>JADLZK010010571.1:600000-766221 GCA_015847255.1 Hyparrhenia diplandra
GAGGAAAGGGAAACAACAGAGAGATCCGAATCGAACCTAAATGAGAATGACATGAAAAATCTTTTTTCAAAACCTATCATTAAGGGCGTGGCGACGATATACGAGAGGAAAAAAAAACTCGTGATTGGTGTCGAGGGAAGATCTCGCTTATGAAATTGTTCAAGAAAGAGTCGTCTCATTTCCTTATTTCTTCGTTCTTTCAAATTCATTCACTTCGACGGCTGGCGCTACGCTAGCTTTGCATGATTAGCTCCGACGAGAACAGGTACTGCATTTCCTTAGTTGGATCCGCTCTTTCTCTCTCGTGCTTGTTGTTGCTTCCGGCTATTTATTCAGTCGTCAATCAACACCGGGTAGTTAGTTAGTCTCTCTCTTTTTCCCGTCCTTCTCTATCTATGAAATTCCTAATTAAGGGAGTTCGCTTTCCAATATCTAAATGTTCATGCAAAGCAACAAATGAAATGCAAGAACTGTCACGCAGAAGTCACACAGTATGCTGATCGTTTCTGAAATGATAAAAAGTATGGGATTTCATAAGAGATTCATACATAGAGATCTAAACTCATGGAAGGGCCCGGCTAGCAAATGAGATCCCTTACATCCAAAGGACCATGCCAATCGAAGATGAACCATTCACCGAGCAGTATGTGCAAGACAAGACACGGCTAGATAAGTAAAATAGAAGATATTGCTTTTACACGAGCAACTCTTTTCTTCATGTAGGTACAGCCCACTTTTCCTTTGATGAAATGCGAATACAAACTTCAGGCATCAAGAAAGAAGTCAAGATCGAAATCGAAGCATTGTCATTTCTTTGAAATTCATATCGACAAGACTTTCCATTCATCTTTTTTTGTTGATATTTGGATTCCGTTTTCAAATAAAAGTCATCTTGTAGTTTTAAATCACCTTTAGAATCATCAGCCTCTGTCCCTACACTGACTCACTTATCCGGGATCGATCCTCACTATGGTCCTTTATTTGAAACGAGGATAGGTCTCTCGCGAGGTGTAGATTGAGAAGAAAGATGAGCGTATGGTCCATACTCGCTCGGGTTCAAACTTATTTTGCAGGGAGAAATGGGTACATGCCTGTAGATCTTCTTCTCACAGCAAGCACTTGATTACGGAGCCTGATTCTATATATTATTTGTAGATTATTATAGAATAGAATCTATCTTTTTCTTCAAATCATAGTGGGAATCCTATTACCGATACCTAAACGTTTTCTTTGTCGAAACAGAAAGGAGGGAAATTGGATAACCGACGACACGAGTTTCCCTTCCCGTTCAACGTTCCGTTTCGCTCCACTGTTAGATAGGCAATTCAATAGTTACCGACGAAAGGAGTTCCCCTTCTCTTGGCCAATTGACCTTCAATAAGTCATGACCTTCACTCTCCTCAAGTGAGGAGGGCATATTGTTTGACCAACGAAAGCCTCACTAGTTCCTTCTTCCCGTTCACTATCCCCGTAGCCTGATACGAGTTATTTAGTTCGTGTCTCCTTGTTCTTGGGAAGAACCGAAGGTTCATTCGCGGCACTCGTAGACATAGTTGTATTTCCTCTTCTTTCCCTAAAAGCTAATAAATAAAAAAAAAGAAAAGAGAAAGCGGAAAAGCTCGACTTGACTTGGCGACCTCTCTCTTCGCCTATTCCCCTTTCAGCCGAGGCACGCAGCGTTGTAAAAAAGAAATATATCTATTTTCTCGTGCAATCGTCGGCGGGGAGAGCGAGAATCGCCAATCAAGCAGGTCGGAAAGAGTCTCACACCAAAAGATAGCACATGTTTGTTAGCGAATGAAGAAGCACATCTGGCATAGATTCAATACCAGCACGGTAGGTTACCATTCACTCGAGCCTAATCCGCCAAATCATACTTCAGCAATTACAGCTTTCACTTTCTCGTGTTGTTTCCTCTTTGGAGTCGTAGATAGCGTTCTTGACTAAGGCCAGTGGCGTCACCAATTGATTCAACTAACCGAGCTTGTACTTTTGTCTTTTGTAATTACGGGCGAGCATAAGTGGACAATGCGAGAACGATAGAGAGAATTACACTCTTTTGGCTGCTGGCACTAAACTGCTTTTACCGAATAATACCGTGTTGTGTAAACAACTGAAGAACCAGACCCTTAACACTGACTTCAAGCTTGACGAGTTGAGCTAATAGTTCTTGGTTTAGCTGATTACGAATGGGCTTTGTAGGTGGTGGATCACAATATGAATCATAAGGAACTGGATCTCGTTCACTAGGTTCTCGTCAATGACTACTGTTGGTTCAACGGCTGCTACTGGCTCCTAATAAGGAGCTAGAGTGAGGCATGCAATGAGAGAGCGATTCTTTATTTTGGAAGGTGCCCCCTAAAAGCAGTACCTGTCGGTGGTGAGTCCCTTTCATTTAGGAAAGTGGAGTTCTTCCCCGCTTGGCTCTGTCTGTCATCCTCGTAAGGGGAGCACATTCTTGGCAGTGAAAATACAATATCGAGTAGTGCAGATACGAGTCCGACAACCATTAATTAACCACCTTCTTCCTAATGATGCCTTTACCGGCTGGCTACTCTTTCCTCCAAAACACAGCTGCTAGGCGAGGCGCGCTACGAGCTAACAGCAAATTCCAGAGAGAATGTCCCTGAGAGAAGGGCATCAGGAACAGATAGAACTCTTCTTCCGAGTTTCGTTCTCTATGGTATATGAATTGATGTACAGCCAGTTTTTACTCTATTCTAAGGGAAGGGATCACCTTAGGTTGTCATGTAAAGTGGGTTCTATCGCATTTGAGACAGGTATCTGAAGAAGAGTGATGATGAGCCATATGTTCTTTTCTTCCTGGTCTGCTTTTGATTCAATCGGGCGAGGATGAGGGGAGCAACGAAGCAGCGGGGAGTTGGTTTACCCATGATGCGGGATAGGAAGAATACTCGGTGGTAGTGAGGTTCAGACTCATACTTGTTCCACTTCAACGGCTCAACCCATCATGACCGGGCCTCCCATGTGCCTCTTTCAGTGCGAAGGACTTCCGCTAGAAAGAACTTATTGTGTGCTAGTCTGGACTACTCATTAAGGTAGTATGTCTAGAAGCGGATTCTCAGTAAAATCTGATACGAAGACATAAGAAAGAAGTATTCCTTTTCTTTAATGTTTCGGTGGAAGGAAGCCCAACGTTGAGAAATATAGGCCGAAGAAGGTATCGTCTGCTATTCCGCTATTATTCTCTTATTCGAAGAAATATGCTATTTTATTCTTTATGCGGAACCTCGCCTTATCTTTCTTTACTCAGCTCGTTGATCGGACCTCACCGGAACCTCCTTTTGAACTTCCGCCGTGCTAGAGGCTAGCTCTCTCGTCTGCTGTTACTTTTTTTTATGAACCGCAGGATGGCGAGTCGAGTAAGTAGCCCGATCCCTAACGCGTGGAAGTCTTTGGTTTGTTTAGTAGATAGGTCGGCCCTGGAAAGTGGAAGCAAGAGATATAGTAAGCCAGCGGAGAGGCGAAGCTCATCAAACCTTTGTATCTTTGTCAATGCCAACACAGGAAGTACGACGAGAAAGAATCAAACTTATCTGTGAAAATACACTACTATACGAATAAGAAAACCAACAAATCCACTATTGTTATCGATAAGCGCATCTAGCTTCGAAGGTAGAAAAGCCAAACCAGCTTGCCCGCCTCGATGAAAGAAGAGTAGACTTACTACTTTTGCAAATCAAAGAAAGAATTTAAACAGACATCAATCATCTAATCTGAATTCTTTTTACAATTGATAGATACCTATCATAGAAAAACCTTTTCTCCAAGGAAGCTTGCTTCTTGTTCCATATTTGATCTGATCCTAAAATAGGTTACTTTGCTTTCTGCTCTATCGGAAAATGTTCTAACGTATTGATTCCGCAATTCTATTTCAAAAGAGTGAGACTCAATCTCCTTATGCCATCCCACGCTATCGAAGCAGACTCGCTCCGTCTATGCGTCCAGAACCTGAAGATAGAGACCCCAGCTAGACCTATTTAGTTTAGTTGCCTCGGGTGAGCTGAACTACCAGAACTAGTTCTTTACAACTCGTGCCCCGGAGCCCTCTATCTAGAATAGCTCTCTCTAGAATTTACTTGTGCAAATCTTATCTCTATGGGAAGTGTTCCTGAACTAAATGAACTCTCCTGCTGCTAGTAGGTGGAAAACAGGCTCAATTGTGGTTATGTTGATCCATTACCGATGCTCGCCGGCAAACCGTGAAAGTAGTGGCCTTGATCTTCTTTCCCGGCTGGAAATTGCAGTCATGAAGGCAGAATTGCAAGTTCGTAATTACCCTATTTTCTTTCTCATTTGTACAGATGGTTTGTCTAGTGTGGCTAGTTTGAGTAATTGATTTGCAGGGAGAGTACCGTCTATTTCTCACTGTAATCTTTCACCATAGTATGCTCTGTCACTGGTAACGAAAACTTGTCTTTAGGACAGGCTTTATTTAAATCTAGAAAATCCACACAGATGCGTATTTGTCCGTTCTTCTTCTTCACTGGAACAATGTTGGCCACCCAATCGGGATTTTATTCTTCCTGTATGAAACCAGCTTCAACGAGCTTTCTGGTCTCGATGACGACCTTTTCTTCAAGCTCTATCCTCATGCGGCGAGGTGCCTGTTTAACAGGCTGCACATTTGGGTCAATCTTGAGCTTGTGCGGGTCTAAACCGGGCATTTCTTCGTAGCTCCATGCGAAACAGTCAGCATATTTCAAGAGGAGAGCTTTTATCTCGTCTTTTTGGGAGGAGGGATGCGCTAACAAACTGATTCTAGCTGGATTGAACTATACTATTTGCTGAAGTTAGATATCCCTTCTTCTTTGAAACAATCAACTCCTTGGTCCCTTCAGATCTTTCCGCTACCTACTTGCTTGGGGGCAATAGAAGATAGCGACTCGCCCGGACTCGAACTGGCATAGGCTCCTCGGATCAAAAAATTAGCCTATCTTCCATCAACAGGAATCACTTTGGTGACGCAGTTCAGTCGGCGAGAAAAGCCTTCCTACGCCTGGCGGGCGGTCGGCCACCCAATCCAGCTCTTCAAATGAAGAACTGAAGTTCCCACACCTATCTCCCCTTCCCTCACCCAAGAATTTCACTTATGGTTTGAAGATGCTTTTGCAAAGATTTACTAACATTGTTAGTCCTTCTTTGTCGCATCCTTCCCCGCAGCCTCTAAAGATTTCTCTTATGATTACTCTAAAAATGGATTCTTCACTCTTGGCAATGCTTTCGGCGTTGTTGGTATTCTGATCAAGAGCGGGTCTACTACGGACCAGCGCTTGTGATGTTTCTGAAGAATTCCCCAAATACTCCTCAAAGATTTGTATCTCAGGGGAGGGGGGCGGGCGGACCCGCCCGTTTTCTTCTTGAGGAATACAAGAGCCCTGTTCGTTGTCATGCCCAGGCTCCTTGAGAGTTGTATTAATGTGGGTTCTGTATGAACAAACAACAGAGTGAGTATGCAAATTAGATTTTGGCTATATTCCTTTGTTTGTTTCTAGTTTCTTTTCTTTTTGTTGGTTTGGTGGGCCTCGGTATCTCTTTTCCTATTAGAAACCTACACTACAAACCATCTTAAGAAATTGAGTATTTTGTTTCACCCACCTCCCCCATCTAACGAATTTGGCTTGATTCAATGAACTCAATTTATCCATGGAAGATCTTCCCGTTGCAAATTTATTAAATATGCATTTTTATGGAATGAATCCTATCATTTAAGAATCATTTATAATAGTAACTCTCACGTCCATCCCTTTGCAAACTGTCCAGGATCTTACCCAACGTAATCGGCTTATATTCTTGACCCCTTTGGGGGTTTCAGATTATATCTCCACTATCTTGCCAAAGGATTTGGCCATTAACTGGGCCACTTAAATCTTTTAGCTCATTCAGGATGATTTCTTTTCTTCTCTGATCTCTGCTAATTCTTTTGCTTCCTCTGCTTCCTCTGGTTTCATGGACTCAGACCGATATAAAGAAGAGCCCAGCCTTCTTTCGGGCTCTTCTATCTTCGACTTCTTTTTTTCTTGCATATCTAGCAAGCAACGGAAAAATGTTGGACCTGACCCATTTGAGTCGCGCATGTTCCTCTCTAGCCGCCAAAGGTTTTCTATATTGTATTCTTTTTTTTTTGGCTTTGTAGGAGGAACTTTAGCAAATCTCTTAATTTGGCCTCTTCCTTACATACGTCTTGACACATTTGTTCATACATCGTCTCCAGAAGAGGGAAATGCCTTTCGGGAGGATTCTATTGCACTCGAGATTAAAGGGTCTATTATCCATGAATATATCGTACTCTAGTACTTTTAGTTCAAATTGGGGGTCATCAATTGATTGAATAAAATTGTTGAGTTCCGTTTCCTCCCTTTTAGCCAAACGTTGAATATGTGCTGCCTCGGAGACACTTTGCTGCATATTCCGCCGTTTCTTTGAGAAACTTCGCAGTTCCTTTTGGGTTAGGGTTCTGAGGAGGAATTGGATTTTCTCAGGATGGGAATCCGACAAAAGTGAAGAAGAGCCACTTGGGCCGGCCCCCTTGTAGCTCGGTGGATTCCAGTCATTTCTGCCACGAGTGTACTGCATCACGGTAGACGATGCGCTATGGCGGAAAGCTGCTCTGCAGCCGCGGCGGAGTAAATCTAGTCCGTGCATACATCGACGTTAGACGAAGTGGCGGAAAAGATGGTCTTTCGCCGCCTCCCCTCCCTAAACCCAAAAGCTCTTGTTCCCTGCATATGCCTCTCAAGAGGCTTTGTTTTTCGTGATCGAATTACGAAATAGATATCTGAACAGTATAGGATCATTCGCAGGGATGGGATAATTGATTCTTTTATAGGATTTGCATGGGATCGTAGAATCAACTAAGGATGCAATAGGTATTAGTGATCGATCAGCTTCCAGTATGACCGATGACTTTCTATCCGGATGAAGAATAACCACACAATCGGGTTGTTGGTTCAACCCAAAATTGATTTGATTCTTTCTTGAACAGAATTTCTTAGGATTAGCATAAGAATTGGTCAAAAAGCCCCTTTCTTCCATTGAGAATCATTGATGCAGCTCCACATTTTTTCCATTGTCGAATGTATAAAGAAATGATTAGTCTTTAAAAAGAAGGAACGGCCTTTTTACGAATGAGAGATCCTATAAAATGAATAGCGTTTCAGTAAAACAAATCAGTGTCTTGTGCGAATCGAGAATAGCAATTCCATTTCTGAAACCATGGATATAGACTTTCAAATGGTAAGCAGCTACCCGACGGCCGAGATGTGCATTCGTACAAAGTAATTTAGTACAGACAGTTGAAAGGATTGTCATTTCCGGTTTTCGTTTCGGAGATACAGGTGGTAAGTTAGAAATGAAAATAGGTTAGCAACTGATCTTCTAACCGCTTCGAGTAAGTGTAAACATCAAAGAAAGGTGATGACCTAACCCAGTAGTTCGAAAGCGCAAAAGTGGGAAGTTATTCCTTAGCCAAGCAAAAGGATACCTACACAACCAGATAATTGATACGATTGATATGCTTGTTCGTTACTTGACATTTGGAGCGGGGAAGTGCGGGTTTCAGTAGTCAATCGGAGAAGGACTCGTTACCTAAGAAAGCCCGGGCATCACTCTCTGTAAAAAGCGGATCAGGAAATGTTGCATTTTGGAATCGACGACGGGGATCACTCCTTTGACTAGTGTCTTTTCTCCGAATAGTAGTCGATCACGCCATCCCTGTTCTTAAACAAAAATAACCCACATAAGCTAGATTGCCGGACCAACCACGAAAGCCTATAAAGCGTGCCGTCACGTGAGATAAATATCCAAAGAAGCTCTAGGATACGAATAGATTCGATCCCCATTTTTACCGCTATAGCACGAGCGGATAGGTCGCTCCTGTTTCCCGATCGATAATGTGTAGAGTGATCTAGGTTCGAAAAGGGAACTTACTTCCACAGCTCAACCCACCCAACTTACTTTACTTTCTTTTAGTGACAATTCGATTTATATGTATACGTCCGAGGGAAGGATCAACGGCTTTCTTCGCCCTCCTACATTCCATTTCTACGGGATCTAGCTCTAGGACAGAATTCTTGAAGTGCCATCGCTCCGTTTAAGGGCGCTTCCCGGTTTTCCTATTGACCAACCTCGTTCGCTCTACGTAACCTTACCCACCGAGGCAAGAACACGTATCTCGAACTCCTACCTTCTCGCAACTTGTAAATTGAATTGTGTTAAATACCTCCTTGATACCATTCCCTCCGTTACCTATGATATTCCTTGACTGATCACATCAACCGGTGCTTAACAACTTCTCACGAATCGATACTCCCCTTGCTTTCACTTAAGTTAGTGCATCACCTTGGGGATCACTTTCGTTCTCTTTGTAAAGAAGAAAGATGGATCAATGTGCATGTGTGTTGATTACCGTAGTGCGAATGCGGTCACGATCAAGAACAATTACCCATTGCCTCGCATTGATGACCTACTTGATCAATTGAGAAAGGCCAAGTACTTCTCCAAGATTGACTTGAGATCCGCTACCATCATCGATGAAGATCAAACCCGAAGATGTTGCAAAAGACTGCTTTTGTCACCGTGATATGGGCAATATGAGTTCATGGTATCTTTTTCGGGTTGACTAATGCACCCGCCTACTTCATGAACATGATGAACAAGGTCTTCATGGAAGAATTAGACAAGTTTGTCGTAGTTTTCATTGACCACATCTTGATCTATTGAAACTTGGTGAGGAACATGAGTCGCACCTCGAGTCGTACTTTTGAGAAGCTAAGGCAGAATCCGGTTGTATGCCAAGTTCGAGAAATGTGAGTTCCGGCTTGAGAGAGTTGCTTTCCTTGGGCATGTGTTGACGGCAGATGGTGTTGCAATGAGACCCCACCAAGATTGAGGCGGTCTCGGAATGGAAGCAACCTCGAATGCCACCGACATCGGGAGTTTCCTAGCATCTACTACTGAAAGAGGTATGTCATAATCATAAGTAGTTACTTCTTCTATTTTGACCGTAATAGAGTTCAAGTAGTTGATAGCGCCTGATCTAAGTAGTTATCTCTGTTCTCTTTCGGAGATGTAGTAAACTATCGCGTAAGGTCGTATTTGACTATGGATAAGGAATAGTTCTTGCCTATCTATCCGGAGTATTTGCCTATTCCTAAGTAGTTATTCACTATCCATAACCTTTATTAGTATCGACCTCTTGGGCAAGCCGAATCGATAATTACGAAAAGCTAGTATCTTTACCTCCTCCTTTCCTTTGACCTATGCCATGATGCTCATGGGCAGGTAGCTACTGGAGATAAATATGACTTTGTCGATATGAATTACAAATGTTATAACATGTATAGCATGTTTACGTCGATGAGGATGTGTCCGATGTCATGATCGTCGAGAAGATGATCAAAGCTGATGAGCTATCATTACTTGCTAAGAAACAGTGCGATAGAGTATTCCATGGGGAATATAAGGTCTTACCAACAATGAGATATTGTAATTTAGAGACAGCTTTCAGTTACTATATGGACATATACGAAATTCTAATATTCGAGAATTGATTTCATACGAGGAGATACCATATGTTACAACATCTTTGCGGGCAAACGAATGTCATCCGTAACGAGGATATTCATTGTGTGAATAAAAACTATGATATTAGTAGCAGAGGAGATATAGTAAGTAGTATTATAGATGAAGTTAGAGAGCCTTTTATAGTAAATAACTCACCAAAAAATACATCCTAAAATGGATGTAGTTTATAATAAGAAAGTGTTTACCACCGTGATGAGTTTTACCCGAAAACAAGAGTGGGAAGAGGAAAGTGTACTGTTACTCCGGAATGCACGAAGAACCTATCTTGATATGGTGGTTTCAATACCTGGTCTAAACTATCGAAATTCTATTTAAATTTATAGATGGTTATAAGTGTAGTATATCCAGGCAAACCTTATGTATTGATAAAAGGAAAAAAATCAAATCAAACTTCTATATCTGGTTTCGAAAGACATAGTTACAAAAGCTTTTTTTTGAGTACTACGATAGGGATAATCCTGATCAATGGATAAAGTACTACGATAGGGATGATCCTGATCAATTGATAATAAGTACTTTGAACGATGAGCAGTTAAACCGTGAATTTGCAGATGATACTTGTCAAAAATTTCTATCCATGTATCATTGTCACCTGTACCATAAAAGCTTAGTTCAAACTATAAATTCTGCTGTTGAAAATGTGGATTCATTATTTGTAAAAGAAGAACTGAATCTTCAGAATCTTAATGTATTGGATATCAAAAGTGGGAAAATAGTGAATGAAAAGCTAAATGCTGAATTGCAGGAAAAAGTAAAGTTTGCACTACTTTTAGGTTGGAAGTTAACTGGAGATCTCGTCAATCCATTCTGGAAGTGAATGAATAAAAGAATTATCTAGCAAAGTCACTCAAAATGAAAAACGATGGAGAAGGATGAGTGTCTTCTTGGGAAGACAGGCTTTCTCGGTGTGAGTGCTAAGCTAAGACCACTCACTGCCCTGAGGTTGGCATGATGTGCGTTGAAGAAGTCATATAGTGACTGAGCTGTCTACTATAAGACTGCAGTCCTGGGAGATGGAAAGCATCCCTCGGGAAACAAGGCTCGTTTATCTCTTCTTTCTTTTTCATATGTGTTTTTCATACGAGATAATAAGAGTGAGGGAGCAAGCTTTCCTGTACTGCTCACGCCCTTTCCTGTACTGCCCACGCCGTAGCTGAGAACAATGCTCATATACGTCAATTCTTGGCTTGGAATGAAATCGTGAAAGCAGATTCCATTCCTAGCTGAGAAGAACGCTCATATACGTCAATTCATGTAACTACGGTTATATACGTCAATTCATGTGAATTGGGTATTTGTTCTTCTAGAAGGAATAAGCTGTGACTTCATTAAGCTCCGTGGAAGGAATCCATATAGGAAAAACCCCTATGCCTATGGGTTGGAGGAATAAGTTACCGTTATACGAAACTATATCGAGTAAAGGGGAAGTACTATCGGGAATGAGAAGTAGTATGGATAATTCCAAGAGGTATTGTCTGGGTTCGAGCTAGGGTTATATTGGTTACGAGGAAGACCAGAAGGAAAGAAAGCAGGGAATGCATCGATAAATAGAGCATTGCCGATACGAAGGGAACGGGAACGGGGAAGTGGAGCCAGTTGAAAGCAAGGGGTTTCAGAGGTATTGTCTGGTCTCTTGTTTGTTAATTAGGAAAAGAAGTTCGATTAGAAGGAGGTTCTGTGACTTCACCTCTCTGTTATTTGTTTTTCTTACGGATCTGTTAATACTATGTATGCGATCACTATTGTGTGATTAACTGTGATAGAAAGTAGGCATATGTCTACTAAGTTGATTCCCTTGAAATCTCTAGAAAATCTAGTATCCTTTTCATCTCATTGTCAGTCACGACATCGGGCTCATGCCCTTTAGAAATGATGTACTGCAGCATTTACTTTGCCTTGTCTAATAGCCCTTTCTGGCACAGCCCATCCACGAGAGTAGTATAGGTCACGATATTGGGTTCATGACCCCTAGAAATCATTTGTTGCAGTGCCTTGGGCCTTTTATTGAGTAGATAGAGTTCAATTTCAAGCTCTGCTAGAGCAAACACACTTCTCGGGATGGATGTCGTCTGTTGGCGGAAAACCGCGATTTATTAGGCAGTAAGCCCAACCTAGATATTCTATTTTCTATATGAGATTTTTTCAGTATTGAGTATTTTTAATGAAATAATATAATAATAAGGTGAGAATAAGGGAAAGTAGAAGGAGACCATCTTGGCCCTCCCTATTGCTACACTCATCTTAGTAATATATTTACTACTATGGCAATTGCTGCACCCTCTATAGTAGGATCCTACATAAGAGATTGAAACAGGCAGTACAGCTACAAGCCTTAGAGGAACGAAACGTTGGCAAATAAAGATGCAATGGCTAGAGAAGGATTTCCTTGCTTTTTCATTCCCAAGCATTTTACAAGAATCCCCTGTGGGTTTCCTAGATATGCCTTTGAATTCCGAGAATTTCTAGAGTCTAATTTATTTATTTAGCTAGAGCACTTTCTATCATAGTCATAGAGAAGCCACTCTTTTTTGAATCCGAGGCGCGCAGCGACACTTCGTGCCTTCAGGCTTGTTTTCTTCTCTTGTTTGCTAGGGGATCTTTTTCTAAATTCTTGTAGGCTCGCTCAATACAAGCTGACTAAGAGGTTGAATAAGCTGGCCTCGGCCCTAGTTTACTAGGTCGGTCGTCCTTGGTCAAAAAGACCAGGCTTGGAGTAAGGGTGATAAGTACCTGCACCTGTATAAGTCCAGTAATAAGTGGCAGGCTAAGCAGTAGTAGTAGTTCCTGTCATTCAATAATAAATCTATACACCAGACTCTGTTGCTTGGTTTGATGGATACCTGGCCTAACTCATGGACATGTTTTTCATACGTTTGGAAACGAGCTTAGAAGGAAGAATTCACATCCGACCCTGGAATCACTAGGTTTGCTCTATCGATTGACCGCATCATAGTTAGGATAGGCTGCCCTTGAACAAGGTATGTCTTTGCCTCAATATGTTATGACGGAGAGCAGACCGCACCAGAAATGGTAAGTGAAGCCAATCGGTTGTGAACTAGCTTGTTTTTGTAAAACCATCTAAGGGGCGATAGAAAACCGGAAATCCAATCCAGCGAGTGGAGAGATTGAAGCGAGTGTAATACTTGTCGAATATAAGTAGTGTCAAAGCCAAACGCATCCATAGTATAGAGTACCCGCGCGAGAATGAACGGTTCGAGTCCATCCAAGGGGCAATGGTCGCTCAGAGGTTTGCATAAAGGTACGTTTCAATGAATCTTGATGTTGGCTGGGAGTCCCCTCTTCATCGGAGAGGGAAGCGCTGTAGAAGAGGGTTGAGAGTCCTATAGCAAAGCAAGTTCTTTGGTTCTAGAAGAGAGGATGTGCTTTCCACATTGAAGTTAAGGATTGAATGAATTAATTGTCCGAAACCCTACTTGTGAATGAATGTCTCCTGTCCTTTGGCATCCCAGTGAAGAAGTTGACTTACTTCCGAATGAAGCAAACTCTGAATAAGGTTTTCAGATCGACCCAAAATATATTATTTTATTGTAAGTGAACGGAGAAAAAATCCAAAGTCTTTAAAATAGGACGGACAGGCTGCTCCCTCTTGAGGTTGCAGGATCTGTAGTGACATCTTCTCCTGATGTGCAATTGGAGGCACTTGTGCTAGTTGCTGCATCTTCACCGATATCATTTATATTTCCATCTTCCTGCACTTGGTTGACAAACCCTGAAACCATAACACAGATTGAAATCTGCTCTTGGAAATCCTCGAAACCCATTCCATATCCAATCTTTGGACTACCACCCATATCTCCTACTATCGACCCACCACTGGATAAGCGAAGAAGTACTGCGAGATAAAGCACGGATATTGGAGTTGATAGATGTGGGTAGAGAAGGAGAACCTAGTAGCTCTACCTAGCGGGACTTCCATAACTAATATACGCCATCTGCATACCGCATAGAGTTTCCACTTTTAACCAAGAAAGACTCGCTACTTGCTCGATAACAACAAAGCGCCCATACGTAATGAGGAAGAGGCTTAGTTAACCCGTCTGGCGAAACCCCATGCTTTTCTTCGTTCCAGTGAGTAACTACTAACGTGTAGAACCAAAGAAGCCGTTGGTCGAGCTACTTCTCGTTCCTTTCAGCCAGCACTTTGTATACCGAGGAGTCACTTCAGTATCTCACTTTGACTCGTCCAGACATCACATATGTAAACAGGTTTGAAAAATTTATGCATGTATCTAAAGATGTTGACTTTCAGGCTCAAACGAATTCTGAGATATCTAAAAGGGGATATTGCTTATGGTGTTCGTTTTCCGCCTTGCTCATCTCCGAGTTTGGTGTGTTATGTTGATGCTTAATTACCGGGCATCAAGCTGCTGGAAAAAATAGAAATATATAAAATACTAAGTGAGCCGTCAGCCTGCAGCTAAGCTAGTCTGTGAGCCGATCTCCTCAATGTAGTTTAGTTCCTGTATAAGCAAGTACTTCGAGCTTTGTTGAAACATTTCTATACATCGTCGATGGATATGCTAAAATGACTGTTGGTGTTACTATTAGCTCATTGTGTGGATACTATTCGTATACGCTTGGTGAAGCAATTCCTCTAACAGATGGTAGCGGTAAGTCTCAATTACCTAACGAAACGCTTTCATCGTTTCAATACTTGCTACCATAAATATTGTTTGCCCTTATCATTTGTAAAGGGGCACTGAGTAGGTCTCGTATTAGGGTGGGATATAACTTGTTTGTTAGGTAAGTTGGTTACCAACTTTCTTTTACTTTGTTTTTTTATTAAATTTTCTTTAATGTGAAAATGAGAAGTATAGTTTTTTGGTAGGAAAATAATAAGATCTGCCCGGGGCCGGCTCTTGCATTCATTCCTCTTTGAAAAGAATAAGTGGGTAGTGTTACCTGAAAAGAAGTGTTTTCCGTCAAAACGAGGTAATCAACACTTTCATTGAAACACGAGGCAATGCAATCAACCCATGTTTGATTTCCTCACTCATACATACAAGGGAACTCATTATACTTTGACACTGACTTTGTCTTTCCCTCTTGGATTACATTATAATTGACTTCTTTGTATGCATGTATTAAATTTACAGAAGTGGGTTCATTAAAAGCCGGAGGGCCTTACCTTGAGGTACTTACTAGAAAATCCAACTCTGAAGTGAGTGATTTTCCTGGATGGCAGGTATTTCAATTCAAAAAGGAAGATAAGGCTTAAGCAAGACTCTTGCATACTCTGCTGAACCAGACATTGTATATGAGGAGTGTTGACCCTCTGTAACGGGTACTTTGCTCTTTGTAGCCTTTCACGTGGCTATTTGAAGCAGTAATTGAGTGGATATGGCACTGCTTTGTTTGGGCGGCCTTTTGTTGCTTTCACACTGCATGTTGTGCTTATTTCCACAGGTACTAAAATTTAAGAAAGAATGGAAAAGCGCATTTGATTTGAACCAACCAAACTATTTACACATAGATCTTCTCGATTTGTTTCAAGAAAACAACAATACTCACTTAGTTATATCTTCTTGGGCATCCCAACTCTTGTTTAGAACGGAAAAGCTAGCTACAGCTACGCGCTCTCCACTTTGCATCTTCTTTGTAATAGACTCTATATGATAATATACTATATATGACATCGCGCCATGTCATCAATGTGCACATATCCCATCTGCCTTAAGAATATCTAAGTTTCATTATTTTTCTATTTAAATTAAAATAAGATGGTAAGGAGTAGGATTGGTACATGGTAAGAGTAGGATTTGAATGCCCGGCGGAAGGGAAAGGGTTCTCGAAATACAATGGTACAACCCGAGCTTTAGCGATGGGCAAGCGATAAAGCAAGTCCAGCCGACCTAAAGGGATGGGGAACAAGACAGGAAAGAGATGGAAAGCAAGGCGCGCAGCGTTTAATTAAATAATGGGCAAATCGGGACAAGCTATGAACTTGTGGTAGTGTAGAAGAAGGTCCGGCATATCGAGGGAATAGGAGCCACACCAACCATGAATGGTCGAATCGTCGAGTAGTACGTAGTAAGGGGAAGTTCATCTTCTTCTTTTTTTTCGAATTTGTCAGTTCATCCTAGTTTTTGGTGAGTACTTCAATATCTTTACCATCCTTTCCCTTCGCCGAGTCTTAGTTCTTAGAAAATCAAGTAAACCTCTGCCTGCACTAGGTAAAGCGTAGCGAAAGCAATAAACCACAACTACGGCTTGAACTCTTATAAGTGGGTCAAATTCTTCATAAATGAATACTCAATCACGGCTTGCGGTCTCGAAATCGCGGGTCGGGTGGGTACGACAGCTTCGACGACTGCATTCTCCTTTCCGACCTTTAGTCTTGTACCAACTAATCAAGCTAATAGCTTTCAATCTTATACCCACACTTGTTAGGCATCCGCTCAAGGGGTTATAAGGGTAGTGTCGATGGCGGGTACTAATAATATGCTTTAAAGAAAGACTTACGTCGGGAGACACAGGAATATCGTCTAGAAATTTGGCCTTCTATGACAATTAGCTTGTTTTTACATTTGTCATAGAAGGTGGGTCATTAAAGGCCTTCTATGACTATTTTTGTGACAATTTGTGATCTATGATAAAGCTGTGGATGGACTTTTTGTCACGGATCCACAGTTATTGTGACAAAAACAGACTTATAATTGTCACGAGAAGGTCTTTGTGACCCACCTTCTATGACAACAGAAAAAGCGGCTAATTGTCACAGAAGGTCAAATTTCTTGTAGTCGATAGCCTTTCTCTTCAAACCCCGAGGCTCATGGACCAAAAGTACCATCTATCACCTTACCTCTGGTCCCTTGAGAAATGAAAAAGCATGATTAAGCCTATCGATCAAAGTAGTCAACCCGATTCTCCCTCAAGAGACCGGTTGCTCATCTAGAAAATGCATGACTTCCCTAGCGATCAAAAAGTCATACTTGTTGAAGTGGAGAAACGTCTTATGCAGTTCAAGCATGCATGGATGGTGGAATGGTATGTACCGATTTGGTAAAGTACATATATTTGTATTCGGTAATTTATGGCAAGGTAGGTGTAGCGATCTGTTTCCCAACTAAAAAGAATAGGTAAATAAGCCCGCCCTCATACCCCCTCTTCTTTCATCGATCATTATTCCCTCCTCACTTATTCTATCGACCGAGGCAGTAAGTTCAATAACTAGCTAATAGACGCGGTATGCGTAGGATAGGTTTTAGGTGTTCCATGTCGTCAATTCAATA
Organism: Hyparrhenia diplandra; assembly: GCA_015847255.1. NCBI lineage: Eukaryota > Viridiplantae > Streptophyta > Magnoliopsida > Poales > Poaceae > Hyparrhenia > Hyparrhenia diplandra. The sequence continues at coordinate 616,860 of JADLZK010010571.1, forward strand.
GTGGCGGATAATATCTAAATCTGTCTATTTTCACGGTGTAGGGGGTAAATAGTAAGCATGGTGGTATAAATGGGGTAATTCCTCGAATTTCTTTGCTTATGGGCTTGCTTACGGTTCTAGTAGTAAACGTTGAAGCAAGGAATAAAATCGCTTACTTTTAGAAGGAAAGCAAGGAAGCTCTTCTCCGTTCACGATGCCCTTAATGGGTATCGGGGGAAGGGAGAGGAGAGATGTTCAATGTCAGGAAGGAGAAGAGAGCGATTCAGCGGGCTAAAGAGGAGGTCCGCCTTACCAAAGCAAGAGTGAGCTCGCCCTTAATTGGGTAGAGCGAGGGAAAGCAAGCACGGAATCAATCTTATTTCTTATTAACCAGGGAAGTAGAAACGATCGGGGAAGGCCACGGTAATGAACAGAACAGCTATCCTCAAGGAAAGCACGCCTTCTACGGACTAGGCATTACGAGGATGGATTCCTTGACTCTTCCCTGTCTTTAACGCACCAACTTAGGAATGTATTTCTTTCACCCTAGCTAGTGAAGTACAGGAATGCAAGCTACAAGGCAATACTATACAAATCACTCACTTTGGGTCGGAGGGAGGGCAGATTCAACAATGCCTCTCTGATTCAACAATGACTGTTTCCCTTGCCTATGTTAGTTCGTGGGTTTAGATTTACCAATGATACGAGCGTAGAAAAAACACGTCACTATATAGATATAGGCCAGGTAGTTTGTTTATAGACACAAGCTCTTATTTATGCCAGGGCGGTACAAGAGTGAGACTGTGCTAGCTCCATGCAAGTCTTTTAGTAACTACTCAATGGGTGATTCCTTGCTTACAAAGCAAGTATTAAAGGACTATGTTATTACGAGAGCGGTCGGGGTGGATCTTATCGTTTTAGACTTTCGATATTTTGATCTTTGGTATGGATTGGTTGTGCGCATACCATGCTCGTGTGGATTGTTTTAGGAAGATAGTGACTCAACACCTTGTAAACCATCGTTTGAACTTGTTGGGGTGTGTGATGAATATCCCGTGTAATACCCGGTTTTAAGAACAAAACCAGATGATGCTATATGTGAGCCCCGGAAGTCAAATCTCACATATAGTTTACAATTAAATGGTAATATCAATTCACAATGCTTAAAATATAACGAACATAATATAAAAGCAAATAACCTCGGCTAGCGGGCCGGGAAAAGACTCTTCGATCTTCGATGTAGACTCCACAACTCCACGAGGGGACGATCGGCGGTTGATCACAAGCCTAACTTCTTCCCTGAGGTGTGGGGAAATAGCAAGGGTGAGTCCATGTCGAACTCCACAAGCATAACATGGGGTTATGAGGCTCGAGAAGGCTTGACTTTGGTTTAAGCTGCGGTAAGCATTTTAGTAAGTCAAAGTTTTAGCATTTATTTAGCATTAAGTTATGCTTAACCCATTAGCCCACATTATCATCATAAACATCGTTCTCATGACAGTCCGTCGTCATCGTTCAGTTCCATCATCATCTTGTATCCATATCTCAACATCATCTCTATTACGTAATGTCTCCAAGGCGTTCAAGACCGCGAACCGGTTTGTTATAACAGTTTATACTCTGCTAGCGAGAGGTGTACACTTTCACTACGGGTCATGATCCTCAAATGCATGGGTTAGCAAGGCCCAAAACATCCAAAAACCATATAAAGCCTTTCAAAGGTTCACCTAAAAATATTAGTGGCCAACAGAGCTACAACCCCGTTTCTCCCAATTCTAGCAAACCACCAACAAAGATAGATAAGGCCCTTGAACAACTAAAGCCGAGCCATGTAGCCCCATAGCTGTACTGTATATCCCAGGATGATCACGATAGATAAGTCCTTACGGAGAGTCCAGAGCATCATGTAAAAGCATGAGCCCGACTCTAAAGTCATGTTGCCAACGTTCATATCTTAACCATCATATACTCATTCAGTTCCAAGTTCTTCTCATAATTATTTATGTAAAGCACTAGCAAGAACTACCCATATGCAATAACCCATAGGATTCAATGAACAGGATAACAAGTGGCTAGGATATCCTTAAGGTTGACAAAATTAGACACATGCACATGATTAAGTGATTAACAAAGTGAATAGGTAACAAGGATAGTCCCATGCTATACTTGCCTTAAATTGAGATCCTTCTTCAATTCCAAAGCTCCAATAGAAATCCTTCTTGAACATCAACTTCTTCTTGATCACAATCTTCTTCGAGATCAACAACATAAATCTCACCGATCTACTCGATTCCAATCGACCTTGAGACAAACATATGGATCTAATCATGCATGACAAACAAGACTACCATTAGAACAGTACACCAATAGTAGAAAAACAGTTTGAAAAGCACATAAAACTATTCTACACATCACTACGATCACACAAACGTAAATATCACCGAAATCGGAGCTAAATCGGCGTAGATATGAATTTTACAAGTTTATTAGTAATAAAATAATAAACTAATTATAAACTCGAAATTTAAAAGTTTGAAACCTGACCAACAGTGATATAAACATATAGGTTACGGAATTATGAATCTAACGAAAGTTGAACGGTTCAAATCGGATTTAAAATGAGAGAGATATGGGGATTTGAATCAGAGTGGCAGTTCTGTAAATACTGGGAACTCGACTTTCGAATTAAAAACTAAATAAAATCTGATTTGGAAACATGCGAGGACTGGCCACAGATTTACGAAGAAAGACTGGGACTCTTTAACAAAAGGCCAGTGAAGGGGTATGTTCTAATCTGAGCCATAGGTCGCAGATCAGACGGCTTAGGATGGTGGATGTACATATGTATTTCTATTGTATTTCATGATTTATCTTTCTAAAGGAAATCGGCTAGAAAACATGTGATGTCATCCAATGATGTCATCAAGCTAGCAGATCAACGAACCGTGCGTGGCAATATGGCGAGACTAAGCAATGCCGGCGATGGCCACAAGGCATAGAACGTGAACATGATAAAGAGCTAGATGGGTGTTTGTGTAGATATGCTCCTTTGTTGGGGAGGGACCCTCGCCATGGGACCCCCGTAGCTCTGGGCCCGAGAACCACGACACCCCGCGCAGCGGGGGCGGCGAACCAACATGGCACCCCCAGGCGTGGGGGAAAGCGGAGGCCAAAGATGACACCCGCAGCGCCGGGGCGGCGAGGGCACGGCACCTTCGCAGCCTTGAAGGCGGCGAGGCCCACGGCACCCCCGCAGACGCGGGGGAAGCGGAGGCCAAAGATGACACCCCCGCAGCGCTGGGCGGCGAGGTTAACACGGCACCCCGCGCAGCGGGGGCAACAGAGCACAATAAACACCCCCGCAGCGCTGGGGACAAAGGAGACCAAAGACAACACGCAGCAGCGAGGGGCAACAAGATCTGATTGACGCCCGTTGTGCATGGGGGTGGCGAGACAGACCCAAACACCGCGGGTGCGCGGGCAGTGAAGCAAGAGGAAGACTCCGCAGGGGCGGCGGAGCCCCAAGCAAACTCAAAGGGCCAAGCGGTGGCGCAAGAAGGAGAAACCCTAATAGAGCCTAAGGCGCCGCCAGCAGACGTGTGTTTTTACCTTTCCACCCTGTGTGGGGTTTGTACCGCTCTTGCCTCGCTGGCCCTAGACGAAGTGGCAAGCGTGTCGTGTCCTGATTTGTAACTACAGCAATACCGACCGGACGCCTATAAATACGGACCGACAGACGTATGAAACGGACCCGGTGGGGTGGACATTTTTATGACCTATCAATATCAAAAGTGCCTTTCTGGGATCAACACTTTGGCCACGCCACTCACTGGGACCCGGCCCGCTGGCCTACCACGCGTGCCCCGCCCCCGGTGGGAAACCCTCGCCCCTCCTCCCTCCCCCGATAGCAAGAGGGTAGGAGGCGCGCGTGATCCCCTACGCTTGGCGCCGGTCCGTGGGGACCGACACGAAAGCCATGCCGAACAACTGGCAATACGAGGGGCCGGGCACCCCGCCACCGGAGGCCATCCACCGCCCCCCCCGGGGGGCCCAACCCCGCCGGCCGGACTCCGTCCCCGCCCGGGACCCTACCAACCTCGGGGGCCGGAGCCCGCCGCGCCTCCCCTGCCCTCGGCGGGGGCCCCTCCTCCGCCGGGGGCCAATGGGCTCCCTGGCGAACGTGTCCGAGGCCACCGGAGTCCCTAAACCCACTGTCATCACGGAGGTCCCATTGTGGCCGGGCTCAGGCAAAGAACCACTACGCCCAACCACCCCTCAGAGACGGGACGTCCCGGGCTTTCTGAGGATTCGCCGAGGGGCTAACCGAGACGACGAGGACGAGGAAGCGGCGTGGACGGCAGCCCTCGAGGCGCCACGCAGCACAGATCGCCGAAAAGCGCAGTGCTTAAAACCTCGACGAGACGCTACGCACCATTAGGGACCAGCCGAGGCGGATGAGGGTACCGACTGGCCTGAGCAAGAACCGGGCGGCACAAGCAGAGATACACGGCCCGCATGGGGCCCCGCCTCGCCCAGTGGCGGCGCATCGGCCTTTGCCACGACCCCCCACCTCCACCAACCCCGCCGCCTACCAATGCCCAACCCACTGGGCGCCACCGCTAAACACCCCACCGCAGTCAAAACACGCACGCTTCCACGCGGTTATGCCCGCCAAACCCCCACCCGCCAACTAAAAACCGCCGCCGAGGATTGCCGAACAACCCGCCACGAACTTCCCACTACGACCCCGCATCCCCCGCTCTCAGCCCGCCCTCCGGCTGGGCGGAGTGGCCCGCCCGTCTGCCCCCACCATTTACCAAGATACACAGGCGCATGCACTTCGATAGTTTATCATGTCATATGAGGCTGCCGGGTGGCGGTTTGAGGAGACGAGTCCACTATGGCGAAGTCTTTTCGTCATAGTCGTGAGGGACATCGCTTTCGATCCCGGTACTCAACTTTGCCCCGCCTCCATGGCCGGTGGCCTGAGCTCGGGGGCGACGCGCAAACAAACTTCAAAGGGGTAGACTCGGCCCACGGCCAACTCCACCGAGCTCCTCGGTGTCATACGTAAAACCAACCGAACCTCACGAAAGATTGGTGGCGGAGGTTCCTCCAAACCAAGGCAAGGACCGAGGGCGTGACCGACCAAAGCGTCATCATGGCAGTCTTGGCTCGCATAAGGCGGGCCCTTGCCATTCCAAAATCGAGAGGAGCCCGGCCAAAGACCCCCGGCGGAGCTTCATGTGATAATGGAGAAATATTGCAGAGCCGACACCAGCCACAAAGCAAAGCTCGAGGCCTCCGACCACAACCCCCAAAGAGCCCGCAACCCCCGCAAAGAAAAGACCGCCAAGGTCAGAAAACTTCGCTTTCCCAGATCGCGCTAGGGTCGCGATGATAGACTCCGCGCCCCGCCCGGAGCGCAGAGCAAGCCACCCCGTCAAACCAACTTATCGCCCAAGGGACCAACGGCCGTACAACCAACGAGACGACGGGGCCCGTCCAGCAAAAGCAACCCTATTGCCACTATTGCGGGGTAGATAAGGGTCACTACACCAAACAAAGTGTCCATACTTCGCCAAAGGGAAAGAGTTCATGGACAATCAGCTAGCTTCCCAGCAAACCAACCGCCAGATCAACCACACCAGAAGACCAGCGCAACCCCCGCGGCACAACCATTACTCCTACACTCCGCCCGAACTATGGGACCCCTACCGCGTCCCGGCTTTAGCTACTCCGACCTTCAATCAACCCCCCGTACCATCACCACTCATACGGTCGGCCCGTTCACGGTGGCCAAACCTACACGATTACACACCCCGAAAACCCCGAACCCGGTTTCACCCCAACCCCGCATTACCACCACCCCGCCAATTCCAACCTTACCACCACCACCACCCCCCGCCACCGCCAATAAAGCAAGAAATGCAGACCACGCTAAACAACCCCACCTCCGCTACGGTGAGATCTTGGCCATCTCGGGAGGATCAAACGAGGACCACGGCAACAAGCGGACGGAGAAAAGAGCACTATCGCGGGGTGCATCATGTGGCCGCGAGGGGGCCCCACAAGAACGATCAATGGTCCCATGTCCCGATCATGTTCAGCGCAGCGGAACATGAGGCTCAAGGATTACCCCCACACCGACGCGATGGTAATCAAGACAACCGTCGCAGGGTGGATTGTAAACAAAATCTTGGTCGACACAGGAAGCTCCGCAGATATTTTGTTCACCTCCACCTATGACCGCATGAGGCTCGACCAGTAACCTCCCGGAGGCGGCAGAAACCCCCTCTTTGGATTCGGAGGCCAGCGGTCGAGCTATAGGGAAGATAACCCGCGGTCACCTTCGGGGACCAGCCCCACCCTCGGACCGAAAAATATAACCTTCGATGTGGTTGACATGCACTACAACTACAATGCGATCGCCGGGAGGGGCATCATCAACGCGTTAGCGGCGGTAATCCACCGGGTTATCTACGCATGAAAATGCCGTCGACATCGGAGTTATAGCGGTCTTCGGGGATCGGGACCTCGCAAGAACCGCGAGGGGGGCGGTTGCTGAGGTTTTAAACGTGCATGCCCTCGAGCAAGACAGGGGAAGACAAAGAGGAGAAGGAAAAGAAAGAAAACCGGACCCCGATGAGGACTACTACAAACCCCCCGCGCCCGGCCCGATTGGAGGAAACCAAGCAAATCGGGCTCTTCGAATGGCGACACCAAGGTAGTGACTATCTCCGCAATGTTGGACCCCGACTTCGAGGCGAACCTCACCCATTTCCTCCACGACCATTGCGGCGTTTTTCGGCGGTCGGGCCGAGGACCTCGAGCGTCGACCGTCGGATAATCGAGCACAAGCTCAATATCCGAGAGGGGGCAACCCCGTGCAAGCGAAACTCCGCCAAATGTCGAAGAGAGAAAGCGAGGCAGCACAAGTCGAGGTCAATCGCCTCCTAGATGCCAAAGTGATAAGACCGGTAAAAGTACCCAACATGGCTATCCAACGTGGTCCTCGTTAAAAAAGCAAGCCTCTCCAAGGACAAGGCGAGAACCTCGAGATGGAGAATGTGCGTGGACCTCACAAGTCTCAACAAAGCATGTCCGAAGGGCGACTTCCCCCTACCCGCATCCCGGTGGCGCTCGTAACGCAGCAGCGGGTGTGAAACGCTATCACTACTCGATTTGTTTCTCGGGGGTACCACCAAATGCGGATGAACAAAGAAGGCGAGGAGAAAACCGGCTTCATAACGCCCACCGGCACATATTGTTTGAGGAGGATGGCGAGGAGGGCCTCAGGAATGCAGGGTCCACCTTCGCAAGAATGACCGCGGAAGTCCTCGCGGACGACAAGGCAATCTCCGCCTACGTTGATGATATTGTTGTGCAGAGCAAGCTCAGAACGAGACCACATACAGCAGACCTCGAAAGGGCATTCCCGAAACTCAGCGGGGCGAGGCTCAAGTTAAACCCCGCAAAGTGCGTCTTGAGTCGGCGAGGGGGCAAATTACTGGGTGCCTAGTCTCCGCAAGGGGCATCGAAGCAAACCCAACCAAGATTCAAGCAATCACAAAAATGGAACCCTCGACGAACAGGAAATTGGCACAACGTCTCACAGGCCGCATGGCCTCCCTGAGCAGATTCATCTCAAGGTCCGCAGGCTGGCCCGCCTTTCTTCCGGATCCCGAGCATCGGAGCCTTTGCTGGGGTCCGGTACAGCGCCCGAGCCTTCGACGACCTCAAGCAAGACCTCCTCAAGCGACAACCCCGCAACACGAGCCCGGCGAGGGCCTCCTACTACTGTGGCGGCCTCCCGCACGCGGTAAAAGCGCAGTCCTCGTTAAGGAAGTCACCGAACAACACCAAGTGCGACAACTCCCCATCTACTACGATCGAAGTCCTCGAGGGCCCCAAAGGCAACTATACTTGAGCTAGAGAAGGTAGCCTACGCCGTAGTCATGGCCGCAAGAAAGCTTAAACACTACTTTCGGTCACATGAGATCACGGTGCCGTCTTGCTTCCCGTTAGAGAACATCTTCGTAAACCCCGAGTGGGAAGGATAGCCCGCCGGGCAACGGAATCGGGCGATCACGCCGATCAAGTTCGTGGGCAGAACAGCAATTAAGTCCCAAGCCCTCGCGGACTTCGTGGCCGATTGGACCCCGACGTATATAATCGGCGGCAAAGTTGGACCCAATATGGACAGCATACACCGATGGAGCACGGGGGCTCCGCGGGGCTGGGGATCGCAGCCATCCTCATCTCACCATCCGGTGTAAAAAGTTCCGCTACGCAGCGAGGTTGGAGTTCCCATGCACCAACAACATCGTAATACGAGGCGATCATACCGCCCTGAACAAACTTCGCGCTCTATCGCAAGAAGGGCCATTATCGTAAACGCATCAAGTTGTCTCGAGCCATGTCGAAAAGCTGCAAAGCCCGAAACCCCGAGCTACGAAGTACCTTCTCGAGGTCGGAAAATGGAGGCCTTCTTCTTGGGCATCACCACAAAAACCATAGCAGCGGGGACAACGGCGAGGCCGACGAAGCTAGCAAAGGCAGCGGAAGACAAGGTCCGCTACCTCCGGGCGTGTTCTACGAAGTCCAAACCAAGCCACCGTTGAAGGACCCCCGCCCGGGCCGGGTTCGTGAACGCCATAGCAAGCGAAGATTGAGGGCCCCGATAATAGCATACATCAAAGGCCGATTCGAACCCGAGTCAAAGGAAGAGGAAATGAGGATAGCAATGTAAGGTGAGGGGATCTGTAATGATCGGCGAACAGCTATACAAGGCATCTGGTCACAAACACCATGGCTCAAATGCGTCTCGGCCTCCGAGGGAAGAGCAATCCTCGGCGAAGTGCACGAGGGCATCCGCGGCTCACACAACGGACCCCGCGCACTCGTCGGGAAAAACATTGAGCAGGGTTTCTATTGGCCCACCTCTAAGTGACGCCGAGAACCTTGTAAAGCGTTGCGAGGGATGCCAACTAACACCCCATCACTCAAACCTCCCGGGGCATCAACCACACCAATCTGCTAACGTGGCCCCTCCAAAGATGGGGAATCGACCTCGTCGGTCCGATGCCGGCAGCGCCCGGGGAACCTCCGCTCACGCAGTGGTAGCCATTGAGTACTCCACAAAATGGATCGAAGCCCGCCCCCCAACTTAGCGATAACCTCGCACTTTTCGGTGCGAAGTTTTTACGGCAACAAATCATATGCCGCTTGGGTCCCCAAGAGAAATCACGGTAGACAACGGCACACAACCGGGATTGCGAGGCCTTCAAACAATTATGCTTCAGATCGGAACCAAGATACACTTCGCCTCCGGCCGACACCCCGGTCCTAACGGCCTCGCGGAGAGGGCCAATGGCACAATCCCGCAAGGCATCACTCAAAAAATTGAGGGGCAAGCCCAAGGGGTACACGGGCGGAACACCTCACACCAAGTGGTTTGGTCACATAACACCTCCGAATGCGAGCAACAAAGTTCACCCCATTCAAGCTCTTTGTTCGGGGGGGAGGCCGTGCTCCCAGAGGAACTAACCCACGGCTCCCCAAGAACAACCCGCGCCAACAGAAGAGAACCCCCGACTCGGCGGTGACCTTTGTCGAAGAAGTCCGCAATCAGGCCGTCCTCAACCTCCCGCGCATACCAAAGAAGAAACACGCAAATGGCGTAACAAAAGGTCAAGCCCCGTGACCTCGCAGTCGGGATTTCGCGCTCATCGGGAAGCAAAACGCGCTCAAATGGCGGGGAAAATTTGTGGCCAAGTGGTCGGGACCCTTCCTCGTCACAAAGTCAACAAGACCCGGCTCATATCACCCGCAAGACCTCGATGGAAACGACCTACCACGTACACGGAACATAGGCGACCTCGCAAATACTACCCATAGCGGCGCCACACCTCGGCGTTCAGCGGAAATGTAAGATTTCCTTGTTCATTTTTGATTTTCCTTTCTTCCCTTCTAAGTTTCTTGTAAGACTCTATCATGTAAACGGGGCTGCACTCTTTTTCCTCGCGAAGGGGCGAGGTTTTTTAACGAGGCAAAGACCCCATTTTATCAATATACGCAGATATTTCCCCTGGAAGAACTTGTCTCCGCTATGTCTTCAAAACACAACACCGAAAGGGGCGAAGCGGTGACTCTCCGCCCTAATCGGCAGACTCTGACAAGGATGATTGGCCCCGCCAGGGGCTCAGCCTCCGCTAGCACCCCAAAGCTAAGCCAAACATGCCGAGGGGCTCGCAAAATCAAACCCCGACGCGGACCCGAATATGGGCCGTGCGGAGGTACAAAAAGACGCACCACCGGCAAAACGTGCGGGGGCTCAAGAAACCAAACCCCCACGCTGACCCCGAGTATGGGCCGTGCGGAGGGCCAAAAAGCCGCGAACCCCGGCAAAGCACCAGGCTCACATCATCAACCCCGACGCGACCCCCTAGTAAGGGGCGCGAGGTACAAAAAGACGCACGACGCAAACGTGCCAGGCTCGCAAAAACCAAACCCCGACGCGGACCCCGAGTATGGGCCGTGCGGAGGTACAAAAAGCCGCGAACCCCGGCAAAACGCGCCAGGGGCTCGCGAACATCAACCCCCGACGCGGACCCCGAGTATGGGCCGCGCGGAGGTACAAGAAGACGCGCACCCTGGCAAAACATGCCAGGGGCCCGCAAAACGCGAACCCCGACGCGGACCCCGAGTATGGGCCGTGCGGAGGTACAAAAGGCCGCGCACCCTGGCAAAACACGCCAGGCCCGCAAGACGAGACCCCGACGCGACCCCGAGTGTGGCCTATGGAGGTGCAAAGACGCCGCACCCTCGGCAAAACACGCCGAGGGCTCGTAGAAACCAAACCTCGACGCGCTCCCCGACAAAACAAGCCAGGGGTTCGCGAATGACACGCAAAAAGCTTGCAAAGTGTCAAAAACTCCATTCACAACAAGTGCAGCACCAAGGACACCAATACAAGGGCCACCCAAGACAACGCACCAAAACAGCTCCACCAACAAAAGGGCGGGCACTTCACGCCCTCGCAGCAAAGGACACCCACCTAACTCCATCAAGTCAAATAAAGAACCACCCACCACCGTACAACCCCCACACCACTATAAAACCAGCTCCACCAACATCCCAACACCACACCACAAAACCCACAAGCCAAGAAGGGGCGCATTACCAAAGCAATGCCCCTAGAACTAGCAAACCCACGCTCTTACAGCGCAAGCAGGCACAAACCTCGCAATATTCAACGCCGCAATCTCACCCCGGCACCGCAATGGAAAATGTAAAGCACGGCAACCGCCAGCCCGCAACAAAAGGGCTCCCCGCGCACACAACCACCAAAGTCAGCCAATAGCACTGCGCGCTTGAATCCATCGCTCAGCGGAGCCCACCCACCGGGGCCAGGCACCGCAATGGAGAATGTAACATCCTCCCGAGCGACAAGACGCCAAAGGAATCAAAGTTCCAGCGGCAGCCCGGGAGCCCATCTATCGAACTCCCCGCAGACAAAGACGTAGGCTGAAGCGAAAGCCCCGCTCCAACCGGGCCTGCGGGAAGGGGCATTCGCAAGTTTCCAAACCATCACCCCGACACCACATCGACCAACTCGAGCACCCTCGGCGCCCGGAGCGGACAAGCAACCCCGCATCCACATGGATAGGAACAGGAGGCCTCGGGAAAGCCAACTAGCAGGCAACCCTCGTTTAACCTCGAAACCCGGGGTAACCTTTGGGCAACCCGGTAGAGAAGCCGAGCTAGTCGGTTTCCTCCCTCCGCAAGCAAGGAAAGCATTGCGGATAGCCATGCGCCCGCATAAAAAACATGTACCCCGCGGCCAGCAATGGAAAGCGTCGTCTCGTCCTCTCAAATAACAAAACCTACAACTAACACCCGCAATCGCCGAGCCCTCGCTAAAAGAAGGTGAGGGCGTCGTCAAGCAACTAACACCCCGCAAGCCGGCGCCAGCCCCGCTAAAACGGCAGAGGGCGCCCGCGCAACTAACACCACCAGTCGCCGAGCCTCGCTAAAGAAGCAGAGGGCGTCGCGCAACTAACACCCCGCAAGACAACGAGCCCGCTAAAAGAACCGGAGGGCGCCGCCTGCCAACTAACACCCGCCAAGGTCACCGAGCCTCGCTAAAAGAAGCAGAGGGCGCCGGGCCGCGCAACTAACACCCCGCAAGACAACGAGCCTCGCTAGAAGAGGCGAGGGCGGCGTCGCAACTAACACCCCGCAAGACAACGAGCCTCGCTAAAAGAAGCAGAGGGCGTCGCTGGCGCAAACTCCAGACCTCCCGCAAGACGAGCCTCGCTAAAAAAGAAAGAGGGCGTCGGCCAAGAACCAATACTCCGCAAGGTAGCGAGCCCCGCTAAAAGAAGCGTGGCGTCATTTGGCGCATCTAAATACTCCACAAGCGGCGAGCCTCGCAAAAGAAGAAGAAGGCCCCTCGCTGCAATGTCATCTACGCAACCATTCAAAACCCCCCGAGAGCGGCATTTCCTCGCCAACAACACAAGCAAAACGTCGCTGCCCACGGCGCCCAAAGCGCCAACATATTTACAAAAACCCCGCGAAGGGGACAAGTTTACAACAACCCCCCAAGAGCGACAATTTTACATCAACCCCGGCGACGGGGGACAAATTTTACAACGACCCCGCGAAGGGGGCCAATTTTACATCAACCCGCGGCGGGGAGAAAATTTTACAACAACCCCACATGAAGGGGGACAATTTCACAACAACCCCGCGAAGGGGGCCAATTTTACATCAACCCGCGGCGGGGACAAATTTTACAACAACCTCGCGAAAGGACATCTCCGAGCCAAAAGCCCCTCGAGAAGCAGATCACGCTAGCCACTTCCTCAACAAACCTCTCCAACACTTCCTCCACGAGGATCGCGAGACTTCGCTCCGCGAACTCCGCCCGTCAACCACCTCGGCGTCAAGAAGCGAACCTCCACCTACTCCTCCCGACCAACCCCCTCCGCCAGCGTCCCTCGGCCAAACTCAGCGGCCCCCACAACAGGGGAGCAGCTCTAACAACGGGGGAGTGGCCCCGGGGAGCACTCTCGTCGAAACACACGCGCCGCAAGTCACGCGCCTCTAGCTCCGTCGATTCGGCCGGCACAATCACCGCACCCTCACGGTCCACCTCAAACTCAACCCTACCAAAAGCGCAATGGCGGCGGCCTCCTCATCCCCGAGGTCCTCGTCCAACACGGCCAGCGGGCGGCCCGCCCGAATACCGTCGGTTCCACTTGACGATCCGACGGGTCATATTCACGCCCGAGAAAACCCCGCGGCACGGTTTTCACATCATACCTCCTAGTACGCGCCCACCAAAAAGCTTCGAAGGCGATCGGGGTACTTCATCATCGCGTGAGCCCGGGTCTCCCGAGATGAAAATGTCTTGGTAATTCATCATGAGGGGGATGACATTGAGCACCTCCCGCGCTTGAGGCCCGCAGATCTGCTTGCGGCAGCTAAGGGTCGAGAAAACACGCCCGCAAAGTTCAACACCCGACCCGCAACGATTAAGTAAAATGCTAAACAACGCGGTGACTAACAAAATAGCGGCGCAATCAAACACGATTAACCTTCAACCTCTCGAGTGCACCAAGCACATTCTGAGAACCTCCGGCGAGCCCCCCCTAACTCCTACACACGTCACAAGACATCACCCCGCGAGGTCTCAACCTGGCCGGGCGAAGCGGCGCTGAGCCGTCGGGGGCAGCCTTCGACGCCAGCACCGGCGGCGTTGTCGTCACCTTCGCAGAGGCACCTTCACGGGCAGCTCCGCCATCTTGGTCAACCCCTCGCCTCTCCTGTAGCCGCCGGCCATCCTCCGGGGCCCCAGCCCCACAAGAACCTCGTCGTCCCGGCCTCGAGTGGCCCCGCCAAAGCCCGCACGAAGATAGGGTCAGCAAAGGCACCAAGGACATTCCAACGAGACAACAAGCTTCACGAAACGAAAAAAAAAAAAAAACTGCGGTCGCGGCCCAGGCCTCTCCCATGGCCACGTCATGTCCAACATCCATAAAGAACTTCTTGATACCTCCCGGAGGTAGCGGAGGCCCTTGTCCTCCCAGCGCCGCGTCCATCTCCCTCTTTCTTCTGGAAACTTGAGCTTCATGGGGCTCATTGAGATGTGGGCACCCGGCAAGGCCGCGCAAGAAGTGTGACCAAGCGCCATCGCCCCACGCACCCTCCGCCAAGTCCGCCGCATGATGAACCAAATGAGTCACACCGGGCGTCGACTTCCAGCCACCGGGCGATGGCACCGAGCTCCACCCGGGCAGGGGGGGCAGTACCGCTGCTCCCGGCGTCCACTAGAAGCGGTGCCGAGGGTCTCCTTCACGAAAGCATCCCCGCCCGACCACGCAGCGTCATCGCGAGGACAGCCCGTTGCTCCAACTCCGCCCACCTTCTTCGCGGTCTCCTCCCAGGACCTAGCCTCGCGCCTCGGTGACCCGAGTCCATCTTTTGGGCGGGGAGGTCTCCACCACCGTCATGCGCCTTCCGGAACCCTCTCACGCAAGGGAGGCATAGGCCTCCACCTGTTTCTTCAACTCCGCATCGGCGTGCCACCTCCCCCCCCTCTGGCGCTCCACCTCGCGGGCCGCTTCTCTTTTGGACCTCCAGCGTCGTCCTTAGCGTCGCGCGCCGCCGACCGCGGCACGGCGCGGGACCAGGATCTCGCGGCCTTCACCGTGATGTCTTCTTCTAGCTCCGGCCCAGGGAGGCGGAAGGACAGCCGGTGCTCGGCCCGGGACGCCCAGCGCCCGCACACCGTGCCAAGAAAGCCTCTCCGCCTCGTTCGATTCGAATTGGCATTCTCCCGATGTCTCGGGGCGATTAATACGATCGGAACTCCGCGGGTCATCGAGTAAACAACCTCGCGACCCGGGGAGTGTCGACGAGCAGAGCCATGCCCCGCTTCCGCCGATATCGGCGTCATCGGGTTCCCCCTCTACCCCGGCCCCACGGATATGGCACCTAACCCGGTCGGCGGGGCGTAAGGGACCGAAGGGGCGCCACATGAAGGGGCTGGAGGTACTCTGAGCCGCAAGCGCTCCGTACGACACCTCGACCACGCCGTCTTCGGGGGGCCGGCCGCGGCGCTGCTGAACAATGGCATCGGCCGTCCCACGGTGGCGCCACCTCCCTCCGCCAGACATCCCTCAACCGTGCGGAGAGTCCGCCTCCCTCCTCGCGGCGGAGTCCCCGCGACAACGGGGGGAAAGAACCCGGTCCCCCACCGAACCAAGGGGCCATCCATCCTCCCCGCTCGGGCCGGAGCTGCTGATGTCGTGAATAAGCGAACCCCCCCCGCAAGTGGAGGGGCGACCCGCGACGTGGCAGTGGGCGCACCCGTCGCCCGGGGCGGGCGGCCCGTGTCCAAGCGGGCGCCTTTACACCTTTCCCCACCACGCAGCAGCATCTACAGTAAGGACCATCCGGGCCCGTCGCCCCCTCTTCTTCCGTGGCTTGCTCCGTAGCACCTGCCCCCCCCACCTCCCCTCCGGCTGGGGCGGTCGAATTACAAAATGCGAACGGTCAAACACCCGGTTCAGGCCGCCCGATGACTCCCGGGCCAAGCGGATCCGCTTGTACTCAGCGTCCTCGCACTTCCCCATCGGCTCCTCGGTCCGCCCTCGACCTCAACAAGGACGCTGGCTGATCGCGACTTTCACGAGAGCTCGACCTTTGGATGCGATGCTCCCCGCGGAACCTCGAACTCCACCTTGAGACTTGAGACCCAAACTCCGCGGCTTATCGACATCCTCCACCTCCGGCCACGCTGCGGAAGCGGCGGTACCGGCACCCCGCCCACGAATTCCTCCACCCAGATCCCGCCTGCCAGTATCTCGGACATGTTGGGGTCAACATGGCTCGCTATGCCGGCCAGGCATTGGTCTCCACCCACGCTTTCCGGGCTGGTCGCCATAGGCTGCGAGGAGCCTCAAGACAGTCCACGCTCCCCAGCCATAGTAAAACCACTTCGACAACCGCCCGGCTGACCACTTACTCTTTTCTCGCCTCGCGCCGCAACGAGCGACCGGGCGCGTACGCGAAGGTGTAGATCGCTGCATCGCGCCAAACGGCCGCAGCCCTCGCATAGCCCCCACGGGCGGCGAGGGCCGGGATGCACGCTGATGGGCGACGTGAAGGCCTCCAGGCCCCGAACGAGGCCCCTCGCGCAGGCCGGCACGAAGATGCACAGATCGGAAGCACGCGGGGTTCAGTTGGTGGAAGCGGAGTCCAAGACGCCTCATCACACCCAACACGAACTCCGCCGCAGGAAGCGCAGCCGGGCGTGAAGAACTCCTCGCGAACACCACAACCTCGTTGTCACGAGGTTTGGGGATACGATCACCCCGAAGGCGCCCGGCCTTCGCCTCTTCAAGATAACCCAGCCTCCGCGTACTCCTTGAGCTTCGGTTTCCCCACCTTGTTGGGGGAGAACATCAGCGTCGGAGAGGTCTCCTTGGGCTTGCCCCTCGCCGCATCTCCAACCTTCGCCATCCTCCACCACCAGAAACTCGAACGAAACCCCGCAAAGGAAAACCCCGACACCCAAGGCCCGCGTTGAACAGAACGAGGGCAAGGGGAAACAAGAGTGAATAGAGGATGGGTGAATGCAGGAGAGTAAAACTTGAGAGCGCAGAACTTTTACGCGCCGCGGCGGCACCGGCTATTTATAGGGGCCAAAGCACTCGCCGAACGGACCCGAGGACAAGAGGATCTGGCCGCCACGAACACCGACGGTTCCAGGTCCAACGCCTCGTGATTCAGCTCAAGAACTCAACCGCCTCACCCACGACAAAACCTAACGTGTCAAAACGAATCCACAACCGGCCCAGCAGCAACTAGGGCGTCGGGGGCGGATAGCCCTGCAACGCCGAGGCTCACCGCTGGCCTCCCTCCTAAAGCCTGCTGCCCGCCCGGACAAAGACTGACCAAACCCCGAGGGGCTATGCTGGGGAGGGACCCGCCGTGGGGACCCCCGCAGCTCCCCGGGCCCGAACACCACACCCCCGCAGCGTGGGGCGGCGAGCCAACACGGCACCCCCGCAGGCGTGGGGAAAGCGTGGAGGCCAAAGATGACACCTCACAGCGCTGGGGCGGCGAGGTGACGGGCACCCCGCAGACGCGGGGAAGCGAGGCCAAGATGACACTCGCAGGCGCGGGGGCGGCGAGGTTAACACGGTACCGCAGCGCGGGGGCAACAGAGTACACAAACACTTCCCGCAGCGCGGGGGACACGGAGATCAAAGACAACACTCGCAGGTGCGAGGGGCAACAAGACTGGATTGACGCCCGCAGTGCATGGGGTGGCGAGACAACCAAACACCCAGCGGGTGCGTGGGGCAAAGTGAAGCAAGAGGAAGACCTCCGCTGAGCTGGGGGGCGGAGCCCCAAGCGAACTTCAGGGGCCAAGCGGCGGCGCAAGAAGGAGAAACCCTAATAGAGCCTAAGGCGCGTCGGGGCGTGTGTTTTACCTTTCCACCCCAGGTGGGGTTTGTACCGTCTTGCCTGCTGGCGGGCCCTAGAGGCGTAAGTGGCAAGCGTGTCGTGTCCTGATTTGTAACTACAGTAAATACCGACGGGACGCCTATAAATACGGACCGGCAGGGGCGTATGAAACGGACGGTGGGGTGGACATTTTTATGACCTATCAATATCAATCAAAAACTGCGTTTTCGGGATCAACACTTTTGGCCACGTCACTCACACGGGGACCCGGCCCGCGGGCCCAGCCACGCGTGCCCCCGCCCCCGTGGGAAACCCCCTCGCTCCTCCTCCCTCTCCCGATAGCGAGAGGGTAGGAGGGCAGGCGTGATCCCCACACTCACCATCAATGCATCAGCTAGCAATGCATAGCAAAGAGAACAGCCAGACGTGCTCGACTTGGACAAGAAGTGCTTCACGTATAGCTGTTGTTGCAGAGGAGGGAGAAACGGTAGATGGAGAGCACACGGCAGTGGTTGCGGCTCCAAGCTTCAGCAAGATCCAAAGTGAAACGTAGAAAACTAGCTAGGGCTTGACGGGCGCACAGCGACGACCTGCAGCGTTGACAACAGTTGGTATGGTGAACAAGGGAGAGCACAAGGTAAAAAAAGATGAAGGCATCGAAGCTTTTCGACACCTTGACGCTAGAACTCCGGTATCGGTTGCGACTCCGGCAAGGCAGCAGTCGACGTCAAAAGGCGGCAGCGGTCTTACGTTCTCGGCGAGATCGCGATGTGGTGGCGGTGTTAGAAGCTAGGGCGAAAAAACAGCGGCACGACGACCAAAGCTCTGCGGTTTGCGGCGCTGTAGCTCGGCGCGAGCTAGGGTTTAGAATAGGGCTGCGATGCACAGGAGCTCCTATATATATCTATGGAGTCTTGGGCCTGGGCTGCTGCACGTTTTGTGCTGGGAAAAAAAGACGTGATTTTGACCAGGAAAAGAACGTAGATAGAGGAAAAGAACGTAGATAGAGCAGCTTGGACTAATTTGAGATGGATACGGCAGCGTGATGATATATGGTATGTAGAGCTTGCATATGCGGGGTTAATATTCCCTTGCTGGCCACGGAAAATACCAATCGGGCCAGACAACAAAGAAAGGAGAGGACCGATGGATTTGGCTGCCAGGCCAAATTAGAGAGGAAGGAAAAAGAGTTTCTTTTCTTTTTATTTAAACCTCTTTTCTAGAAACTTTTCAAATAGATTTTCACAAGGGATTTGAAATCCTTTTTAATTTCAGTCAAAACCAATCATCACAAAATAAATCCAATGCACCAGCATGAATGCACAACCATGTTTCTAAACCCTATATTAAATTTTAATTTAATGAAAAATGTTCTTTTTCCTATATTTCATGTGCACAAAAATTCATAAATAAATCATTTTACTCTATTTTCAAAAGAGGCAAAATTTGGGGTGTTACATCCCGCTACAATCTCGGCTATTCATGCCACTCCACTTTTGCTTGCACAGGGTACATGGCTTTCATTTCGGAGAGCAGAGTGTTCTGGGCCTTAAAGACATACCACAGGCCCTTCTACATGCAAGACTAGTGATGGGCTTTACTAAGTATTAGATATGGGCTAATGGGTCACATCAGGAGGCGGTCTACGAGAAAAAGCGATCTGGCTTCAGTTTTACGGGATTTTCCCGGGATTTTCGGCGTTATGCATTAAGTGGTAGCGGCGTTCCGTCGGCGACGAGGCGCCAATGGTGACCGAGAATCTCGAGATCTGCCGGGTGCTCAGTACTTCGGAGGTGCTCATAGGGGTAGGGTTTGCGTACGTGTGTTCATAGGGGTGAGTGTGCGTGCGTGTTGTGAGTGTCTGCGTTGTACTGTGTCATACTCAAAAAAAAAAAAAAAAAAAAAAAAAAAAAAAGGAGAGGGTGGGATACGAAGTCGGGCATCTAGGTGCAATTTCTAATTTAAGAAAGCATTTGAAAAGAAAAGGATTGGGTTAGCCGAGTTCGACATGGATGGTTCTTCAACCGCTCCACCCTCGATGTGATAAAGTTCCCCCTTCTCTCGATAAAGAAAAGAGCACTGGTCCACGGATAAGCTAAAAGGCAGGATGCAGGTACTGTTATAGAAACTAGGCATGAAACAGGAACTAGGGACAAAGAAGAGAGCCAAATAACAAGTTTAGCAAAAGACCAAGCACCCGCAGGAAAGAGACACAGAGGAAAATGGCATTCATGCAGGCTTAAGGCTAAAGGGACTCCAATTATGCCTGGCTTACGTTCTCAAGTGGATCACTTTAATATCGTCCGAGTCATTGTCATCTGAGAAAGACGTGCCAGCATCCGTAGGGAGAATTTACTTTGGATAGACGTGATCGAAACCTCGGAAAAGGTTCATTGCCGTGCGGTTTAATTAGTACTACTTGGCTAGCCGGCCACTGCTTCACCAGTTCACTGGAAAGTTCATTCTAAATTGTATCAAAGTGAGCTTGGTTTTTCGTAACCACTAAAGCGCATTCTCTCCTTTACTCTTATTCGGGATGGATCGAGTCGGTCAATACTACAGAGACTATGGAGATAGACATATCTAAAGAGGTGGGTGGCTTACCAAATATACTAGATACAAGCACTTTGTGCCATTTGCACCGCCTACTTCTTTTTGTTGTGGAAAAAGGTCTTTCCACCGAGATCCTAAAGGGCATTCATTTCCTAGTTATAGCGCAGCTTGTACCATGTATTCCTCCCTAGGTTTCCCTTCCCCCATCACCACTTGCTTGAACAGCTAGAATACATTTATTGATAAATAAAGGAGAGAAGAAGCCGTGGTTTATGTGGATGCATGATGCTTTCTTAGCGATGACCTGTAAAGGAATTACTCAGGTCCCTCTCTTTTGTATAACCCTCTTCTAGCAATCCTATATCTCGACGTAGGTACAAACGTGTTCACGAACAAATTCGTGGAGAAGGGTCCAATAGCCCTCGAATGGAAGAGTTATTAGCGAGAATCACTGAGTCGGGTTTACCCGTGGAATCTAATGCATTAGGGGACAGAATCCCAAGACGGCGTTGGCGCAGAAGGCGACACGAAGCAATCTTTGGGTCTCTACCTTTAGATTACCTGCCCATAGAAACACGTTCTGGCGAAGATGAACAAACATCCTCGGGTAAGTAAACTTAGAGCAAAAGAGAAAGAAACAACGAGATCATACTTTTTATTGCTTTTTGAAGTTTCTTCTACTCTTTGGTTCGTAATTTCCATATCTTTAGGATCAGAACATGAATTTTTGGGCTTACTTAGTAGATGCAGATCTAGGCACTCATTCTTCCTCAGATGGGAATGGGCCAAGCCGATCCGTTGTTGGCTCGAAAGTGCATTTGCTAGTTCGAAAAGAAGCTGAATCCGGGTGCAAATGGGATTTCAAATGATTCTTCTGTTTAGTAGCATGCAGCGCAGACTCACTTGGTAAATAACCTTCCCTAAAAGAGGCAAGGTGCTCACACATGAAATTCCCTTTTGATGGATATCCTATTTTACTTTTATGCCATACTAGGGCAAAGCCATCGAGACTATATCCATCACCAGTCATTAAGTAAGGATCGATGAAATTGGGGGCTTTCGTTGAAGATCTCGGTTCTTTTTCGCGCATATGGAGTCGGTTTATCCCGAGCATCACCAGCTTCCTGAACCTTTTCCTTCACACGGTGATGAGGTAGTCGAATTCCTATATGTCGATAACTTGTGTAAAAGCTCTTGTAGAAGTAAGAGTCCCTTTGAGATCTTTCGTTAGCCCGAACGAACACTCTTCCTCTCGAGATAGAATCAAATAAGTGACAAATGAATGGTAACACATGGTACCTATCCGTGGTCGGGAAATGCTTTGTGCCCTGTGTCCTTGCTTTGCTCTACTCTATCGAGACGCACCTTTGAAGAAGTCCCACTTACCCCTACTTCTTCACCCCTCTAACCCGAAAAAAAAGAAAGTAGTAGGTTGAGGGGCCTCGGTATATCCATTAGTATACAGATACCTACAAAACCTTTGAATCCTACAAAACCACTCAATATAGTATACAAAACCACTCAATATAGTATAGCACAATTGAACCATCCATATCTCTTCATATACTAGTGAGTTTCGCTAAAACACCTTTGGACATCGACAAGGCGGTCTCAAGTGAATACTTTATCGATTTCTCTATTCCTCATAATTAGTCTCTTTTTGCGCGCGGTGAAGTCAACTCCTTAATTGGTGTATTCGGATCACCTACGGTTCTTGTCACTCCACCTCCTGTTTATATATTTCCATCTCTTCCCAAAAAATTGTTATTCTAGGCTCATCTGCCCCTTCCTTTGGTATTACTTCTACAGAAGCTCATACAGTACCACACCCACTGGTACGCAAGACCAGATCACCACAAGAGATCCAAGGAGGGATAACTTACTACGTCAAGTATTGCTTTACGTAGTAATTGTAAAGCTGAATGCTCAATGGAGTCCCATCCAGTGCCGAGTCAAAGAAAGCGGATGAAAGAGAAGAAGTCATTTTGGTTGAAGTAGGTACATCAGTGTCTCATCCTATGATGAATGAAGAAAGAAGTAAATTCTCTATTAGTGACTTCAAAGTATTTCGATGCAGGTTAGAGCAATAGGTTATATAAATGTGGACTTCTTAAAAGAACTGTATTATATAGTTCATGCTTTGGACCTATATATCCACCCCCTCTGGTGGCTAGCTCTTTCCCCTCAAGACGCTCCACTAAAATAGAATAAGGAAAGGATTGACAAAGAGCGAATTCCATATCAATAGCAGCTGCTGGTGATGAGAACCGTACCCTCGAAAGAGGTTCAGGCCAGGATGAAAGAAATGGCTATGCTATCATAAAAAGAGTCAATGGAGCAAAGCGAGAGTATGGTAATATAAAACTTTTCATGAGATGGTAAGAGAAGGTAAATAGTCCCGGACAAGGGAGGGAATCGGGACGTCGAAGTCCCTCGTATGAGTGTCGGAGTGGGCGTCAAGGATGTGCCATAGGCCCGAGACCGAGTTCATTTAGGTTTAAAATAAATTTACAAGAAATCCACCTACTACCAATCCTTAAACATTTCTGGAAACCACTTTGGATCATATCGCAGTGCTCGTCAATCATTTCATCCCCTACAATATCGACAAGTCCATAAGCTTTGGCTTCATCTGGCGACATAAAAACATCCCTTTCCATGTCTTCGGATACAACCCAAAAAGGCTTGCTCGTTCTTAGTGCATAAACCCTTGTGATCATTTCGCGAACTTTGTGTAACTCTTCCACTTCTAGTAAAAATTCTGGTGTCCTTGCCCGATAATAAGCACTAGCGGGTTGGTGAAGCATAATCCTAGCGTGAGGGAATGCTATACGCTTGGTGGGTTCTCCTCCAAGCGAGAATGAAGGAGGTCATGGACGCGGCTATTCCGAGGTATATTGTATATATATATCAGGTGTCACCGTTTGCATCGTATCAAAAAAAATCGCCATTCCCGAGATTAGCCACCGCCGGGGGAGTTTATAAACAAAAAAATATTGCTATTTCCATCTTCTATCTTTGAGATATACCATCGGACACGTAATATGATTCGTGATCTCGCAAGCGAATCTCTTGACCTAAAAAAAGTGTCCTTTCTCGATACATAACATTGTATAAGTCAACCCAAGTCGCTTCTTCATCTCCGGGAGTCCGGTAAGGTACTTTTGGAACACCAATGGGCATATTAGATTAATACTATTAAATTTAAGTAAAAAAAACTACACTTTAATATGGAAACGTAAGAATGGAAGAGAAAGAAAGAATACGCAGATTTATTATCTTCATTTTTTTCTTATTCTATAAGAATACTATAGATTCTATTAATACATAGATTGAAATAATACATAGATTGAAAGATTCTACATATAAGGAAGGTAAAGGCAGATTGAATAAAGAAAAAAGGAATCCGTGATTCGATCAATGATAAACAAAGAGGGATGAAGGATCTATTCTTCGTTTTTTTTTTTCCAAATAGCCCAAGCTACCCATTGCATATTGGCACTTATCGAGTATAGAATAGATCTGCTTCTCTTTCTTCTTACAAACAGAATTGGCTTGTTATTTTTAATGGAATGAAATAAATATTCACGCTTTTTCGACATAGAATCCCCTAGAAGGGTTAGGTACATAGAATATGTATGGATGTCTTTTTCAATGCGATAAAATAAAGCGACATCGTGTCTATTTTTCTTTGCTAAAGGGGTATTTCCATGGGTTTGCCTTGGTATCGTGTTCATACTTGTTGTATTGAATGATCCGGGTCGATTTCTTTCGGTGCATATAATGCACACAGCTCTAGTTTACGGTTGGGGCTGGCTCGATGGCTTTATACGAATTAGCGGTTTTGATCCCTCGATCCATTTCGGATCCAATGTGGAGACAAGGTATGTTCGTCATCCCCTTCATGACTCGTTTAGGAATAACGAATTAGGTGGGGTGGTTGGAGTATTTCGGGAGGAGGCGTGAATCTAATCCGGGTATTTGGAGTAACGAAGGTGTGGCAAAAGCATATTGTGTTTTTCGCTTGTGTTTCTTGGCGGCTATCGGCATTGGGTATATTGGGACCTAGAAATATTACGTGATGAGCGGACGGAAAACCTTCCTTGGATTTGCCCAAGATCTTTGGAATTCATTTTTTCCTTGCGAGGGGTGGCTTGTTTTGGCTTTGGTGCATTTCATGTAACGGGTTTATATGGCCCGGGATATGGGTGTCCGATCCTTACGGACTAACCGGAAAAGTACAAAATTTTGTAAATCCTGCGTGGGGTGCGAAGGTTTTGATCCTTTCGTTCGGGAGGAATAGCTTCACATCATATTGCTGCGGGTACTTTGGGCATATTTATGGGCCTATTCCATCTAAGTGTCCGTCCGCCTCAACGTCTATACAAAGGGTTACATTATGGGCAATATTGAAACTGTACTTTCCAAAGTAGTATCGCTGCTGTTTTTTTGCTTTGCTTTTCGTAGTTGCCGGAACTATGTGGTATGGATCAGCAACTACCCCAATCGAATTATTTAGGCCTACTCGTTATCGAGTGGGATCAGGGGATACTTTCAGCAAGAAATATATCGAAGAGTTAGCGATGGGTTAGCCGAAAATCTTAGTTTATCGAAGCTTGGTCTAAAATTCATTCCTTCTTTTCCTTTCGAAGCCCCAAGCGTCATTGGTTGATCCAGCTCCTCTTGCTACAACCAATGGACCAATAAGCTAGTCCTGCTTGTGCGCCTGTTGCTGGGCATCATACCTATTAGGAAGCATAGCGGGCGAAGGACGAGAGATGAAAGCAGATGTCAGTGGGAAGGCAGATTTTTCATTTGGAGGCTTTCTTGCATACCTTTTCTAATTCTTTTTTTTATAGCTCAGTTACTTCTTCAGGAAGAGCTCTTGGACCAGGTGATTAGGAGAATTCCTAGATTTGCAACTCAACACTTCCGACCAGGCAAGCCCCAGTACATTTCTCAATAAGGATGAAAAGCTTCCAGGAACCTTTGGCGTAGGGGGCTGTTCACCTTTTCTTTTGAAACTTAGCTAGAAAGATAAACTCAAGACTCTAGTAAAGGCAAATGCCCAGGACGTCTGGCTGAATGCTTGGCCTCCTGCGCCAGCTGCATAACCTTTCGGGTGAGTCCCATCACTCTTCTTTGACCTACTTCTCTTATTCCAGATCTGGATCTGAGTCTCCAGCTCTATCCTTGATGTCTATATATATGTCTGCCTACTCCTCTATCCTGGAGGTCTAGAATGTTGTCTACTGCTCTATAATTCCTAAGACTATTTATTACTTTCCCTTCAACTAATCGGCAACAGGAAGCTAGTATAGTTTGCTTTCTCTCATAGCCGTGGATCCTATTCTCTGCATTCTTTTTATTTCAGATCATCAATCAATCAACACTTCTCCATAGAGAAATGGTACCACGGATTAGCAGCAGGGATGAGATGGGGAGTTATAGTAGTCAGCTGGTTCTCTGTCTTCATGAGGAACTTAAAAGCAATACTTTTAAGAGGCTACCGATACAAAGATAGAAGGATGTCCATACAGTGGAAAATACATCAAGAATGTCAAAACAAAGGAAAGATGATTATCTTATAGGAAGACTTCTTTCAATGAATACTCCAAAGCATATTCTCTTGATTTCTTCACTGGCACCCTTATCCAACCTGCTGCCCCCTGTTACTACGAACTTGTTTTCATCTGGCAGATAAGCTTTTGAGAAGAGACCCCTTTGATAACGAGCTTTCGGGTTGCCGTATTGATACCGCCCTTGGGGAACAGGGGAGAATAGCATGCACGGGAGAAGGATTTAGGGAAAGGTACCCACCTTTTAACGGGAGAAAGGCCAGGTCATCAGAGCAAGCATAGTTTTGCGGGCGAAGCAATCATCTCGTTTTCCCCTCCCTTTTTGGGCTCTCTACGCGAATGTTGATGGCGGCTTTCACCACGAGGATTGTGTCCCGTATAGATCTGATAACAAGTTTCTAACCGACAATACGAATAAGCTCTCTACACGCTTTTTTAGCTTCTAACTCACCATCTCAGCTACTAGTAATAACATTGCCAAGGTGACCCTGAATAATTATTTCACTTATTTCTAGTTTAAGAAGGACCTTGTGCGTGGTTCACGACTCTTGGTGCTTAGAGATGCGGTTCACTACAGCAGTGGTAAGAAAAGCAAGAAAAACAGGTATTACTAATGTTACTTACGAGTATGTGGCTGATCCGCCGAGAAAAGACGGGGAAGGCAAAACGAGAAAGTACCACTTTTCTTAAGTTAAGATGAATCTATTGAAGAGTCAAGGTTTCCAATGAGCACGGATGAGGCGAAGCATCGATCCCCTAACAAGCAAGGTAAGCGCACGGATACAAAGGAATCTTAGTCTATGTCTTGGTCACCCGAGAAAAGTATTGAGAGGCAGTTGAATTGAGGGACCTCTACTTTACATTACCTTTGTAGTCTTAAGAGAAAGTAATACACTCGGTCTCACCGTTGGAGGATTTAGTGGAAGATCTAGGCGTTAGCCGAAGCCCATAGAGAGAGAGTCAAAAGCCTATAGCACTTTGCAGCAGAAGACCAAGGTCTCGATCAACAGATCTAGTGGTCACTCACCGTCAATATTTGATTCTACGGCCTATCTTTGATAAATTAAAATAGCAATAAAACAATGTTCACTGGGGAAGCCCTAGCCTTGAAACTAGGGGCTTTACTAATATAGAAATGGAAATCTGATAAAGATGCGTATTAACAAAGGCCGCAGGGCTACGAACAATTGACTAGCCCCGGTTTCAATGAAAGAGTAAGCCATACAAACGTAAAGAAAGAGACCATACCGGTAATAAGATTCTTCTCCCCAGCTAGCTCTCTTCCTCCAACGAGTTATCTTCCTAACCTGCTTTCTAACCGATTGAGCCTATCTTATTCTTTTTCTTGTCTTCATGTCCTTGTTTTCATTTCATAAAGCGCTTCCATCTACGGATCCGAGCTCGCCCTTCGAGGAACGCCACTCTTCCAATAGCGAGAAAAAGCAATATCTCGAAATCTTTAAGCAACTAAAAAGGCGTCTAGTAAAAGATATGTGTTGAGAGCGGGCCGGGTAAGTTCAGCAATGTACAAACAAGGATTGATTTTACTTCGCACCTAGGTTGGGGGGTAGGTGAGGGTGGGGGGTTCTATTTTTGAAGAATAAGGAAGAGGAATAGAATCTCATTCATGTGTTCATGCTAACAGAAGAGCGGATCCAATACACATACATAAGGCATCGGTTGTTCTTACTTGGCGATGGCTATTCATTTAAGTCTTTGGGTAGCACCACCGGATCTTCAACAAGGTGGAAATTCTCGTCTCGTATAGTATAATAGTAGTAGACGGTAGTAGATCCTACAACGGTACTTCCGTGGAGATACAATCCTACAATGACTATTTCCTTGCAAACCAATTCAATCAAGAAAAGTTCCTACTTTTGGGCTGCTTTGTGAGTTGGTTCCACCGGGCGTAACTACCAGGAGGGCGGGGCGGGCGAGGGCGGGGCCCGACTCAATCCTTCCAAATCACTATAAGGCAAAGCCGTTCATTCCTCTTGTGTGCGCATGCATTATCTAATGCTAAGGACTCTACAAGAATCGGTTAAGCTTTTCGTTTTAGTTTGATCGGAGTTCGGTACGGTAGCTAAGGCAATCCCCTCTCCAACGGTAGCTTTTAGATACCGAAAGAGGATGGGAGAAATGCATCCATAACTTGATGAATCCATTCATCATCTGTAAGTAGGTAGGTAGGTCCCCCCCCCTACCCGCTTAAGTTATAAGTGGAAGGTTACTTAATTAAGGAAGCGCTATATACTTATTTGAATCAGTAAAAGTGGTTTGTGCGCATTCATTATTTGTTCGTTATTTTGTTTCGTTATTCGCATGACTGACCGGGTATCCTTATTTGCCTTGGTCCCCTTAGCGAAGTTCCTCCATAGAGAACCCAACTACACGGCACCATCGCAAAGGTTTTCTTCAGTAACTTTCGATTAGTCTCACTCAAGAGAACTCATCTACACGGAAGGTCTTTTAAGTGCGGTTGTACCCTTACGAGAAGTTTCGCGCCCTCAACTACACCGGGATGCCTCCTGCAGTAGCATCACAACGAGTCTCACCATGGGAATTTCGCCAGTCTTCTTGCATCGGTGTTGCATTTCTTAAAGCGCAATCACTAGAAACAGGTTTAGAACCCATCTCTAATAACGGCGCCAGAAATGCGTCGTTGACATTCCTAAGTGAAACCACC
This sequence comes from Hyparrhenia diplandra, assembly GCA_015847255.1. Lineage (NCBI taxonomy): Eukaryota > Viridiplantae > Streptophyta > Magnoliopsida > Poales > Poaceae > Hyparrhenia > Hyparrhenia diplandra. Next base: position 645,144 of record JADLZK010010571.1, read on the forward strand.
GTGTTGGTGATAACACTAGGTACATCAACGATGATAGACCTTGCCAAATAAGATATTCATCCGCAAGCGCACGGATCTATCATTGTAGCATTTCACCCGGAAGTATTCAGGGTATCGTTATTTATATTTTCCCAAAGGAAGGCATGGTGGAAAAGGATCTAATAGAGACATGAACAAGAGAACATGACTGTGTAAAGGACCAATGCTCATGACAGGGATATAAGGGAATGGTAAAGGGATAACTTGACACACTCACTCAAGCCAAACTCAAGGATAAAGATAAGTAAGGAATAAAGAAAGTCCTAAGTGGAGCATACAGATTCTAGTCATGGTTGTGCATAGAACCAGTTGATAGTCAGGCAACACGCATGAGCAGGAGGTCGGAGCTGAGAATGAAATGGGCGGGGGGAGACCTCCCGATTGCATCCGCCCAATGGAAGTCATTTTACGAACTCCTACACAACATACGAACGTGGGGGGGATTTCAAGGGGACGGTCAAGGCTTGTCACGACCCGGCCGCCTACCCCCCTCAACCGTGGCATCTTTGTCATATTCGAAGGATACGGCATCCGGACACCACGTCGCATACTAGGACACTACTCATGTCCCCATGGCCCCACCCTACGGATGGGCCGGAATAGGACACGAGCAAGCCCCCGAAGGACACAACGAACCGCCATTCAAAGACAATCCCGACACTACCCAATTATATTGCATGAATGGTTTAAGCATAAAGTTCTATATGGCGATATCACAACATAGAAATTATAGACTAGTTCATGTGTCATGATCATGTCAAGAACAACATGTTAGATCATAGGATAAATCACGAGGTATAGAAATAACATGAAGACTCTAATCCTAATGCACAACCAAGATAAGATAAGAGCAAGGCTTTGGAAGAATACCATAGAAAGATTTATTCCCGGAATCCATCTTCCAAGGAGCCAAGCCCTCCTTGGTAGCTTTGCCTAGCTCCACATCCTAAACTACTAATCCTACTAGGAGGAGGAAGAAGAAGAAGTGGAGAGGAGAGAGTAGCTTTCTTGTGAGGTGTGTATTACAATGGTGGGAGATGGCCTCCTTTTTATAGGTAGAGGAGAGGGTGCTCATTGGAAAATGTCCCTCCCCATATGGAAGGAGCCAAAACCGTCCTTGGGCACCTTCCAAATCTGCTTGAACCGACCATCCAAGCGTCGGCCGACGGCCCGATTATGGAAGGTAATGTACCGCCTCGCCAAACACGGGCTGAACGCGCCGGGATGGGGTGCGGGCGCGCACCAGTGGTGCTTGTAGCGCACTGTCTGGGCTTCGGTTCGGGCGGGCCTTGGCAGTTTGGCGTGTTTGGGCTTGAAAAGTTGTGTGGCGGTGTTTGCTCGGCCCGATTCTGCGTGTTTGGTCCATTTCTCCCTTGGGCTTGTTGTTCTTCGGGGAATGCGCTTTCTGGGGGCGCCTTTTGGTACAAATTCCACTTATTTCTTATATAAATCTGCACAATAAGAATTTGGACACTACAAGTGGAATTATGTCAATAATAAATGTATATGCGTGTAGTAAAGTATAGTTTCAACCCCTTATTGGTAGAATGTTGACGTTAAAAATGTGTCGTTAGTGACCAGTCAACAAACTCTCCCCAAGCTTACTTACCCTTTCTTGGCGTCCTCGAGCAAAAAGATAAGTACTTGGTTGTTGATCGGGAGTTGCTACTATGCCGATTATGTCTTTCAAGTGCGGGGTTATAATAAGATTTTCTACTAGAGTTTGAATAAAATGGCATGTCTTTGCTCACCCTTTATTACCTTTCATCGTAGCGGGGCTTTTTTAGCTTTTCTCAAAGCCTTGGGCGGTTGCAGGTAGAACGGTTATAATGAGAAATACTTTTCATTCATCCTTTTGATCAACTTTCTCATCAGGGATTTATTTATTTAAGTTTTTTTTTTTTTTTCGAAAAAGTATGGGCTTTATTGCTATATATATATATATAGGTATGATATATATTCCCCACGGGGGTGATTAAAAATCAGTCACCGAGCCGACCAATAAGACCGCTACTCGAGCCGACCGTCCACCCGGCTGGCCCCGTGTTCCTTTTTTTTTCCTCACGGGTTTCTCGCCAAAGCGGGCCTCAAGCTCACAGGCCCGGCCCACCTCCCACCCACGATTTCGAGCTGGGTATCCTAGCTCGACCCACGTTCTTTTGCGGTTGCTTTCGGATCCGTCCGCTCGTCTAGCTCGACCCTCTCCCTAACCCGGTTTGGCGCCGCCGCCGCCGCTCACCCAGCCCGTCGCCGCCCGGCATATCGCCCATTGGCGTTTGACCCCCCCCCTCCGGGTGAGCTGTGGCTCATTCCCCTCCACGTCCCCACCATCCCTTCTCCGTCGAGGCGCGGCGATGGTGAAGTGCCGCGGGGAACAGGCGATGGTGCGGCGTCGCTAGGAAGGCGATTATGCGTGCACCCGCCGGCGAGATCTGGCGGGCGTGGGTCTTTGTGATTTTTCCGCCGTTCCTCCCCTCACACCGGATCACGGGGTCATGCGCCAACCGAGCCTCCATGCCGGCTACTTGTCGACACCGGCCGCCCTCCACCACTTCTCTCCTATGAGTTGACCTCCCCACGGCGGTCACGGGCTGCAGGAGGCGTTGCCGCTCGGCTGCAACGAAATTCTCGGCGACGGCAAGTCACGAGCCGCCCAAAACCGGCGATGAGCTGCAGCCCGGCGAGTTCATGGCAGGGAGCTGTTGACCCCGTATAGTTCCAACAGAGGTGAGTTTATTCTTCTCCTTCCGCCGATCTACATATTGAGCCCCTTCCCCTCCGATTTCCCATCTTTTGTATTTTATTTTCTGGTTTGTCTTCATTTTTCCCCTGCCGTATGTAGACGCAGGCATGCAGCACCCAGCAGTTCTAGTGCTAGTCCTGCCCTTTCTTTACCTCCCTTTATTCAAGTTGTGCTAGCACGATAATATACTAATTAATGTTTCCTACTGATAATTGATCTAGCGTTCTTTTTCTTTGATTTTGTCAGGACCGTGAGTTGTTGACAGCAACACTCAGGGATGAAGCAGATGAGCATGGAAAAGAACCTCGAGTTGGAAACTGCCCTTCCTATTTGGTTAGATACCTCCCTTGATTCAAGTTGTGCTAGCAAATCAAATTGTGTCACTGATAATTGATCTAGCATTTTTTTCTTATTTGATTTTGTTTGGACCGTTCGCAGCAACCGTTAGGGATAAAGCATATGGGCATGGAAAAAAAAAACCTCAAGTTGCAAATTGCCTTAAAGGTGAGGTAGATAAATCCTTTCTCATCACTCATGAGCTCAGATTCAAAGACAGTGGTTGATTCAGCATATTGGAACTTGGAAGTATTCAAACAAATATGAAATGAAACAGTGCTGCTCTAATAAATTGATTTGCTACATGCTAGCTGTTTTTGTCTCACAAATGAAAATAGCAGTTACCGAATAAGCGAATAGAGACATGACATTGCTACCTTTACAACCAGGTCGTTGGTTCTAGCATGCTTAGAGATTTAGCTATAGTAATGCAAATTTACAATGCTCTGATTGGCTAACAAATATACTACTTGCCTGTGACAAATATACTACTTGCCTGTGAAGTCTGCATCTTTGCAGTCCCATGCATTTACTTTGTTGTATGCTGGTAATAAAATTGCTAATCTGTGTATACACATTTTATATTGTCGAAATTAATTTTCCTCATGAATTTGATATCTCACCACAAAATATACTATCGTGTGCTTTGTTACCGTGCCCTTTGAGCCTGCCATGTGACGTGAGACTGGCTCTTTTGTGATGTTTTTAATGATGATTAGAAGCATCATAATTGTATTGTATATTACAAAAAAAAAAAATCAACTTAAGTTGCTGATTTTTTTTGTTGGCTGTCACATAAAAGGCGCTCCGAGTCACAGCTTATGTGACGATAGGGGTTTGTAGTCAATTATGAATTTATGATAATTATTGGGGATTAGGAAACAACATGATGTTTGGCCTGTGCAAAGGCCTACATCTAATTTTCTAGCCTGGACAATCCTGATTTCCTACTAGACTATGAATCTCACGTAACTTAAAATATCTGTTTCCTTCTCTCTTTGCTTATTGGCACAATTCCCCTCTTATTTTACTTCCTTGCACCTAGGTCGAGCCTCAATTGACTGATTGAGATCAGTTTGTATTTATATACATGTTTGCACTGACTATGGTTGCTGCTTGGTTTTTTTACTAATTCTGCATACCTAACCATGTGCCCATGTCCGATACTCGTTGAAAAAAAACTGAGGACTACTCAAATGATTGGCATGCTGATTGCCATCTTTGTACAAATTTTGATTCTCAAATGTCACAGACTACATTTATGTTGAGGGAAACAAATGCCTATTTCTGTTCTCCAGATTCAGTATTACAATTTGCTTGTCCTATTTTTTATCTAGATTGCCAAGGTCCTATTTTGTAATTGATCTCGATAAATTATAATTCTCATGACCTTTTATGTCGAACAGCTGTAATATCGACACCATTCACCACTCTTCCTGACATACCTGATTTCGATTCCACATGTCAGATTTATAATATGATCTCGTAGAGGGCTTGAAATTGTAGATAAAATTAAAATAATGGATGCTGGAGATAGCTATAGATTCCAACAATTGAGCCCACCATTTTTTAATGGTATTTAGTTCATTTGCAGAATCCAAAATGCATTTTGGTGGCCCTGAACTAGCATTTTTCAGAGAACATGCCGCTTGGTCTGCTGCAGTTGAATGGAATCACAAAAAGTGAATACGAATTCTAACTTCAGAGTAAGTACTAGTACCATTTAAAAGTGAATACGTTCCAACCCTTAAATACCTTAACAATAGTTGTATTGAAATAGAAGTAACAAAGTCTTTATACTGGAAAGTTCTTAGATTCTCTATCAATCACTAACAACTTGCTTTGGTCAGTTAGCTACACTATTTGTAGTACCCTAATGCTACTTGATGGGCCACTAATGTTGTGTCGTTGAGCTGTTGTTTTAAAAGAGTTTGTGCTTAATCTTGCATCCACCTGATTATATCCTCTTACAAGTGGATTTGTGGGTCTTTTTCAACTTTGATTTGTTCTTTTAATGCTCTGTTTTTTGGTTTCCATTAGGTTTGTTTTGATATGCATACAACATTTATTTTTGTAGACAGGTTTTTATGGTTGTGTATGACTTACTTTTTATGATCATATATGGTGATCCACACAGAGAGACAATATTTGTGAATGCGTGCATAGATTTTTATAGTAGTAAGTGGGTGAAGAGCAAATAGGTTTTCAAATATTTGTTGCTTTATGGAATTAATTACAGGTGCAAGCTCATTATGTAACTTGATCTACCTACGTGAAGTAAAATATCTACGTGAAGTAAAAGATTTTGTATCATAGAAATTTCTGGGCCATGTAGGAGTTTTTTTTTTTTTTTGCAAGGAGAAGTTTTGTGGTTTGACATATGATTTGTACAATAATCCATTTGTCTTTTAAACCAATCCTTTAAGAACAGGAATTTGTAAATTCCATCCAATCAAATTTCTTTATGTTCCTGTGGAAAACTTTTTGTTGCTTTATTTATCTCAAGCTGTAATATCTACCTACCCTAAAAAGAATTAGAAAATTTTAATTAGATGGAAACTAATTCTTGTCAATATTGCTTGTATTCCATTCTTGTAATGCATGACTATAGCCTACATCTGCCTCATCGTGTTTTTTTTTTTTTTTTTTTGACCAGGCACAATAACATGCTTGAAGTTTGCATGTCTGCATGGCTTAAAGTAATCCGTGGTTTTTCTCCATCCTCATGTTAATCTCTTTTGGCTTTGGAGCTTGCCATTCTTGTGAAGGTTAAGCAACAAAGGTAAACATAGCCTACTTTATATTTTTGAATTCTCATGTGATATTATGTGCAACCAGAACCAAAAGTTTTTGTGTTCATACCTATCATTAACTATAACTAAGAAACTAAGTTGATGCCTTTTTATGATTCATGTAGTCTCTCTCAAAATGAATTACAAGTCATGTGGCCATGGGTGCTGCTCATCCATGTCTAGCAAGTAGCAAAAAACATCTGCATTCCCAGATGGTCGTTCCTTGGTATTCCTCCTTTTATCTTTTTGTACTTCATTTCACATGCTGTAGGTTCATTTTCTCGATTCCATCAGTAACATTTTCTTTGTGTGCTCAAATGTATGCATTTTGCCACCGCGTGTTTTATGATCAAGTCACTGTAGTGTCTTCCATTAGTCCCTGGATCCTTTCTTTTTCTCTTTTTGTTTGTGTCAATTGAACTACAACTTGTTTATAGCAATACAAAACATATTGATTTTTATTCAGATTTATGTGCTGATAGGAGACATGTGATTGCTCAACTAGAAGGTTCTCTATATGCCTCTGCTGTGCAACTAACATACTCTGTTGCGATAGTATTGGCACTTTAGTACTATTCATTCATTATCAACCTTTTCGCCAATTGCCAAGCTTTTAGTATGACTATTGATACATTTTTTAAAAGAGGCCCTGTTATTTACAAGGAAAAAAAAAAAAAAAGAAAATTAGAATCTCATACTCTGCAAAAAGTCTATAACCGGCTACTACATGCTAAGAATCTGTGAGAGGAATCAAATTAAATCGATTGATTATGAGATAGTGTTTGTGAGTCGGTATGACGGTGGAGACACATGGCACTCTATTTTTCCTTGTGTTCCCAACCAGTGAACTACATAACATTGTTTGTTCCTGGAAAACACACATGGAAGACTAATGTAATAGTTTCTAATTATCTATCGTCAAGTTAGTTACAAACAATGTTTATGTAATAAAATAATTTGGTTCCTAATATTGGTTCTGCTTGTTTTGCTTAGAATCTAAGTAATCACGGTACCAAACAGGGCCTATGTGTCAAGAGACTTCATTTATTCTGCTTATGTTTTTTTATGTGTCGATTTAAGTGACTCATTTGATTGTTTGGTCGTTTTTTCTGTAGTGATTGACCTGATGGCCATGAAGATTCACATTCTGAATGAGAAGGCGTGAAAAGATTCACATTCTGTTGAGACCACAATTAAGTAGTTCAGCGTATCTATTCAATATGTTATTTTTCATGGTTTCTTTGCCGTCAAACGGCTATGGTGTTTCAAAGGGCACTGAAAGTGACAGACCAATCAAGATCATGAAATGGATGGAGAATTAATTAGAATTATGTATCTTATCAACAATGTCTATACAGATATTTACATAACCACAGCACCTTGTTTTTGCCTGGAATGACATACCAACAGTGATCCTGGTGTATTTGATCTCAATATATGTTCTTTTGTCGCCGTTGGAGGAGTTTTTTTGTTTTGGATTTTTCAAACTAATGTTGGAGTTTTTTTCTTTGGATTTTCAAACTAATGTAATTTCGTTGCTTCTGAGTAATTAAAAAGAAATTGAGTCTGTTTGTGGTGGAAAATAAATGTGCACAATATATTTTATTTGAAATTGTAGATTATGACAAGTTTGTGCCAATCAAATGGACACCGAAAGTCAATTTCCATGCTAAGCAAATCGAAGACTTGTAGATTACTCAGAACAGTAATAAAACCGGTTTGCCAATATCCAATAGGATAAGATGGTCACCTTTTTTTAAAAAAAAAAAAAAAAAAAAAAGAGGCTTCAAAAAAAACTTGCCATGAGCAAAACTGACCACGAGACCAAAAAAAAAAAAAAGCAAAACTGACCACGAGAAAAAAAGGGAAAAACGTGAAAGTGCATGTGTGTTCGTGCGGGCTCAGATTTCGTTGGGTGGGCACAGGGGGCGCTGACGCGGGTCTCAGGGCTGCTGGCGCGGGGCGCTCGGGGACTGATTAATAGTCAGTGGGGACTAATCAGTGCAGCCCTATATATATATATATATGAGATTGATTATATATATATATATATATATATATATATATATATATATATATATATATATATATATATATATATATATATATATATATATATATATATATATATATATATATATATATACATACTTGTATGTATATAATACAGCGCAGGTGCATTGGTGTACGAGAATGCACAGCCAACAATGGTGCACCTGGTCCGACACCGAGCCAACCCCGTCGGAAGGCGTTGGCGCCCCTACACCGATCTAATCTTTTTTTTTTTTCTTCTATTGTCGCCGCACAAATCCGGATCACCGCTCCGCTGCCTCTCCCACGCCACGAGGCCGACTTGCCGCCGCTGCGGGGAGGCGGAGGCGGCCGGCCGTCGGCGGCGTCCCTAGACTCCCTACCACCTACGGCGTGCAGCCCGTCCCTTCCCGGCCGGTGGTGCGGCCGCTGTTTCCCGACGCCAGGGCGGCGCTTTGTGTTGTCGAGCGATGCCGCGTCTGGTCTTTGCTTGGCCGCGGGACTCAGCGGGCCGTCTCGAAAATTGGAGACCCTGTACGGAAACAAAAAATGAGGCCCACTAGCCTATGAAAATTAATGCTAAAAATGTACGATATAAAGTAGTATGAAGTATATTGCAAGAAGAAATATCAATAGTAGTTCCTATGTTGCATAATCTTTACTTGAATAGCATCATTCTTTTAGTGTTTTTTGAAATAAAGTCTTCAATAATATGCTCATAATCAATCTTCTCCAACATTCATTAAGCCTTTCTCGTGTTATTGTAGAACACAAATAAGTCTTCAATAACTTTAATTTAGAAAAGCTTCGCTCTGCGATGCAACGGTGACAGGAATAGTCAATAGAACTCTATATGCAATAGTTGCATTAGGAAAACAACCATGATCCTTTAAAAACCGCAGAATTTCAATATGCCACATTCTTTCTTCTGGAATGAGTTCTCGTAGAAACTCCAACTCCATATATAGTTCTTTGGCATCAATATCAGATTTTCCACCCTTTTTAGGGGACAGCCTCAAGATTATCACAAGAAGACTTCAAACTCGGTCATCCAACGTCTTCAATGTTTCTAAAGTAAATAAGAAACCAATTTTTTTGTTCTAACTGCAGGTGTCGGCGATGGCCGATGGCGGCGTAACGAGAACTTCGACCTAACTGTTGCCCCGACGCCCACTGCTTTGCTGGCTGCTGCTTCTTGCATCGCTGCTGGCCGGCCCAATTAACTTAAGCAAGCTGCGTTGCTTGCTTTGCTTGGCCCATCAAACGAGAGGTGCCAGCGGCCGACAACAAAACATCTTGTATATTCAGCTGTGTACGAGAGGTATGTATGCATGTATGTATTATGTATATTTTTTAGAGGCCCACACATTTTGGAGGCCCTGCGCGGGTGCTCCTGTGGCACATGGCCAGCGACGGCCCTGCTCCGCGCGCTCGTGGCTTGGTGCGAGGCGGTCGGCGTACGCCTGCTGGCCGCGGCATGGTCGGTCGCGCGTGCGCTGCCGAGGCGGCCGGCGTCGCTGGGCGGCCCGAATCGCGCATCCGCGGCAGGAGGTCGCGGTGCCCCCCACGCTCGCCCGTGGCTTCTGCCGACTGTGGCCGGCCGATGCTCGTCCACAGCGGCGGTCTGCAGGGCCGGGAGCGCACACGAGGGCCAGGCACCTTCCACCCCGACGACGGCCGCGCGGATATTCCCCATCTCTACGGCTCGCGATTCCCTTTCCCATCCCGACGGCAAATCCCCATCTCGACGAGGCCCGCGCGGAACTTTTCCCCATCCATGGCGTTGGCCGTGGCTGGATCGATGGTGGAGAGGGCTTCGAGGCTCCAGTAGTGTAGGCTCCGTTGAATTGATTTTGATGTCCTCCCCGTCACTGAGTGGGCATGTGTGCTTGCAGACCTGTCTGCCCTTTGTGCCTGGAGGCCTAGCGCCGACGACGCACACGATACATCCAACCATCTCATGTCGCTGCCCCTTCCCAATGCACCTACGTACGTTGCCGTGATCTGCAGCTGCAGGTTAGCGTCCTTTCCTTCCCCATCTTCTATTTTTATCCGTGCAAGGATTGTTGGCCATCATGAATCATAGGAGTACTTGACTGCATGGGAGAAAGGAGAGGTCGTTGCCTCTTGCTAGTTGGCTAATTGATTTTCCATCTTAATTTTCTATTTCCTGTTGAATTTGTAGATCCTGACTCCTTCATAGGAGTACTCGATTACAATATGATCCTTTTTAGAAGCTGACAAGGAGAGCCTTAAGGTACCTATTTATGCTAGTAATAAAATATACGGGATCAGCCAGATTATGCTGATTGAATCTGCTAGTTGCTGGGAACGAACGCACTCAATCTTTGGTGATGTTTGGTGTCCCTGTACTTTTCTATTTCAGAACGAGCAATGGCTTAGCTGCATCTCCTTTCTCTGTTTTAGCAAATATTGATAGTGGCTAAAGATTAGTTTTTCTGCAACAAATTACTTGCATATATTGCATAGATTAGTAAACTGGTAGATTATATCAACAATCCGTAATAGCAGGATCATGTATGAGCAAGTCAGATTCTTGCTGAAATTTAGTTTCAATTGGAATTGATTTGGTCAGTTTGTCAATTTTCTCTTGTTCTAAAGCTCCTGTCTTGGTTGTGCTGGGGCTTGACTCTATTGCACGTTGCAGCAGCAAAGCGCAGCAGTTCTTTGATTTATTTTTCTGTGGACGGGTCTGCAGTTTCCTGTCTAGTGTGCTCCCGGCTTTGCTCTTAATTTGTCTCTGTGCAACAGGGTAGTCCGTCGGCAGTGAGCGGCAATACGTTCCTGCAGCTGGCAGCCTAGATTTTCATATCAACAACAGAAGGTATTCTTTTAACAACAGCTGTTAGCTTGTGGCATGCTATTAGCTTGTCCAAATTATTTTTTCTTTTAGTTCATGCTTTTCAGTTCCCTATGCTTCAAATTATTTAATACTCATTGTCAAAAAAATTACTGCTAAGAGATTCTTATTAATTGTTGTAGTAGTTTTGTTGCAATTGGCCTATAGCACCAGTCGCAATTCGGTTCACTTTTGACTTTTTTTGATGGAGCTCAATCCACACACTATATGGTCATATTAGTAATTTGTTTTTAGGTTATTTTGCAACTGGCCTACTACAATAGGTTACAATTGGTTCTAATTTTCAACCTTATTTATTTTTGTTATGGGTAGTATGGTCATGCATTCGTTCTATTGCATGCGCGTGCCGTCGAATGGGCACCTGATGTCCCAAGTAGCTGAATGCCCCTCTTACCTTACATAAAAACAAGCATGTGAATCTAGTTTTGGTCCCTTCCCACATTACCGGTGCCAATTTTCTATTTAGAAACCTTTTTTATATCATTGCAATTGTATCCATACATATAGTAGCAATTGGTTTAGTTTTTTCGATGCAACCAGCCTGTGACACCAATAGCAATTTGGGTTAATTTGACATAATTTTTTTTATCGAAGCTCTACCCACACAATCATATATGTTGCAACTGTACCTACATATACAGTGGTAATTGTTTTAACAGTTTTGTTGCAACTTACTCATGGCACCAGTGGCAATTCGGTTCACTAGCAGGTCTGTGCATTTGTTTAAACAAAATTCCATCTGAGATACTTACCGCATAAGCCGTGGGTTAGTGGTGATGCCTTCCTTTGTAGCAATAGCAACACCTGTGTTTATGTATGACATAGTTATATGGTCTCTTCTGTAGATGAACAGTCTTCACATCGATGAATAGATGAAGAAAGCAAGCACCATATCTGGTTTTGTTTTAGCTCACTACATTAGTTGTTCTCGTCCTGGTAGTAATCGGAGCTGCAATCTTCTCCAATCGCACAAAAATTATTGTCCTAGTTGTAGTGGAGATGTGTGCATCCATTTCAAACATGCTTGTAACTGGATTATAATTATACTTGTAATCGGAGGACGAGATAAGTTGCAATTCGGTTCACCGCATATTTTTATGTACCCCATGCGCTGGTTATCCTATATATATTTGTTGCTATTGATGTTTTTTTTGATTTCTTGCAATTGTGTCACTTGCGGTGTTGTAATGGGAGACACTCCATTGTTGTAAATGGTAATTTACCGGCTCCTTTTGTGTGTTTGCAAATGGTGGTTATCAACATGTTTGCGATTGTGTCACTTGTAGTGTTGCAACCGTAGACAAATCATTATTGCAAATGGTAACTTACCAACCGCGCGGGGTGTTGCAATCTGTGATCATCAACCTGTTGCAATTGGCTATCAACTAGGTTGTAATTTGCATTTTTTTTGTTACAATAAGGTTTTTGCAAATACCGATTGAGACTACGCAGGAGGAAAGATTTGTAAAACAAAAATGGTGCATGTTGCAATCGTGTTATTCTGTTGTTGCAATTGTGGACACTACAATGTTGCAAATGGAGTTTTACCATCTCTGTAGTCACAACCTGTGTTTATCACCCTTGCCGCAAATGGTTGCTAACCAAGTTGCAATCGTCGACTTTGCGGTGTTGCAACCGGATCTGATCCATTGTTGCAAATGGTAACTTACCAAAGAGCGGGGTTTTACAATTGTGGTCATAAGCTGTTGTTGCAATTGGCTATCAACTAGGTTGCAATTTGCATTTTTGTGTTGTAACAAGGTTTTTTTGCAAATATTGATTGAGACTACGCAAGGAGGAAAGATTTGTAAAACGGGAAATGGCGAATGTTGAAATCGTGTTATGTCCGTTGTTGCAATTATGGACACTCCAATCTTGCAAATGGAGTTTTTATCAGCTTTGTAGTCACAACCGATGCACTACTTGATGTTCCATGTTTCTTTGTTCCAGGCTGAGTTACCTAATCTTTGTTGATGTCTATAGGGTTGGCGGAAGGAAGCCCGATTGGCAAGAGCCCAGGAATCATGAAGTTTATGACCTTTTTACTTTCCCGGAGTAGCAAGTCCCGAAACTATGTATCACATGTTGCAAGTCCTTGTCATTCCTGCTGCACTTGGTTTAGATATATCTTGTAATTTGATACTCCCCCTTTTTTGGTGAGATCCAAGTGTTTGTGTATATATTGTTGATGAAGCCCACTAGAGGCAGTCCATTGTTGCAAATGGTAGCTTACCAACCGCGAGGGTGTTGCAACCGTGGTAATCAACTTTGTTGCAATTGGCTATAAACTAGGTTGCAATTTGTATTTTTTTTTTTGAACAAGGTTTTTACAATTATTGTTTGAGACTACGCAAGGGACGAAAGATTTGTAAAACGGAAATGGTGCATGTTGTAATCGTGTTATTTCTGTTGTTGTAATTGTGGACACTCCAATATTACAAATGGAGTTTTTACTAGCTTTGTAGTCACAACTGTGTTTATCACCCTTGTTACAAATGGTTGTTAACCAGGTTGCAATCGTCTAACTTGTGGTGTTGTAACTAGAGACACTCCCTTGTCGCAAATGGTAATTTACTAGCCATTGTGTTACTATGGGTCATCACCATGTTGCAAATGACTATTGACCATGTTGTTAAGCATGCCCCCTTCCCAGTCAAGGTTTTTGAGAGACACTTTTAATGGCGTTTGCCGACTTACCAGCCGTGGGTTGTTGCAACTGTGGTCATCAATCTATTGCAATTGGCTATCAACTAGGTTGCAATTTGTATTTTGTCTTGTCAATTGTCTTAGGTGCAGTGATTTGTCAAGTCAATAGACTGGATGACTAGTCTGATCGCTGGTTTTTGATCATACGGTCAATTGTTTGCTTTGTTAGGACAACACCCTCTCTTGTCTATTGTTATTGCATAAAAAAAATTGTCTATTTTTTCTTGTTTGTTGTTCCAGGACAGCTCCCTATCTTGTCTCTGTTTTTCCATAGAAAAGAATTGTCTATTGTGAGTTGTTTGTTGTGCTAGGACAGGACCCTCTCTTGTCTATTGTTATTCCATAAAAAAAAATTGTCTATTTTTCCTTGTTTGCTTTGTTCGGGACAGCTCCCTATCTTGCCTATGTTTTCCATAGAAAAGAATTGTCTATTGTGAGTTGTTGGTTGTGTTAGGACAGCACCCTCTCTTTGTCTATTGTTATTCCATAAAAAAAATTGTCTATTTTTCCTTGTTTGCTGTTCCAGGACAGCTCCCTATCTTGTCTCTGTTTTTCCATAGAAAAGAATTGTCTATTGTGAGTTGTTTGTTGTGCTAGAACAGGACCCTCTCTTGTCTATTGTTATTTCATAAAAAAAATTGTCTATTTTTTCTTGTTTGCTGTTCCAGGACAGCTCCCTATCTTGCCTATGTTTTTCCATAGAAAAGAATTATCTATTGTGAGTTGTTGGTTGTGTTAGGACAGCACCCTCTCTTTGTCTATTGTTATTCCATAAAAAAAAAATTGTCTATTTTTCCTTGTTTTCTTTGTTCAGGACAGCTCCCTATCTTGTCTCTGTTTTCCATAGAAAAGAATTGTCTATTGTGAGTTGTTTGTTGTGCTAGGACAGGACCCTCTCTTATCTATTGTTATTCCATAAAAAAAAAAATTTATCTATTTTTCCTTGTTTGCTGTTCCAGGACAGCTCCCTATCTTGTCTATTTGTGAGTTGATTGTTGTTTGAATTAGCTAGTTCCGTCAAGTTGCAATCAGTATGATGTTATAGTTGTGATTTGTCTAGTCTCACAGTTGCAATTGGTATAGTATAAATATAGGGTGTATAAAATAGACGTTGTTCACCAGCTAGACTTGCAATTAGGTTGTAACTACTTGCATGTAGTAGCAACAAGCGCTACGGTTGCATGTAACTAGTTTGCATCTAGCTAGGCTTGCAACTAGATTTTTAAAATATGTTCTAAATGGTTACAACAAGCGCTAACTACGCTACTGATCAAGTTGCAATTGTGTTGTAGTAACGATGCCAACTCATAATACAATGAAGTTGTAATTACATATTTAAAAAAGTTCTTCAAATATAGTCATGTTGGATCTCATTTTGTTAAGCACATTTTTTTTTCAACAATCAGGTGCAAACGGATCTAAAATCGAGCTACGGTTTAGGAGATATTGCATTTTTTTAGATCCAAAACAAAAAAAAAAGATTCCGTAAGCACTCTAGACTAACGATTTTTACATGAGTTGCATGGCTGCATGTAGCATGTGCATGTGTCAGCGTCAATATAGTCTGCTTGGCCATGTTGCGGACTCGCGCACGTCGCATGCAGACGGAAGCCACCGCGCGGGGCCGTGCGGACCGCCCAGGATTAGGGAGCTCGTGCTCGCTGTGATCGCTGGACAGGGTGGGTGCATTCATACGAGAGAATGCACCGGGGTGCATTATATATATATATATATATATATATCACTTTCTATACACCCGGGAATAACTATACCCACCTACGTAGTATGCATTCCCGTCCACCACCAGTCAAGCTAATGGGTTAACGAGTGGTTAACGGGTCCAGAAAAAAATCAAAGTCAGGCGATGCATGTGCATGCTGATTCCATAAAAAGCGGATCAGGTTGTTTACTTCTACGTGAGGTTGGACGGTTGAGTATATATCCGCCATCCCTTACTTTGTATATACAAAATTTAAAGAGTATACTCTAGGGTATGAATACGTACTAGTATATTACTGATGCATTGGATTAATGAGTATGTATCGATACTATTCAGCAATTTCATACATTTTTACGTGTACGTCCTTCACGTGTATACAAGTATATGGACATACTTTTTGACGAGTATCAGTGTATCACCACATACATGGTAGTATATACGTATACTAATGAGATTATTTTGGTATATCCACATACTTTTTTGAACTGGAGTATCTGCATACTTTTTGAACTGCACATACTTTTTGGAATTGAGTATTTATACATACTTTTGGGAATAGGAGAAGAGTATCTATTGTTACTACCTCCGCTTTTCAAACTTGTAAAAGTATTTGGAATTTTGCATGCAAGGAGTATGTACACATACGTGTTAAGTGGGAGTATGTGTACATACATGGGTAATTGAGTATCTATACATACTTTTTGAAATTGAGCATCTATACATACTTTTTCAAACTGAGTATCTGTACATACTTTTTTTCGAATCGAGTATCTTTAGATACTTTTAGCAATGGAATGCGTATTCATACGCCAAGATTTTAGATGTATGGCAAAGGCCGCCGCCGCTGCCGCCGTCACTACTCTGTGAACGTGACCGCGACCGCTAGGTGGAAGGCAGGGGCCGTCGCTGCCGGAAGCACGCAAGAAGAGATCGATCGACGCTGCCGCCGTTGATGGAGTGAGCCCACCGCCGGCGAGGAGCGCGCCGTCCTCGAAGAGCTGGCCGCGCACCACCGTGGCGTGCCTTCCACGCAGGCCGCCGCTCGGCAGGGGAGGACCTTGTTCTCTCTGGCGTGCGTGTTCCTACAAGTTCTAGACTAACAAGGATGAATCGTCAGAGAAAACAGAATCGTCAATGCTATTCAAAAGGAGTGAAATCACCGAGATGGTCACCAAAAATCAAATGACGCCGGTGTAGCACCAAGCCATGGCCAACAACACCTGGAATGGGAGCATGTGATAGGAACGAATCAGCATCGTGCATTAATTAATTAATTCATACTTGCCGTGCCGTCACACACATTCAAAAAGGTAGTGCAGCGCTAGGATGAGATGAGATGCAACCTGAACGTATATACTAGATGAATCACCAAAGGATAGTGTGCTGAATAATACGAAAGCACTAACACATCCCCATACTCTCCACATCTGTAACCTTGTTGATCGGGATGAAATGTTCGCCAGTCCAGCACCAAGATGAATCACGAGATCCAACACGCAGAGGCCTCGCCATGCATGTGACACCTGCTATACGTCGTCGACTCGTCGTTTCCCAGGCATCGGGCGCCGCCGTGCGCAGGTGACAAGCAGCGCTGCTGCTGGGGCTAGGCACGTCGCCACTAGGGGCTCTGCCGCGCTGCCGCCCGCGCGAGTCGAGGAGCGCCGCCGCCTTTGGAGAGGAGAGGCCACTAGCGCTAGGGAGCCCACCGAGCGAGTCGTGGTGGCACGCCGCTGCCGGGGGCCGCGCGGAGCACCTTTGGCCTCACCGCACCGCCGTCGGGGATGCATGACGCTGGGTAGATGAGGACGAAAATGAAGTCGGCGATGATCTGTTCATACGTATATACTCCAACCATCCTCTCCTTAGATCCGATTTCCACGCTAATTATCCAAACACCCTACGCTGATTTTTAATTCATGTACGTATATACCCATACCATCCTCTCCCAGACCCGTTAACTGTGGTGCACCCTCGACGGACGGGGAATACACTGCGGGAGGAGATGGGTGTAGATACACCTAGGGTGTAGGAAAAATTTACCCTATATATATATATATATATATATATATATATATATATTTTGGAGAGGTGGGCTCTGCTCACCCTAGACTTTTGTCTTTTATTTCCTCTCTCTCTCTTTTTTTTTTTTTTTTTGAGATGTGGGCTCTACTCGCCCTCGGACACATGTCCATTTTTCATCTTCTTTTTTTTTTTTAGCATAGCCCATATCATTTCTCTTTTCTTTCAAATTAGATTTCCCGGATGTCAAGTTTCTCTTTTTGGACGAAATCATAGCAAATCCATTTGTACCATATCATACTTGGCAACAACTTAGACTAGATAGAGCCTATGCAACCCACATGAATCGTGTTTTTTTTTTTTTTTTTTTTTTTTTTTTTAGGATGAGTTTTTAGACTTAGCCACTAAACCCAAACTTTAGAGAAATTCGAATTATAAACTAGGCACAGGGCAAAAACATAAAAACAGAGCAACTGTTCATCATTTCAACAGGGGTAGAACTAAACATTTCTACTACACATATATATGGAGTGGAATAAATCTCCTCTCTCTCTTTCTTCTTCCCTCTTTTTTTTTATTATTATTCTCATACCTCATCATTCATATAAGATAAGAAAATAACTGAATGGAATGTGAGATATGAGTTACCTTTGTGGGAGTCCTCCCCAAGCTAGCTTTTGACTTATCTTCGGTTTATGAACGTTGCTAGCTTGTGAACGCTATGAATGGATCTTTGATTAACATCGTCTTTTGAGCGTGCGAGGAGACTCCCCAAGCTTGTCTTGTGATGATCTTGGAAGAGCGGGACAACCATTCTTGGGGTTTCAAAGGTTTTTATTTATTTATTTATTTTTATTTTATCATTATCATTTTTTTTGGTTCACCAAACAACCGATCTCCATTGTCATCTCTTGGACTTACCCTTATGATGTTGATAAATTCTGCAGGGGGTTAGTCCATATGGTCTACCAAATTCTACACTAATGGCGACTCGGTTCAATAATCAAACTTCGACTCCATGTCTAATCGATTAGGGTAGACTTTTTGACCTAAGCACCATGCTCAATTCAAAAACATCTATGAAAGTATGATCACCATATGAATGATCACCACTCCCAAACCATAACATGCTAACATAGAAAAAGGAAGCATGAATTGATAAACAAGATTCATCCAATGGAGATAAAGGCATTGCAAGGCGAACAAAAATGATTATAGTTTTTCTATGTACTAAAAATTTATTTAGAAAATATGTTTTATTTAGGAAAATATTTTTTCTTAGTTTTTTTTTGGAAGGTAATGGACAGAGGATGAGAGTGTAAGGTTCACATTACCATGTTTTTGGTCCTCCCCAAGCTAGCTCAAAGCCCATTGGATGGGGTTTTACTCCCATGCTTTTGGCTTTTCTGCATGGTTAGTATATGGTAGATTCACGAGTGGATTTACCATCCTTCGTGATTACTAAATTTCGAAACATATGCAGGAAGGAGCAAAAGAGCAACTTGTTTTTTTTTTTCAAAGATTTTTATTTTAGGATTTTATTATCAAGGGAGAACATAAAAGCTTCACCAAACTTTTCATACTCAAACAAGGCTAAGATAAAGATGCAATATAAGTCTAGCCTTGTTTTATCTCCATGATGAAATAATTTTTTTTATATATATATGGAGATATGTAACACCCCAAATTTTTAAACTTTTGAGAATAGAGCTAAAATGATTTATTTATGTATTTTTGTGTTCATGAAATTTAGAAAAGATAATATTTTCATTAAATTAAAATTTATCATAAGGTAGCAACGTGTTTGAGCATTCATCTTTGGTGCATTATTCGATTTTGTGATAACTGGTTTGTGCTATAGTTGAAAAAGAAATTCAAATTCTTTTGAAAAGGTGTTTCAAAATGATTTTTCAAATTAAAGAAAAAGGTTTTCTTCCCCTTCACGCTTTCTGGCAATTTTGGTCGTCGACATTTGCGTTGATCCTTTGGCCTCTTGGCCATTTCTCTCATTGTGGCACGAAGGCTCGGTCTCCCTCTTCCTCGGCACGCCTTTATTTCTACTGATTAAATTCCTTGTTTATCTGTCCAAGCTTTCATTGGAAGCTCCATAGAATCTTTTCTTTGCAATCCAAATCAGTACTTTTCCTCCGTCAATCAATCTCTAAAACTTTTCAAGAATCTCCGTGACTTTTTCTTGAACTTGTTTCCACATGTTGGTGAGCATAATCTATTTTGTTTTAGATGCTCCATTATCCTATCATGAGCTCCAAATACTTTGTTTGGGTTTCTCATGTTCTATATTGTCTCTGAGAATTTTCCCTAAATCTTCGGAGCTTTGAGCATTCTTCGCGGCTTAAATAATAATTCTGGACTTTTCTAGAATTATTTTATCAAAAAATTAATTAATTTCGAAAATAATAAAATATAGGCCTATGCATTTTACCAATGGGCTTAATGATTATTTAGGCCCATTAGTAAGGTGGAGCCTGTAACATCAATTAGTACCATATCGCTAGTTGATGTAGCCCGGAGAGTTTTTCTTCCTATAAAATATGTACCTTCCTACGAGGCTGTTACATCATCCAAGGTTGTCGTCAACGCATGGTTTCCGTGCTCTATCATGACAAGTCTGAAACACTATCATCCGCTGGTTTGTAGCGTCCGTCAACGGCGCTGGTCCGTTGTGCTCTCGAGATCACAATTCAGCTGAAGGCCAGCACTATGTGTTCGTTCAAGCCTATGTACGTACCTTCTGTCCATCCATTACTCATCATCTAGCAAGCTCAACCTTTGCTTATTTTATTCAGTTTTGGCCGTCGCAACGTGTGTGCTCTGTGCCTTCTGCATTTGTTAACTAGTACAATTACTAGCTTGATGACATCGGCCATATATATACACCCTGGTCCAAATTCCTACTTGCTAATCCGATTTGTTCCTAGCCTGCTGTCATTGTTGCTAGCTCCATATGACATCATGTATATGTTTCTCTTGCCGCTTCCTTTGGACAACAATTCTGAAAATACTTAGTATTTCACGTGTGCACAACCAGCAAGCAAACCGAGCACCCCGGCTGTGCGTGCAATGCAGCATTGCCATAGAAGCTAATTATTAATCATCTTCTCCTTGGTTAATTATTTCCCTAAGCTAAGTTTGTGCTGGTCACTGTCCTTGTTCTAGTTGACGATCTGCAGCATGATAGCTGGTGCACCAAATGCAAACGTGCACCAGGATTAATCCAAGGTCAGCGCCATTGTCCCATTATTTTATTGATCATATATTGTGCTGATGTCATGCATGCATCATTCCAGCCTCATCTTTGGTCTAATCTGGCGGTATTCCAGTATATCCTTCGTGTTTATCTCGGTAATGGTCTCTTGTTGATGTTACCTTTTCCTTTCCATCAAAACCAGTTTATATTTAATTTATTATTTTATTCTTGTGAAACTTCGTAAGTTTGCGTATCTTCTCCGTTCTAGTTCTAGCCCGTTTTCGGTGATCCTTACGTCTGTGTGATCATAGTAGCGTGTAGAGTAGTTTTATAATCTTTTCAACTCTTTTTATCGATGTTGGTGTATTGTTCTAATGGTAGCCTTGTTTTCCATGCATGATTGGACCCATATGTTTTCTGCATTTGTTATTTGGAAATGAGTAGGCGGTGAGCTTTACGTTCTTTGATCTAGAAGAGGTTGATGATCAAGAAGGTTTTATTTGGAAGCTTGGACTTGAAGAAAGGATACCAATTTAAGGCAAGTATAGCATGGGACTATCCTTGTTACCTATTCACTATTAATCATTTAATCATATGCATGTGTCTAATTTGTTAACCTTAAGGACATCCTAGCCAGTTATCTTGTTCATTGAATCCTATGGGTTATTGCATATGGGTAGTTCTTGCTAGTGCTCTAAATAAATAATTATGATATGAACTTCGATTGGATGAATACATGAAGTGATGTTTAAAGACTTGGATGTTGGTAACATGGACTTTAGAGTCGGGCTCATGCTTTTTCATGATGCTCTGGACTCTCCGTAAGGACTTATCATTGTGATCATCAGGGATATCATTACAACTATGGGGGCTACATGGCTCGGCTTTAGTCATTCGAGGGGGATAGTGTTTACTTGTGTCGGTGGTTGCGAAACGGAAGAGAATGGGTTGTAGCCCTATCGCTATCCGGCATATTTAGATAACCCCTTTGAAAGGCTTTATATGATTTTTGGATGTTTTGGGCCTTGCTAACCCATGCATTTGAGGATCATGACTCGTAGTGAAAGTGTACACCTCCTGCGCGAGTATAAAAGCTGTTATATAACAGCCGTGTTAGCGGTCATGAACGGCCTTGGAGACATCACAGAATAGAGATGATCTTGAGACATGGATATGAGATGATGTTGAGATATGTACATAAGATGAGGATGGAACCGAGCGATGACGATGGACTGTTATGAGAACGATATGTTGATGGTGATAATGTGGGTTAAATGGGTTAAGCATAACTTATTGCTAAATAAATGCTAAAACTTTGACTTACTAAAATGCTTACCTTGATTAAACCGGTGTCTAGCCTTTTGAGCCTCATAACCCCATGTTATGCTTGCGGAGTTCGACATGGACTCACCCTTGCTATTTCCCCCACGTCTCAGGTGAAGTTTAGGCTTGTGATCAACCAGTCGGTCGGTCCCTGTGGAGCCTACACCAGAAGATTGAAGAGTCTTTCGCACGCTAGCTGAGGTTATTTGTTTTTATATTACGTTCGTTATATTTTAAGCATTGTGAATTGATACTCCATTTATTTGTAAACTATATGTGAGATTTGACTTCCAGGGCTCACATATAGCATCATCTGGTTTTGTTCTTAAAAACCGGGTGTTACAAGATAAGTATGAGTAAAAGAATTGGTGAATTATTACCTTTTGCGTACGGATTTTGAGTGTGTGTGTACCAACCACGCATGAAGGCAAAATGTTAAAACTCCCACGGTGGTAGCTTGATGATCCATCTCGAGGCGGGCCACAAGGCTTAGGTGATACACACGAGGTAGTGTATATGGACCATGGGCCTTAGTGGTCACAAAGGTGTAAAGGAGAATGTCGTTCCTCCTTTCCTTTACCTTTTTTTTTTTTTTTTTTTCTTTACTTTTTTTTTTCTTTTATTGGACCTTCGCATGCCTGAGTGTACTTGACCCAGCTTGAAGATAGAGTTCGAGGATTCTTTGCATTGGTGGCATGATGATCTTGGTTTTGGTTATGACTTCCTCACACGAAGTAGAGGGAGGCGAGACCAAACTCACTTTCGAGTAAGCATCAAGGCTAAGGCACACACGAAGAACGTGCACAATCCATAGGCCTTGGTGCTTGTGACAAAGGCCTTGGGAGAGGAATATCCCTTCTTGCTTACATGGAAGCAAAGTTTGGGTGGAGTCAGGGTGCCTTCATTGTTTATTTTGATCATATAGGGACAACCTGCTCCTCTCTCCCCTCTTATTTTTTTTTCTCTTATATATATTTTTTTAAAGCAACCATTTTTTTTTTTTTTTTTTTCGATAACGCCTTCTCTTTTTTTTTTTCTATATATATATATATCTTGTTTTTTTTTTTTCAACTCCTTTTTTTTTTTTCTCTTTTTTTTTATATAGCAAGGCAAGGCTAATCTCTTATTCATCTCTCTTTTTTTTTTTTCTTCATATTTTTTTTCTCTCATTTTTTTTCAACTTTTTTTTTCACTTCTCTTTTTTTATGATCCCTTGTACGTGGAACTTGATATTCTCACCGTCTTCCCTTCCACACTTGGACTTTTTGTGAAAGAGTCAAGTGTGAAAGATCGTGGTCTCCTTTTGAGTGTGTTCCGTGCAAGAGCATCAAAGTTTTTTTCTTGTTGATGTAGCCTCCATGTTTTCAAGCGTCGCGTGCCCTTTGTTCTTCTTAGTCTCCACCGAAATGGTTAGTGACAAGAATATCCGAAGGTGCATACTAACTTGATAACAAGTCCTTGCTTTTTATTTATAAGATTTTTTTCTTTTTATAAGAGTTTTTTTTTTTATATATAAAAGATTTTTTTAGATAAGCCTATTATGAACAAAGGTCACTACAAATGCATATTATCACGATGAACATGTTCTAAAAAGATGCCTTATAAAAAACCAATGCCTCCCGACAGCGGCGCGAAATGCTTGTTGCATTTCTTAAGCGCAATCACTAGAAACAGGTTTAGAACCCATCTCTAATAACGGCGCTAGAAATGCGTCGTTGACATTCCTAAGTGAAACCACCGTGTTGGTGATAACACTAGGTACATCAACGATGATAGACCTTGCCAAATAAGATATTCATCCGCAAGCGCGCGGATCTATCATTGTAGCATTTCACCGGAAGTATTCAGGGGTATCGTTATTTATATTTTCCCAAAGGAAGGAATGGTGGAAAAGGATCTAATAGAGACATGAACAAGATAACATGACGTGTAAAGGACCAATGCTCATGACAGGGATATAAGGGAATGGTAAAGGGATAACTTGACACACTCACTCAAGCCAAACTCAAGGATAAAGATAAGTAAGGAATAAAGAAAGTCCTAAGTGGAGCATCTGATTCTAGTCATGGTTGTGCATAGAACCAGTTGATAGTCGGGCAACACGCATGAGCGGAGGAGGTCGGAGCTGAGAATGAAATGGACGGGGAGACCTCCGGTGCATCCGCCCAATGGAAGTCATTTACGAACTCCTACACAACATACCGAGCGTGGGGGGATTTCAAGGGGACGGTCAAGGCTTGTCGCGACCCGGCCGCCTACCCCTCAACCGTGGCATGCCATCATATTCGAAGGATACGGCATCCGGACACCACGCCCCGCATACTAGGACACTACTCATGTCCCCCATGGCCCCCACCCTACGGATGGACGGAATAGGACATGAGCAAGCCCCAAAGGACACAACGAACCGCCATTGGCTGACAATCCCGACACTACCCAATTATATTGCATGAATGGTTTAAGCATAAAGTTCTATATGACGATATCACAACATAGAAACTATAGACTAGTTCATGTGTCATGATCATGTCAAGAACAACATGTTAGATCATAGGATAAATCACGAGGTATAGAAATAACATGAAGACTCTAATCCTAATGCACAACCAAGATAAGATAAGAGCAAGGCTTTGGAAGAATACCATAGAAAGATTTATTCAGGAATCCATCTTCCAAGGAGCCAAGCCCTCCTTGGTAGCTTTGCCTAGCTCCACATCCTAAACTACTAATCCTACTAGGAGGAGGAAGAAGAAGAAGTGGAGAGGAGAGAGTAGCTTTCTTGTGAGGTGTGTATTACAATGGTGGGAGATGGCCTCCTTTTATAGGTAGAGGAGAGGGTGCTCATTGGAAAATGTCCCTCCCCATATAGAAGGAGCCAAAACCGTCCTTGGGCACCTTCCAAATCTGCTTGAACCGACCATCCAACGTCGGCACAGCCCGATTATGGAAGGTAATGTACCGCCTCGCCAAACTGGGGCCTGAACCGCCTCGGGATGGGTGCGGGCGCAGGTGGTGCTTGGCGCACTGTCTGGGTTTCGGTTCGGGCCGGCCTTGGCAGGCCGGGCGTGTTTGGGCTTGAAAAGTTGTGTGGCGGTGTTTGCTCGGCCCGGTTCTGCGTGTTTGGTCCATTTCTCCCTTGGGCTTGTTGTTCTTCAGAATGCGCTTTCACGGGAGGCGCCTTTTTGGTACAAATTCCACTTGTTTCTTATATAAATCTGCACAATAAGAATTTGGACACTACAAGTGGAATTATGTCAATAATAAATGTATATGCGTGTAGTAAAGTATAGTTTCAACCCCTTATTGGTAGAATGTTGACGTTAAAAATGTGTCGTTAGTGACCGTCAACAATCAGCCACACCTAATTACAAATGACCTTGGCCTCTCCATGCTCGTCATTTACATTTAAACTGCACACCCCCTTGTTGAGGTCTTACTCCAGCAGTGCGGCCTCTAGCACATGACCATTCCTCACTCAAGTCATCGACACCCTCGTCGATGTACGTGTTGAAAAGAAGAAATTCCACTATCTCTCAAACGAAATGAGTGAACTCCTATATCACAAAGTTTCATTGATGCCAAAGGGGGTTTTCCTCAAACACGATTGGAACGAGAATAGGCTGCAAGAATGAAAGGGCTAGGACTAGCCCACTTATTTAACCTATTATTTGATCCTCTATTTTCCGTGCATTCGCATGGATTTTCGGCGAGACGGGCGCTATCACTCTTTCCGGGAAGTCAAGCGTTGGCCTACGGTCAATAGAGTCATAAAAGCGGATATCAAAAGCAAAAGCAGTTTTGAAAAAATATCTAATCGGCTACTCCTTGAGTTTTCGAGAAGCTAAGTAGGCGACAAGAATGAAATGCTCATCAATCAAATATTTTGCTTTTTGACGGCCCCCATCTTGAGGGCAAGATCTATTCCAATAGGGAATTCGGCATTCCCCAAGGTAGCTCCTTACTAGTAGTCCTTGGTACTGTACACTCTTATCTTTGGAATACTCGATATTACGTACAAACTTCAATTTCGTATTTGAACCAGGAAAATCAATACACTTTCCTAAGGGAGAGAAATGGAAATATTAAAGAAAGTAAAAGAAAGATAGGTGAAATGCCCGTGGGTTAGCGAGGTTGGTCGGCATACTATATAGATAGTGGTTTGTTGGCTTCATCTCTAGGTTGGGATGGCTTTCCTTACGTGTATCGAAAATTTGGAATTGGAAGTCGAAAAGTTGGGATATACGGTTCGATTGGGATAGTTTTATATTGTAAATAAGCCTTCACCGCCCCTTCATGTTACGTCGGACAAGGAAGTTCAAAGCGGTCGATGGAAGTTGCTTGTTGAATCATATCTCGGAGATTAGCTAGAGTAGGCGTTGTCCAAAGTGATGTGAAGCAACCAATGAAAGAAATGGCCCGGTCTTTGAAAGTTCTACGAGTGAAAGGATCGTTCCCATTCTATCTAAGATATAGTTTATGATTCAAGAAAGCATGGTTGGAGTTCTTCTATTGACGAAGGGAAGAGGGCGGTCTTACTTTTCGAGAGATACCGACTTAGTGGACTGGTCATAGCGGAAGGTCGGAGGTGGGAAACAAGGTAATGAGAGGAAATGCTTCTTTGGGACATAGCCTTCGGAGTTGAAGGGAAGAGGATTGCTTGTGTTATGAATGGGCTATCGAACTTGTTTTGACATATTATCATATAGAAAGAGGATTGATAAATTGAGGGACAGAATGAATCAACTCACTCATTTTTCCTTGGAATTCATCATCATTTTTTGATATCTATGTTCGGAAAAGGGAAGATAGCCCTCTTGAGAAATGCTTCGACGGATGTCCCAGCGTGCCATGACACAATGGATAGCGGACGGAGGCGAGGAAGGGGAACCCTACCGACCGCATGCGAAAATGCATTTATCCTTTGAATTACTCATTGAATGGAATTTCGCAGGAAACTTTTCTAGGAGAAGTTTGAATCCGTTCGTTCGGATATTGATCGGTCTTGGTTTGACATGGTTTACGACATTGCGGTTCGGGAAGAGTCAATTTCTCCATTAGCTAAACCCTTTCTTACCCTACACGTGGACTCGTATTTTGTTAGGTACACAATCAACGGAGGCCCCCAGAGACATATGTTGCAACGTCTTCAATAGCATGCTCTTACCGTCTTTCCCTTAATAAGTCATCAAATTTGGTGCTTTTTTCGATCCCCGGTTGTTGCTATGGGGAACAAAGGCGAAATACAATAGATTCCTCCATTTAAGTGGTTCTCGCTTCTCCTTGTTCCACATTCCTAACTCCTCGGTTAGTTCCCAATGTTTGGCACTTTCCATACTTCGTGGGTGCAACATCAACAAATTCGCTCATGATCAAGTTACAACCTAAGATCTATGACTATATTATGTGAACTGTTCGTATTTTGTTCATTCCATCGATATGCTCCGGTACACTGTAATTGTGATTTGTTTGCGGAACCAAGGGGTCTTTTACGTGGAAACCTTCACGAGCAATCGTCGTTTTTTGATGGTTTTTCCGCTTATCACGGCAGACTCTTTCCACACCTCCGGATATTCGGTGCCAAATCGTCGCCCCTTTCCATATATATTCAATAATAGAGTTTGCTATCTTTGTGGCATTGATTGTACAAGTTCGTGAAGAGGGTCTGGACGAGTAGAATGAGGGAAAGCGGCTCGATCGAAAAAAAAGAGGAGTAGACTAGCCCCCTAGAACTGAAAAAAAAAGTCACTATCAATGAATTTCGAGCAATTCTAAACCAACATATGCGATTCATTCCCGTAATGATTATAACAAACAGTAGACTCCTTGCCTTATTTTCGGGATGAGTGATACATCCAAGCGGCGCCGGTGAAGAAGAACAAAAGCAAATTTGGAGCTTCGGGCATTGAACTATTCCATCAAGCAAGAGAAAGGAGGCAAACAAGGTTGAAGGCACGGGGAGCGAACCGAAAGCTCGGCTTTGCGGACTCTTCCTTTATTTAGTATAGGCAAGTCGGTACCCTCAAGTAAACTCCCTCTCCCCATACCGATCCGATTACTAAAGCTCTATCCTATTTTACGTTCGATCAAAGCGAAATAGTGGCTTGGGTGTCCGACGCTTGATTCTCTAGGTTCAGTTTATCCACGCTTTGTTTTTAGATATCGGTGCTCAATGCTTGTGACCGCCACTCTTCATAAATAGCTTTAGCTCGGGTTGATTTGTGTACCCATAGGCTTGTTTATTAGGCTCATACTGACAAATTTGGACATCTCGCCGACCTACAACCATACCAAGAAGATCCCTTGATTACGCTTCCGTCTATCATTCTTACGTAAGGAAGTCAAAAATCGGGTTGGTTAAGCAATTGGTAGCCCCGGATGAGCGGTAGAATCCATCCATAGATGAATAGAAAAACTGTACTCATCGGGGCTAAAAAAGAAAGACTAGCAGAAAGAATATAGAACCCCCTCGTAGAGGATTCCAAAAATAAAAAAGAAGAGACCTCGAGTCGGCGCATAAAGAATGGAATGGTACATCACCACCATTATTAGTTATAAATCCATACCATTCATGAAGCACGAGGCCCGAGATCGGCGCCGGGGGTCAAAGCCTTGATGACCAAGAAAGAAAGGGGTCGGCATAAGATTCTATAAGACTCACTTGGTCCATCAAAGATAGAAAAAGAGAGAATTAGGCGAGAACCACCTATCGGCATTCGGACTTAAGAAGACAAAAGTTCATACCAAGATGAGGCATCTTTAGATGGAGAAAGAGAAAGTCCGGCAATGACCAATCTTCTATATTCGAGGGCGGAAAAAAAAAGCATTAAAAGCGGCTTGAAGATGTTTCAAGAACACCAAGCGGACTTATTCTTCTACCCCGATGATCTTATGTTAATTTCGGTTTGGTGGAGAAATATCATCTTTATCGCTACGAGCAAGGAGGATAGATTCTTAATCTTAGCTCCATTGGGGTGGTTATTCGTTCTTCCAAAGAGTTCCTACGATTTGAGTGTCTACTCCTCATTCACTTTCGCCTATCGCCGGATGTATGTGTCAATTTTCTATTGTCGACAAAGTGCAAGACTCATCTATAGGGGAAAATTAATGGATAAGGGTATGCGCTGGTGGAAGCGGCGCCTACACTTCTATGGGTTGTTCCGGCCTTTCTACAACAGGTGCTTAGTTCAAAAGCTTATGAGTTGAGTTCGTCCTCCCTTCGCGCATGGAATGGCATGATTGGTAAAAGAGTGTTTTTTTCATCTTAGCCCCTACTTTCCAAGCCTTCCTTCGGTAAGACTTCGTTGAGCGGAAGTTTAGTGCTTCGGTTTGACCCTCCATTCTGCTCAAAAAGTACAAAAAGGAGGGAAAGTTACATTTGTCTCGGACAAAATAACTAGAGCTCAATAGATTCAAATGAAAAGCAGGAATAGTATCAAAAAGAGAGAATGTGATATCTACCACACTCGCTTCTTTTTGTAAGCAATGGTGATTTTAGCATATCCATCAATAGCTCCACATCTTGATAATCGAAGTGAAAATAAAGCGGTGGGACATCACCATAAGATGTAAAAGGTTCTTTTAAAAATAGCGAAACCTCTTTCTTTAAAGATTAAAGATTCTTTCAACGAAGACTCACTTAGAGATTCATTATTCTCAGACCCATTTGCTAACTCTCTCACTTCCGATCAGGTCACACATAGTACGAAGCATAACCATGAATAAGGGCAAAGATAAATAGGATGTCAAGCTTTCCTTTCTCAACGTAAGACCATGATAAAAAGAACTATACTTACAAATATACTTTTTGATATGCAAGGGGAATAGAACAAGCCCATATGGCGTGGTGACGAGTGAGGTGCAACTCTTGAAATAGATGCAGCAGATTAACTTGTGCCTTGGTAAGAATAATTAGTGGACAAACTTACAACGAGAGAGAGGGGGACCGAGCCAACGAGGAAGAGCACAGTTCTTATGCTTAAATCCATTGTTGTACAGACACCGGGACAGGATACCCGATAGGCATAGGCAAAGTAGAAGAGATCAAATAAGACATTGAGAAAAGGATGCAAAAAGAAAAGAACGAAAAACGTTGCAAGAAAAGGAAAAAGTACACTACTTCTTAACTCTACTTTGATTTTTGGTATGCCCCTTGCTTGTGTGGTTCCTCCCTAGTAGTTTACTAAACGAGAATAAGTAAGCAAACTACTACTTATGAAAGTAAACTACTTGCTCTATATTCGTAACTACTAAATGATAGGAAGGCACTTCGAGAAACTAAAAACTACACTATTTATTAAGAATCTATGCTGTTTATGCAAACAAGCTTTTCTTTCTTTATAGTATATGCTTGATAGGGCTAGGGCTCTATGGTGGGATAGGAAGGAGAAATGGAAATCAAGACTTGGATGAGGAGGGGTAAGGTATTCGTCTACTTCTGGTACGGTTAAGGCTCGATAATGACCAATGGGTTAGGATATGAGGAAGCTTAGTTTGGATGATGGAATATACCGTCACATTTTAAGGAGCTTGATTCCCATGGGGAACCTTGTACTTGTCAGCAATCCAAAAGTCTACCCAGAAATGCTTGCCCTCTTCGTCACGGAAGGTCCTGGAACCATGCTTAACATAAATACCTTCACGGTTGTACCGATATGCAGCATTATTCCTTCCTTGGTTTGATGATCTCCATTCCTACCATCAAATTAGAATGATATGGTTATCTCATTATCATGCTCACCTCTATGTTTAAACATAAAAAAGAATAAAAAGATCAAAGGAGATATGTAAGTCTGAAGTATCAAGCCAGCTTTAAGCAGAAGTTGCAATGGGTTCACCAAAAGATCTATCCGACTTAAGTGAAAATACTGTGAAACAAAATGAAGACATGACTACAAAACGCATTTCCTACCTTGAGTGGATGGTGTGGTGAGGGAGTGGAAAAGCAAAAAGACATTGCCGTTCATAGTAGTAACAATAAGATCAAGATCGTCTCCACCATCCACATTGTCACCAAAACCATGGTGTAGATGTCGGTCAAAGTGCAAAGAAGTGAGCGCACTTTATTGATGTAAGTACCAAAAAATGCTACCAAAATCTCAGAGAAAGCGTAGAAGAAATTGCATACGAGGTGTCTCCAATGTCAACAACATCTGCGCACGACCACTTGAGCCCTCGATCAAATACAAATAACCATCAAAGGACCTAGTAGCAAGGGTTAGCCCTTGTGGCCTTTTCTCCACGTTTGCTCATGTCGAGTAATAGAACAAGACTCATGATTCTTCCATGTGCTCTATACGGGAAAGGTTGCATTTTCGATCCATCCTTTTCTTCCAAGGATTTCATAATTGGGACGTTGAACCCATTTCATATGATGGGAGTTGCCGGAGGATTAGGGCGGCGCGGCTCTGCTATGCGCTATTCATGGGGCTATCTTGTAGAAAACACTCTATTCGAAGATGGTGATGGTGTAAATACCTTCCGCACTTTTAACCCAACTCAAGCTGAAGAAACCTATTCAATGGTCTTTGCTAACCGCTTTTGGTCTCAAATCTTTGGTGTTGCTTTTTCCAATAAACGTTGGTTACATTTCTTTATGCTATTTGTACCCGTTACGGGTTTATGGATGAGTGCTATTGGCGTAGTTGGCCTGGCTCAACCTACGTGCCTATGACTTCGTTTCCCCAGAAATCCGTGCGGCGGAAGATCCCCGAATTTGAGACTTTCTATACCTAAAATATTATTTTTAAACGAGGGGCATTCGATGCGTGGATGGCAGCTCGGGATCGGCCTCATGAAAATCTTATATTCCCCGAGGAGGTTCTACCATGTGGAAACGCTCTTTAATGGACCTTTCGTTTTTTAGCCGGTCGTGACCAAGAAACCACCGGCTTTGCTTGGTAATGGAAATGCCGGACTTATCAATTTGTCCGGTAAACCGCTTGAGGCTCATGTAGCCCATGCCGGATTAATCGTGATTCGAGCCGAGCAATGAACCTATTTGAAGTGGCCCATTTCGTACCACAAAAGCCCATGTATGAACAAGGGTTGATTTAACTTCCGCACTTAGCTACTCTAGGTTGGGGAGTAGGGTAGGGGGGATAAACTTGTCCCTTCTTGATGGCGCAGTATATGCTTCGATCGATTCTTGTTCTCCCTATGCGTGTTCTTGTGTTCTTGATCACCGAACAAGTTACAAAATAAGTTTATGCGCTCCTATCCTTGTTCTTGTGAGTCCTTGTGAAGCTACATTGGTGATGGTTGGTGGTAGATGCAGATTACCAAATGAGCCTCGGATGCTACTCTATATAGGGATATTATTATAGTGCTTTTTGCTATGGTTAGTCATGATTCTGATCGGTTGAGCAGTTCTTTTGAATGTACCAATTTTGGGTCATTTATTTGTGTCCCCCCATTTGAAGCGAGGGGCTCAAGTCGCTTCCTCGAGATGCATTTCACACCGACTCACCTCCCACACCTAAAATGTCGTAAACGTTTTTACGCTTGTCTAGTAATTCGGGTGAATCTGCGGCCACTAATGCCATTGAGAGACTCTTGGCCATTTCGGCTTTTCGCACCATATGATCCCTCGCTCATACGCCTACAACAAAACGGAATTTGTTTTAACTTGCGGTGTTCTCTCCATTTCTTGTTATATGCTGCTATAGGGCTATAGGAATACAGATTCAAACTTGATTGTATGATAAAATGTCCGATTATTGATTCAATTCTTCTTCTACTCGCAAACATCTTTCTATTAACTTGTAACTACCTACAAATTACATGATCGAAAGTGTCCCGGTGATGCGGATGCTATATATATAGTCTTCTCAAAACTCGAGTGCACCGACCGTTAAGTTGTAACTTGTACCTTCTAGTTTGTTAATCTGAGCAATCGTTGATCATCTCATCCATTTGATTGTTTGAACACTACTTTCGAATTAATATCTTTCTTGAATCGTTGATCATACTTCATGTGTACTAATTGAAATCATTTGTGCATGTTAGTGCTTTGCTTCTGGCCCCGAGGACAAGTTCCCCATATCCCAAAGTAACTCTGTCCCCTCTTTTGTCCGATGGTAAGGAGCTCAATCGATCCCCAAGTCTCGTTAGAATTGTGGGCATCTCGCTTTTTTCAAACCTCTTTTCTCTCTACACATAGACTAGGTCAAAACAAATTCTTGTATTGGTGGTTCATCTCAACCACTATCGGGCGTCATCATCTTTCACATGCCTAGAAGGGTGACATCAACCTTCGGCCTTTTAGGCGAGCGAGTTTTTCAACTAGAATGAATTTGGTGCTTAACTATGAAATGAAAGGAATGTTCAGGACACTCGAAATGCACTAAGCAAAAATAGGGGAATTCTATCATTGAGTAATGAAGATGTGCACCCTAGATTCTCACTTTCGATCCATATGCCCAAGTCAATCTATGAAAAAGAGTGGGTAAATCACTCTTTCAGTCCAACCGGTGGAAGAGCATCTTCACGTTTCAAATGAACATTCAAATTCCCAAGCTAGTCAATTCGCTCAGCCCGGCCCATTAAGTCAATGAATAGGTGCGTGCTCCAATCAGCCCAAATCTATCAATTAGAATTGGTTCGATGCGCGTGGGCATGTGTCGCTATCTATACTTTTTAACGATGTGATAAAGCGGCGATGTAGGGAGAGTTTTCAAAATGCTCGTGCTCATCACTACTCCTCATTTTCAAGTCAAATCGGGATGGGGGCTAGGGTAGTTCAAGCCTTTCAATCTTAAACAATTTTGGAAATTCGTAAATCATAAATTAAGTAATAAAACATAGATAAATAATTAAAGAATACAATCCTTATCCATCGTTTCTTTCTTTTTGCTTCATATACTAAAAAAGAATTCAAAAAGGGAAAATTTTCGTCATGTCACGAAGAATTCTATCTCTTGCATAGGAATAACTAGAATTAAAAAAAAGGGAATGACAAAGCATCCGGGGAATAAACGATTGATTTCTATCAATAAACCTCGCTAAAGCCCCAAACCATAGAGTACTTAGCACGGGTGCTACAGAGAGATATGTTTTTATATCCCGCATTGAAAATCCTCCTTCCGTATTGGAATACATATATGATCGATACTCTTGCCCAAGATCCTTTCTATTTCTTTTTGTTTAGGCAAAATTCCTAACTAAAAATATAAAAAAAATATTCTATATATAGAATGAACCATATAGACGAGATTTTCCTATCCCTAAAAAAGATGACCCCTTCTTCCTATACATTACTAAGGAATAGTAGTCTTTCTTTTATAGGTGAAATTTGACTGGATTTTAGTTTATAGCCTTCCTTGATTATATGAGACCAAAAACAAGAAATGACAAGAAAGTTCTATATGGATAAAGAAATAGAAGAAAATTACGATGTGGAAAACAAGAAAGGAATTGTGTACAATGGCATTGTACAACAATTTAATTTGGAAAAGGGATGTAGCGCAGCTTGGTAGCGCGTTTGTTTTGGGTACAAAATGTCACAGGTTCAAATCCTGTCATCCCTACCTATTAATTCTCTCTTCTTTATGGGCAGTAGTGGGGAGATCGATTAAAGTGGGTATAACTTGAATTTGTGGATACTATACCTGGACGGACGTGAGACACGTTAGGAATAGAAAAGGATTTTCTTTTTTTTTTTTGTTTTGAAAGCGCTCTTAGTTCAGTTTGGTAGAACGCGGGTCTCCAAAACCCGATGTCGTGAGGTTCAAATCCTACAGAGCGTGATTCCATATATCTTATGTCGAAAACTAAAATAACTTAAAAAAAAACAAAGTAGAATTGCAACTCCAATTTTACCTCCTCCGGACTGGAGAGGAGGTCAATCAAAAAGAAATATTACCCAATCAAAGATCCAACTGATCCCCACGCTTGTATTACAAATACACGGTCATGAATAATCCCGCTAAAGTAATAGGAATTAGGCCTAAGACGATTCCAAATAGAAAAACTTCAATCATTTTGATTTGTTCGAGGGGATAAAAAAGAGGTAACGATCTATCTCTAAATAATAGTCTAAACTATCCATGAATCTCAATGAAAAAAAAAAAAGACTTGGTAATTGGTGTGGAAAAGAGTCTAGAATACCAGGAATCCAAAGGAAAGATTCACAAACGAGGCGAATTCTCGCAATTGTTGCACTAAGATACTTACGATTATGCGAGCTCACCTAAAGTCGGATCGAGGGGTGACACTCGATTCTTGTCGAGAAAAACAATCTAGACTAAGAACTCCCCGGAAGGATGAGAGCTCAAAATCTCGATCAACACTATTTTTTATCTTACTAAATATATTTATTTGTCAAGCTTTTTAGACTTTGAAGGACTAACTTTCTTCTTAAGAAAGAAAGAGGAAGACTATTGATCTTATAATACGCCACCTGTGTACTTACTTCAACACAAGAAGCATGGGCCTCTTCGATAGAAGCACTCTCTTTTCTTAGCCCCGCCCCCACCTTTGTTTTTCCGTAACACTAACTTTACCCTCAAGCCAAGTTAAGATAGTGAGAGAGTGAAAAAGACGGCACAACTTCATGACCAAAGGAAGGAAGAGCGCTATCCTAGTCAAGAAGAGAAGTTCTCGAGATATCTATGGTGAACCGATGATGCTTAGGGCGGGTGACCGCCTTATGATTGAAGATAAGCACCGAAAGCTTCCCCGGTGAATGGAAGTGAGGCGTTCGGAACCTATTCTAGTAGAGGAACCAACCCTAAGAAAACCCGACCAAAAAGATAGCTACGTTCCCGTCACTAACGTTACTTCCGAGTATGTGGCTGATCCACCGAGAAAAGACGGGAAGGCAAACAAAAAAGTACCACTTTTTCTTAAGTTAAGATGAATCTATTGAAGAGTCAAGGTTTCCAATGAGCACGAATGAGGCTTAAGCATCGATCCCTAACAAGCGAGGTAAGCGCGCGGATACAAAGGAATCTTAGTCTATGTCTTGGTCACCCAAAAAGTATTCAGATAGTTGAATTGAGGGACCTCTACTTTACGCACCTCAGTAGTCTTAAGAGAAAGTAATACACTTTCGGCCTCACCGTTGGAGGATTTAGTGGAAGATCTAGGGCGTTAGCCGAGAAGCCCATAGAGAGAGAGTCAAAAGCCTATAGCATCGTAGGAAGACCAAGGTCTCGATCGACAGATCTAGTGGTCACTCACCGTTAATATTCGATTCTACGGCCTATGCCGATAAATTAAAATAGCAATAAAACAATGTTCCTGGGAAGCCCTAGCCTTGAAACAAGGGGCTTTACTAATATAGAAATGGAAATCTGATAAAGATGCCTATTAACAAAGGCCACGGGGCTACGAACGATTGACTAGCCCCGGTTTCAATGAAAGAGTAAGCAATACAACCAGAAAGAGAGACCATACCAGTAATAAGATTCTTCTCCCCGGCTAGCTCTCTTCCTCCAACGAGTTATCTTCCTAACCCGCTTTCTAACCGATTGAGCCTATCTTATTCTTTTTCTTGTCTTCATGTCCTTGTTTTCATTTCATAACTGCTTCCATCTCTGGAACACCACTCTTCCTATAGCAGAAAAAGCAATATCTGAAATCTTTAAGCAACTAAAAAAGACATCTAGTAAAAGATATGTGTTGTGCCGGGATGGTCAATAACAAGATGAACCCAATGCCCAACCTCCCCAATAGTATTCCTTAACTCATGAATTGATACACTTGTTCATGGCATCCATTCTCTTTCTATTCAATAATAATCCAATAAGCCCATCTTTACCTAGCTATTTCTCCCAAGTAAACAAGTCAATCACTTATATGAATCTCCTCGACCCGACTTCGACATCTTAACAAAAGTGAAGGAAGCCCTCGACCCTCTTCCTTCCCGCAGCCTAGGGAGGCAGCGGTCTCGCTTCTTTCTCGCACAAGAAATGAAGCTACCAATGTCAGATTAGAAAGCAAATTAATACATATCCCTGATTTTTATTCACCTATGTCGCCTCCTCGGCTCCAAGACCGGGCCGACACCTTTCAAGCACTTTCACGTGTGAACCATTTCCCTTCGATTCGCGCGGGTTGTGACCATATGTAGTTCTTGGCACTCTTCTTCCCCTACGCGACTATCTTCGGGATCACTATAATAATCTTCGGGATCACTATAATAATCGCATTCTATACCCCAACTAGTATCAAGTTGATTTTCCGCAGTTGGATAAACATATTCAGAGGTTTTCCATTTTCTTGGATGTCAGCTACTAGCTTTTGAGCGCATGCGGTGGTAGGATTTCAAGGACACTTAAATTCAATTCCTTTGTAAAGCCAAAGGTGTGAATAAGCAAGATTATGTCGCGAGGGGAGTTAGGACTCCCGTGAGCTCGTCTATTTTTGGATGGAGTCCCGGGAAATCCTTGTATTATGATTCTAAAATCCAATTTTTGAATTCCTCTTTCTCCCCGCTTTGGAGGAGAAGCACCTTCTCGCTGAGAATAGTTGTCCTCCTAGAATCCAAGGCATTTCATCGTAATATTTCTGTCTTTTCACCTTTGTAGTCCTATGCATAGTCAAGTACTATAGCCCCAATCATAGCTACTAATAAAATCAAACTAGAAACCAAAAACCGACGGAATAGTAGGTATAAAGTAAATTGCCCAATGTTTCCAAATTAGTCCAACTTCGTACCTTTCCAAGCATAAACCGTATATCGGGGAGGTCATATTTACGTGGGTTGGTAGTAATGGAATGGTTTCATTATCTAAAATGAAGAACATTTCCCACCAAAAGATCGGTCCAAATAATACCACTCATCGGGTAAATAGCGCAATACTTCTTCGTGAATCTCCGCTATTTAAATATTGAACATCATAACCACGAATAGGAATGAAACGACAATAGCTCCTATATGAACTATTTGGGAAGATCGTAGCGGAGAAGTCGAGACCTAACAAAATAAGTAAAACCGGAAGTGTCGCGAAAAAGACTAGGATGGGAAACAAAACGGAATGTACCGGATTTTTAGCACGCATACAACCATCAAACCGAGAGACCAAAGCGAGGGCTCGACAAAAGCGAAAGTATCATGGTATGTCGTCCTTCCTTGAAATGGAACTTGAATGCCGGAGCAAGAAGACACATTCAAGTCGATCTATTACAACCAGCCAAGCGGTTGTTCGTATTTCATTTTCTTCTTCCAAGCCGACGCTCTTCTTATAAAAAAGAAAGCACTCATCGAATTATTTTGAATCGAATCTCGTCTTTCTCTCGACGCGAGAATTTTTTACGTGTCCGGGTTGATTAGAGGTTCGGCTTGCTTCTCCCCACCCCGCCTATGAAATGGATAACCCTTGTAGCTAGGCTTGTTCGCAAGGTCAAGTATAGGCTAGAGAGAAAGACCGGTATATGTTTATGTTGAGAAGAAATGCATTGTTTGATTTAGAAAGAAAGTAAAGGCGGTAAAAAAAGGCATGCATGTTTCATTCATTTGAGTGTGCTGCCGGTCCGGGGCTCTTCGGCCGAGCTTACTAAATAAAAAGAAAGCACGGCCTGGTTTATGGGAATCATAAATAGGCGAAGTGGTGTTTTTTCCTTTCCTTGAGGATCTATGCTTTTCATGGCTCTCTTTCTAACGTGGATGACACAAATAGTGGATCAGTTTCTTAATAGCCTTTTCTAAGTGCTTTTTCGTTGCCTTCTTCTTATCTTTATGTACCCAAAAAAAAAGAGAAGAATCTTCACCATTACCATCACCAGTATCACCTCCAATGGTTGGTGTCCCTTTAATTGTCATTTAGTAGTAGATAGGTTTGTTGAGGACATAATCTCCCGGCCTTATTCATGCATGATAAAGGTAGCCTTTCATAGTCCAAAGCCTTTGTGTGCTTTTTGTATTGAACTCTTTTCTACAACGTTGAAGGATTACGGGATTAGCAATGGCTTAATAAAAGGATTCAA
The DNA here is from genome assembly GCA_015847255.1 of Hyparrhenia diplandra. Classification (NCBI taxonomy): domain Eukaryota; kingdom Viridiplantae; phylum Streptophyta; class Magnoliopsida; order Poales; family Poaceae; genus Hyparrhenia; species Hyparrhenia diplandra. The sequence continues at coordinate 683,868 of JADLZK010010571.1, forward strand.
AAAGGGCTTCTCTTAGGTCCCATACTAGATGACCACCGGAACGGGCTGTACTCGTACTAGAACATTTGGTGATTACCCACCGGGACTTCCTACTAAGTATTTGACACTTCCATCAAGAAGAAAACTCTAAAGTACTCAATCAATGCGAATAGCGGGAATGGTACTTGCAAAAAAAAAATATAGGACCGGAGAAATGGGAACGAGGGTGACCTATCCAGGTAGTGAAGGCTACCTATGCTAAAGAGCAAGTTCAATATTTGGTTCGAGTAGCCACCCATTTTCGGGAGTGGCTTATTATAGTATTCGAAAAATCATACGAACAAAGAAAGCCTATTTTAGGAGTCCACCATATCAAGGGAAAGGGAGATCGAGGATTGGCCTTCGCTTTGCTTATGAATCTTGATTTCTTTGCTTTTTGAATGACTTGATGGGTCCGGATAATAACAAGAAGAGTCAAGGTAGCGAAAGTAGCTATACTCTAGTAGCCGGGCGGGGCTAGTGCTAGTGGTGAAGGAAATAAAATGGCAGAGAAGACACGGATTTGGACTTCTTTTTTTCAAATAGCCCTTGGTGGTATGCGAGATTCATTGAACGAAGAAGGCAGTCTTTCTTCCTCATGAACAAGATCGAGCACCCAAGGTTAGGCACTCGATTGGATGTTCCCGTACGTACTCTAGAAGCAAGATTGCGAGACGTCCCTATAACACATCGACGCCGTCCTCAAGGCTTCTATTGTCGAAGAGTGAAAGATCTCACAAGTCCTCCATACGCCGGTTTCTATTCCGGCCAAAGAACGGAAGGTCGGTCTACAACCCGGTACGAGTATGCGTAGTGACTAGTTGATTCTTCAATTCCTTGAAGCCCGTTGCGTAGTCCGTGTCGAAGTTGTCCAATCCTTTGTCAATAGGTACAACGGCAATCGGCGTCCTTCAATTCATGCTAGTCGTTGAGAACTCAAAGATGTCGTCAGTCGTGGCGAACTCCGAACCGTTGTTCCGAGTCAAGTAGCAAAGCTAAGGGTAGGACGAATTATCAAAAATGGAGCATTGCCTACTTTTCGTGTTGAGAAGCAGAGTAGTAGAGATGACTTTCTCGAGGTCACGGCGTAACTCAAAAAAAAAAAACTCATTCCTTTTGAATTAATTTTGAATAGTTCTTATCTTTGAACCACTAACATCCAAGTATCAATGATGCGCGAGACCTTACAAACAATCTAGTAAGCTTGAGTGGACTGACCGAGATCTAAAATACTATGGTTAGGAACAGCTTGACTTATCTCAACAAGTGCAATTTCTTTTCGGGCTTATTCACCGAAATATTAGAAACCCTTTTTTTTCTTTTCGCAGCTCTTCACTTACTTCATATCCAACTATTGATAGCCGCCTAGTTTCAAAGGATACCTGGCGCTAAGCATGAATAGGAGACAAAGTGAAAAATAGCAATCAAGTATAAGAACGAAAAACAAATAGTAGAAAGGAGTTAACTTGGGTATAGGTTTCTAGCTTGGGTGGGAGGACTCACTCACTAGGGAGGTAGCCGCAAAAAAATAGGAAACATAGGGAGTAGCAGCAATTTCTAATAGGAAAGTAGGAAAGAGTTTATTGAGTGACTTGAGGATAACGAAACCACTATCTATATAGATAGGATTTCCTATGCATAAGATTTCTCGAAAGTAGTACTTGAAGCTTAGCACTAGCATTGGCATTTAGTAGTAGTTCCGGCAATAAGTGACTACCTCTATATACCTTGCTCGGGGAAAGGAATATGCATATTTCTAAAAAGGATAACCCGGCAAGCACGAGGTTTCTAAACAGGAGTTAGGTATGGGTTGTGTGATTTGAACGACCAAATTAAGTAACGGATACAAGACATAGGCCCACTATAAAAAGGAGTTCATTTTTGCGTAACGGCAAGCAAGACTCGGTATATCCATATGGTTTAGGTCAAGTAGTTGGATAATTTTGGATAGGTCAACAAGTGAGTACGTTGAGGGAGCCGAAGTTGATTTGTTTTTTCGTTTTCACGGGCGAGAGACAGGTATAGTTGTTTTTACAAGGGCTATTGTTTAGCCAATAGAGACATATTGAATAGGTCAATGCTAGGAATATGCATCCACAGATAAGATAAGTAAAGAATAAGTGAGTATGTACGAGTCAACTCATAGGTTTAGTAGGGCTACTAGAAAGAGGAGCTTGGGACAGAGCTAGCAAGATATGAACCACGAGCGAGAGGTTGTCCCTTGAAAGAAGCACCGACCAGGAATAACGGTGTATCGAGATATGCATCCGGATAGGTTGTTTTAGCTAGCTAGGCATTTGCTTGTGATTAATACTTCTTAAGGTAGTTAGCTAAGCAAGTATGTATTCACGGAGAAGCAATGGTATAGGTTGAGTAGTACCGGTTTAGAAAGCTAAGTAAAGTATTTCAAGTATGCATGCGTGATAAGTCAAGCAAAACCCGGACGGAGTGGGAGAAGAGATGGATTTTTTGATTTGTTAGAGGAAGGAGATGCGTGTAATATGTGTATGTAATAGGACTAGAAAGAGGCATGTATGGTATAAGTAAGGAATAGGCTTTCACAGAAAGGCATGGAATAGCTTAGAGGGATAGTATTTAACAAAGAAGCACGCACCGGTATAGGCATCTGGTTAGGTCAACAAGTTGTTGGTTGGCATTCAAGGTATGTGTAACGTTGAGAAACAAAAGGTGCGAGGTATGAACGAGTAAGCTACTAAAAATAGGCGAGATATGGTTTCAATAGCCTAAGAGTGGCATTCATGGAAAGGATTCACAGATAGGCATTCGGTGGGCATGGGAAAGTCAAGTTATGTATGCAAGAGACACGGTATGCACGGAATAGGGATAAGCGAGCACACGGGAGAGATATGCCATAATAGGACTAGGTTTAGAGAAATAGGCATATGTGAATAGGGCTACTAGATCATTAAAGTATAGGTTTTGGGTAAGCTCGCTCATATCGAAAGAAGAAATCGAAGGAAATGAAGCATAAGCTGACTAGATCAAATCCTAGGCTGTTTCGATAGACAAAAAGAAAATAGAAAAAGTAGTGAGTGAGAAAGAAATAAAAAAAAAAATCAAAGAGGCGACCCGAGACAAAACAATTAGTGAAATCGTTCTATTTCCTCCATATCCTCAAACATATGCCTATCCCCGCACATGTTCTTACTCGCATATTGGACTTACTTAAAGGTAAGCCTTATTCCCAACTATTTAACTAAAAAAACTCTTCACAATGCTTAACGCCCATATGTTCATTCTTTATTTGCTTCTCATGTTTCCATGCTCCTTTCTCGGTGGCGGGAGGCAACGAAGAGACATAATGGAGATAATGATGGTTCAAATCCAACCATTCCTTGGGCGTGGTTCGAGCGAGAATTCAATGATCAGTATTTAGATGTTATGTCTCGGGAAGCGCCGACAAAGAATTGTTAGCCTAAAAACAAGGGAGTGGTACCGTTAGGGACTACAATATGAAATGCGACAACTTGATGAGTATGCTCCCGACATTGTGGAGATGACTTCCGCTATATGACGGCAATATCCGGAAGGGCTTCATCCCAGATTTACACAAATAATCGACCTTCCGTGTACAAGGTGAGACTAGTGGATCCGATGGCACATGCGCCACGAGTGGAGTCATATGAGCCTAGCAAGGGTCAACAAAGCTTTGTTCTCAATGTAAAGCCACGAGTTGATGGATCATCAATCAAGGCCAAGTCGATCCAATGAATTCCCCGCCATCGGCAAATCCGGCTAAGCAAAATTACGGGCGTTGTGAATTACGAGAAGGTTTGGTGTCGATATTGTCAAGGGAGACATCATGAGTCAACTTGCTACGGGGAAGAATGGCACTTGTTACAATTGTGGTGGGCTCGGTCATTTCGCTAGGGAGTGTCCAAAGCCAAATTCAAAACTCATGTTTGGAGACCGAACCAAACCGATGACACAGGAGTAGTGGCGACGGTGGCGGTACACAACGAGAGGTCGTGGAGGTCCCATCTCTCGGCGGGACGTGAGATTTGGAGGCGAGGAGGCGCCGAGTCACGGTTCGGGCACATCACGGCCGAGGTGGGGGACCAATCGACAGACTAGATCAGACAGATGACACTACCGCGGGCCATAGAACCGATAGCGTGTATCTTCAATATTTTCGGTGCTTTGCTTACGTCGATTGATCTTGAATGCAGTCACCAAGATCATCTAAAGCTTGGGTCAAAAAGATGTGGGCTGGCGACAATAGAGAGTGGAAAAACAATGTTGATCGGAACCTTTGAATTCTTCATTTAGGAATTGAGCATACCTTAAGATACGGATTGCGGGGACGAGAGCTAAGAGTAGACCCAATAGTTGCAAAAGCGAGGACGATATGATCTTTGGGCTTGGAATGGTTGACTATGCATCATGCCACGATTGATTCGCAGGAAGGTGACATTCCGTAAAACGGGGACTAAGCCATTTTCATTGCAATTGAGACAAGTTGGTGATCGAATCACGACAATCTCAGCTTTCTGGGCACAACATCTAATCGAGTCGGGTTGTACCGCCTACCTTGTATCAGCCATGCGGGCGTAAAATCGAGGTCAAGAACTTATCATCTATTCGGTGGTGGTGTCGAATTTACCGACGTCTTCGATGAGACTCTACCGGGATTACCGCCGAACGAGAGGTTGATTTATGCATCGAAAACCAAACAAGCAACGGATGGAGCAACTAGCGCGAAAGCCGTTGCGCTTTTTGGTTTGCTTTATCCCGCCATAGTAGAAAAAATAAGTCGCTTCTTGTTTAGGGCGGGCTATCTTGACTCTTGAGCCCGAGAGAGGGAGAAGGCTTCCAGCGTGGGCGGATTAGCAATCCCTAGTCTTCCATAACAGCGTATTCGACTTATGTTTCCTCCTCCTCGAAGATGATGGATCTATCCGGTCACCGGCTAAATGGACCCAGCCGTTGATGACCGAATAGAAAGGTTTATTTTCAATGGCAAGTCCTAGATGATGTAGGCTTTGCTTATCCTGGCCAACCACAAAGTACGCATCTCATGTGCAAAGAGACGATCTTCCGTCGTAGACTATAATAAATAGTAAATGGACCGATCACCAGTTCATTGGCTCGTTCATTCACTCGCCGGGTAAGGAGGTCGTGACTTACAAGATGTCAAAGGGAAACCATTGTGGAATCGGTAAAGGGCTTTAAGCCAGTAGGGGTAGCCGATACTACGGCGAGGGGGATTCGCGAAGAGCAACGCCTTACGATGTTCATGACCAATTGGTCAGCATCTAGCAAGAAAATGGATGCGTCGCCATGGCTTATGACTTTCGAACCCTTTTATGCCTTTGATACCACCCTCGGTAATGCACTAATAGACCCCGCTGTTGACTCACGTTGGATTCAATCGATTGCTTTCCGCATTTCTAGCCACGTTTCAGCCCTATCCTTCTATTCTTTATGCAGTAGTTGGTTGTTTATGGCCAGCCGGCCTAGAGACTAGGGATAAGATCAAGCAATAGCCGGCATTCAATTCTTCTTTACATCTGCAGCTCAAGAAAAGAATCGAAATTGAACCTTTCCACCAAGAGCCAGCCTAAAGTGAAATTGGTAAGTTGAGGGCGCTAAGCCTTTTGTTTAAGATGAGTAAGGGCTCCTTTTTTTTCACACAACCGGGGAATAAGAATAATCCGAAAAGTCGCTAGATTAGGAAAGCATAGGATCGAAGTCTTGAACGGACTCATTCAGCGCCTCGAGAATATGCCCACGCCAAGGCGCCCTTGACATTTTGCATCAGCGTACATCTTTTCTCCATTAGCCCCACACGAACCAGATTTGCTTTTTTGAAGCACTAGAAAAGCCAAGCAAAACTCCAAAGTGCCCGGGCCGAAAAGCTGAATGAGGGTAGCCTCTCAATTCCTTGATATTAGTAGGAAACGGCATCCCCAGTATGCCTTTTGTTTTGGCGGGATACACCTTAATCCCTTTCTTTCGTACTTTCAGAATCCGAGGTTAGAATATGCTCGACTGATCCTATTTCACTGTCACCACCTTTGCTTCTTCGGTTGATGAGTCTCAGGTGACTCTATTAGATTCTTGGGTCAGGGAGTTTTCAGTTTCTCTAGTGGGAGAAATGGTGTTTGACAGGAGGGCCAACAGTGTTAAGAAAAAAAAAGGAGATTCTGGCAAGAGCTAGGATACATAAAAACCAAATGCTTAATGTAGGGGATTTGAATACTGTCAGATCAAGAAGGATTTCAATTCTAACTGATGGTGCTCTTCCCAAACACTACTTGCTCTGGATGGAAAAGAAGGACATTTAGCATTTGCTTTTTGACACGTCCTAATAAGCCGAGTGTGGTACCATTTACTTACTCTTTAGGAGCGGGTGCATTCCCAGGATATGAAGGACTTGCTTGGGTAGGCATATGATCATCAGTGTCGAGCGAGGCTTGAACTACACTTTCATTTTTAATATTTACTTTAATTAGGTAATTTCCTCGTACCGTACGTACACATGGATTCGAGGATTGACCACTATAACTGGATGTTAGGATATTAATTACTCCAAAGTGGGTGGGCTCTCATAAGCGAGTCAGTTCATTGACTCGCGTGCATTGTGTGGTGGAAGACCAGAATTCCACGCTGACTTTTCTTTTGCATGGGGATCCTTAATTTGACATGGGGTTTCCTAAGTGATTGAGTTCTGTGATTACATTGTTTGGAAAGCTCTCCTTTATCTAGTTCCAGAATTGGATGGAGATCCTTAATTTTATTTAGAGAATCCACCCACAGGAACATAGGATCATAAGTAAGTAAGTAAGTGGTATTAGTTCAGCCAACTCTTTAATGTATGTATGTCTGAGTTCATTTAAAGACTTCTTGAAGTGGGCGCATTTCCGGTGCATTTACTACACTAAATGTTTGCTCATGTTATCATACATAACAGCACTTCATTACTTTACTTGCGTGCATTGGATCAGAAGTGCATACATACTCTATATCCTAAATACCAAGAGCTTCACGCCCGCCGCCCAAATAACATCTAATAGCGGCACATTGGGCATGGAAGACACTAGAGTAGTGAATGCTTTGGCTTGAGGGAATAGAAAGGAGTAGTTCCTCTTAGTGGTTGGCCCATTGAAGCAATGAATGAATTAATTGGATCTTATATTTCCAGCACGAACCTTCTTTTCTGACTCACACCCTGGTAAACAGACAGACCCAAGTAAGCTTAAAGGAAAGAAACGTAGCCCAACTGACTTCGGAAGTGGTGCTTCACAGGTATCTAAGCAAGGCTGCAGCTCCTGCAGTAGATGCCTTGTAGATGTATCTGAAGATTGTAAAGAACTTGATAGTTTAAATGCTTTCTAAATGTATCTAAAATCTGTACTGAATTCAATTGCTGAAATAGATGAAATATGTGTAATGCATAGATTTTTGGATGAATATATTATTAATTTGTGCTAGCTTGAATTCAGGCCAGCATATATTTGGATGGATATATTATTAATTTGTGCTCACATTGTTTCATTCTCAAATGGATTGTGCTAATTTACCTTGTGTTTGGAGGCATTTTTAATAATGCCTCAATAATATTTTAAAGGCTTATACAAAATGCCTTCAAAAAGTATTGTAGGCATCTAGAAAATGCCTTCATATGTTGACTTTAGAAGGCGTATTGAAAAAATGCCTCAAAAGACCTTTTAAGTCTTGTTTATAGCCGGCATTTTCAAATGTGCCTGAGAAACCCTTTGAAGGCATTTTTGTCACTTTTAAAGGCATTTTTGAATGCCTTGTATAATAGGCTATGCTGTAGTGTCCTAGCCTAGTGAAAGTAATACCCACTGGCCAGCCCAGCGAGATGGTGGTGTTTGCAAGTAAAGACGCTGCTCTCCCACTGAATTAAGTACGAGAAAATGATGCCCCAACGAATGTGGAAGGAAAAGTTGATTGTTCTGATCCCTCCGTGTCCAACCTACAAACTCAAATCGTCCCGGGCATGACTATAAACTTTATATATGAGTTTTTTAGGAAGATATTCGCCAACGAGATAGTTCTTTGTTTCCAAGCTAGGACTAAGCCGAGATAGGTGTTCCCAAGCTGCGGACCTTGAGTACCCTTTCGAGTTCTTTCTTTTTCCCATTTCCACCAGCTAAAGTATCGAATTACTTCCAAGCGGATGGATTTGCCGGGTCACCCATATGTTTAGAGTCTGAAAGTGCGGAAGCCCGTATCAATGAAGAGGAGGAACGTGAGTACATAAACTCATATATAGTGGAAGTTGCCACCGAATGCTGGGAAAAAAGCTGGTAGCATCAGTTCTCCTGAACAAAGAAGGAAGTGAGTTACCAATGAGTCGCAGAGTTCTCCTGAACAAAGTGCGGGTAGGAACGGACGACGCGTTACACGAGCAGCGGCACATGCATAAACTCGTCAATAGTGTTTTTTCTCTGTTTTCATCAACTCGTAAATTAGAGTCCTCGTTTCGGTAGTCACAAGTCAGCTATCGAATGAATCGTCTGCTGGGAAGATATTAAATAGAGTGTGGTTTATCTCATTGAAGCCTTCCCTCGTCCACTTCCTCTATCAGTGAGAAAGCCTTCTACTGCTGCCGCTCCTACTCCTTCCCCTTCTTCCTCAACTACATCCTCTCCTCCCCCACGGGAACAACAATGTAAAATTAAAGATTCAAGTATCAATCTTGAGTATAGTCAATAGTTTGGATCCGGTAGCAATTTAAATCTTCGTGTGCACGACAGTCTCTGGAGTTGGACATCCCAAGTAACTCAATCCCAATTCCAAAGTCAATGGGACTCCACAGATTATCCAATGCCCAAGGAGGGGGAGTAAAACAAAGAGCAGGAATCAATCAGTCTTTAATCTCGACTCGGAGAATGAACTACACTTCAGTCAGATACGGGTAGGCAAATAAAGTCAATCAAAGAAATCCCTACCTACTTGCCGCCATTTACCCTCGTAAGCACATATCTTCCTTGCCATTTGAGCTTATAGCTTCTTTTATATATAGCTTGCCCCAATAAAGAGTTCCCTATTTTGGCCTCTTTTAATGGATTGATTTAGTTATATACCACAGTTCATTGTTATAGCACCCATTACGGCTTTGCCTGCCCTAGAATACCTGAAAATGGATATACCTTGTTTAATGGGTGTATCCCAGCCTGCCGCTTGCCTGATTTAGAAGTCCGTCCGTGTCTTTTCAACTCAATGGCGTGCGCTTAGCTGTTTAATTGAAAGACTCCAGCCAGTGTTTTAGCTGTTTACTAGTGTTTTACTTTAGCTGTATAATGGAGAGAATCCCCTGCCAGAAGCACGCATTTCCTTTTTGCTCTGGGGTAGTTTGCTACTAGACTTCCCAGTGAGGAGGGCTAGCAGCAATTTCTATTAGTTTCAAAGAAGCAAGTGGTTGAAGTTGGCCAAGCGTCGCCAAAGACAAATCATACTGATGCTTATTACAGGTCAGATAGAAACTAACTAGCAGCATGCTTAGATTTAAGTCCAGTTGCAGATCCAATACAAACTGAACTAGGGTTTCTAACTATACTATCTTATAAAAAGGAAGTTACTAAAGCTGGGTAAGCTCTTACCAATCGGAGTTGTTATAGTTCAGTTCGAAGAAAGTACTGATGCGGTCACCAGCAAACTTATATAAATATGCCTACTCGCATTGAAATTAAGACCTTAAGTTCTCAGAATAAACTTCTTTTTTTAAGGATGGACAGGAGGAAAACACCCACTTACGACTAATGAATTTAAGGATGCAAAGCTCCCTATGCCTACTGTTCTCAATATGGCACCAGCCTAACCTATTGTTCTGAGATCAATAGCAGCCTAGCCAACCCCAAATCTTACTTATGATGGAAGTGAAGTTTCAGTCGGGAATAGGATAACTTCAGTGAAAGTATCAGTCGGGAAGGCATATTTGGAGTTAGTCTCCTGAATTGGCATCTTCTGTCTCACATCCTAATAAGTCAGCTCTTTCTGCTGGCCTCCTTACTTAAGTCTTAACTCCTGGCACAGCTCAGTTATCGTTCAACCTTCGGCCTCTGTCTTCTTAATTGAAAGCCGGGGCCGAAGGCCACGGTGTGGGGGGTGTTTGTCTGTTGTGCCTGTTTAGGTAGGAAAGGGCACGGATTGCTGTGCTGTCGCAGTGCTTTTGATTGTGGGTATGAGATTTTCGTAAAGGCGCGTAGCGGTGTGTTTGCTGTTCGGGTAACGGGTACGGGTCAGACAACCAATGGTCGGAGTAATGACAAGGTAGCGGTTGAGAACGATGTACTCAGTCTTTCGAAGGGAAAAAGTGGGAATAATAAGAATTGGAGAACTCCCTCTGATACTGGTCTGGTTAGGGGGGTGAACAAGCGTAGATATGATAGTACAGAGTCCGGGTTAAAGATGAATTCAGACCCGAATCAGTTGAAATTGGATTTCCCGGAGAATAATCAGATTCTGGTTATGCCTTCTCGGACCCCATCTCCGAGCGGGTCTCAAACTCGTTATCTAAGCCACGTCTCTCTAGCAAGAGTTGAAAACATATCATGTTGAGCTTGCTCTTCCTATACTTTAGGGCAGAAACCACTCCTATCTTTCTTTCTCTCAATATGCTGAAGGGTGAGAATGTCTTGTGGCGAGCAGCTCTTGGGTAATTGCTTCGTAAACATTTCTTTTTTTTGGCTTTTTCACTACCAAAGAGTAGGCAGCTTTGGATGCTTATGGGGATATGGCTTTGGTAAAGATCTGCTTAGCGTGTGCTTTTTCGGGTGCGACTTAGAATAGAATAGAATAGATCGAGATAGTCAGACTAGAACGTCGAGAATGTTATAGCGCAGCGAAAGAAATTCTGATCGACCCGCTTGGCTCTCGTTCTGGTTTGGCGGAAAGGTGAAAAGCACTTTCAGTTTCTTCTCGGACTTAGCTCAAGAAGAGCACAAAGCAAAAGCAACTGAAGCTGGTTATACTGAGATGGCTGTTTTTCCACTACGAAATCAATGACGTTTTTGACTCCTGCTACTCAAGCTCCTACTACAGCTCCGATTTCGTATACAGACAGTCTATTACAAAAAGTTAGAATGTACTCTTTCGGGCGGGCCCCATTCTTGCCTAGGCAAGATCGCTGTAATGAACCATTGCTCTCCTCTTATTTAATCTCGAATTTTCGGATCTTTCAAAAAAATATCGCTCTTAACCAACATGCTCATTATCGACAGAGAGGCATCAGACGGATCCTTTAAATCCGCCATCGTCTGAATTTCGATTCGCTCTTGAATAGCTCTCATCTCACTCGCCTCATTAGCAAGATGCCTGTGCTCTTCCAGCAGTTCCAACACTTCATTCAACTAACCACGACGCCCACGCAACTCCTCTTCCTCTTGGAATTCGGCTTATCCTTCCCTTGTGCCTGTCAGAAGGGTGTGATACATGCCCTCCCCTTTTGTGTACTGACGGGTGTTGCATGATTGATCGCAGAATGGTATGTTCTATCTGTTTTCACTCTCTTCTTTGAAACCAAATGGATCTGTTCAGTAGAGCCCTAAGGTCTGAAGCTGTGACCAATTTACTAACTGAACGAATCCCATCTAATGCAGGGAATCTCTGGGTATCCCATAGAAATACAAGCTCTTTTCTTCATGGCCTTGTGGTGTGCAAGGGTTCTCCTAAAGCATGAAAATGGTGGAAAAGAACTTATTGAGCTGGTTAGTAAGCGCCTCCTCCAAGCCTTAAGCTATCACATCCGAGAATACTATTGGCTTGACTTCTGACAACTAAATTACATCTACCGCTACAAGACCGAAGAGTATTCCCACACTGCTGTCAACAAAAGAATGACAGAAATTATCTTTTTTCCACTTTTTTCAATAAATAAGAGATCCAATACCCCCTCTGTCCCCTCTTTGTCTGATGGTAAGGAGCTCAATCGATCCCGAAGTCTGGTTTTCATTGTTCCAAAGAAAGTTAGTCAGCAGAATACAGGGTATAACATGGCTACGGCTTAACTTCTGTGGATCCAATCTCTATTGCGTGAGCTACACCTTCCTCTTCTCACTCCACCCATTCTCTGGTGCGAACGGAGCAATGTACCTTGCCGCTCATCGTCTCTTTCATGCCCGCACTAAACACATTGAGATTTACTTCTGTTCGGGAACGCGTGACTAATAAGCAACTGTGTGTGCATTTTCTTTCCCAACATGATCAATAGGCCGATGGCCTTACCAAACCGCTCTGCTCTCCTCCCAGTCGTCACCAACACAATGAAAGAAGCCCGCATACCCACTCTTCTTTCCTCCTACCTACCGAGAGGGAGAGGTAAGTAGAGGCCTCGGTATCCCTATTTGCAAATAGATCTGATACCTACACCCGTAAAGATATTATAATTTTCATCACGCTCCCATTTGAGGACTTTAACAATCAAGTCCACACGTGGGCTTTCCTTTCTTTTAGGAGGATACGAAGACAAGTAGCGCCAGCTATTGCTAGCCATGTTGTCGAGGATCTGGTTGATTTTGACCCGCTTCCTGGCGCTCGCATCATTCAGGTGCAGATCCTCAAAAATTGCGTCTAACGTTCTAGGTGATGGATTTTTCCTTTGGCATGAGCGAATAACCTTTTTGATTCGATCTCGCAAGAACGAAATGGATGGTGCTTCAGGTTCAGGGTTTGCCGGGGTGTGGATTGTGGATGGCCCTGACCTACACTCATCTTTGCCATGGGCGTCTTGCCGTCCCACTTTGTTTTTTCGTGGATCATCATCTCCTAGCGTAGCGGAAGCACTCGACGAGGCCTCTATGACAGAAGAGATTCTTCCCCGTTTCTGGCCGGACGATTCCATAAAGAGAATATAAAAAGTAAAGAGGAGAAGGCAGAACCAGAAGAAATGAGAGAAATAAGTCAATTTATCAAGTTGAAGCATTTCGATTTTGATTTCAAATAAAACCCTCAAGACAGAAAAAGACTCCCTCCCCAAATAATAAAAAAGTTCCAGAGTCATCTTCCATTCATTTCGATTTTGGTCTTTCTGCACCATATTTAGATCTTCCTTTCTACGATCCGAATTCCCAGCAAATCCTTGACTCCTCGAATACGATGGGATTTCACACCTGGCGAATCTTTCACTCTACCTCCTCTGACTAAGACTATAGAATGTTCCTGTGAATTATGACCTTCGCCTGGAATGTGAGCAAATATATCATGTCGATTGCTCAACCGTACTTTTGCTATCTTACGTAGAGCTGAATTAGGTTTTTCGGTGTTCTCGTCGAAACACGCAGGCATACTCCTTGCTTCTGGGGACATTGATCCGAAGCTCGAGTACGGTCCGTGCGCCGTTTTTCTTCTCTACCATGACGAATCAATTGATTTTTGTAGGCATCCCTCTTTCCTATGTCCTTCCCCCTTAGCCCTTTCACTAGTAGTTACTCCCGATCCGAAGCACCCCTTTTCCATTCATAGAGAGATCTAATCGTCAAAATCAATAAAAAGGCCATCATGGACCAAGATCCAAACAGATCAATCTTGTTAGGAGGTACTGCCCAAGGAAAAAGAAAAGGTGACTTCGGATCAGGGATAATAAACAAAATAGGAACTGGATAAAATCGTATATCGAAATGACTTACGGCATCACGGAGGGATCGAAACCACATTCGTAGGCCGACAATTTTTCTGGATAGGTCGAACTATTGGAAGCAAATGGAAAAGGAACACCGAAAGTGGAATCAAAGAAACTAGCGGACTGATCACTAAATAGATACAAATAGGTGCAAATTCTGACATCACCAAAGCCCACTTCGTTCTCTCGCTCTCCTCGCGGCGCTCCTTGCTGAGCGCGCATACTAAAAAAAAGACGCTCGGATGTGGATTCGAACCACTGAAGGATTTCAAGGGCAATGCCCTTGCTCTTCCCACTGAAACAAGCAAAAAGGATTTTGAGTCCTTTGCTCTAACCGGCTGAGCTACCGGAACCACTTGCCTAAAGTCTCTTTTCTTCATCTATGAGCATCCTACCGGTGGAAGAGCTTGCTCAAGAAGAGCCGAGCCGGCCAAGGACTGGGCGGCCCTCGTTCGGGAAGGTCTTCTTCGCTATAGACGCCACCAAGAACAAGAAAGGGGCGCTCCGCTCCTAGTCACTAAGTAGCGCTATTCTCGTCCGATGGCGGACTCCATCAATCTGAGGTTCTTTCTCTCACGTAATTTCGCCCGCCCGTTCAACTTCCGTGCGGGAGGAAATGGGATTGAACCCATGATACAATCTTCTTGTATGTCGATTTAGCAAACCAATGCCTTAAGCCACTCAGCCATACCTCCATCCAAGTTGTTGATCGGAATTGGATCAATTTGGTTGCCCGAAGATCCTTTGTGTAAGCCGTAGCGTGCGTACTCTTCTTTCTTGAGTGAGAAAGACTCTATCCGGATCTATGGATCTCCCAGCGCCCAAGCGAGACGAGACCCCATACAAACCAAATCCGCCACTCGTTGGGCGAGGCCTTGCTTTCTATGAACACCTCACCACCGAATGAGAAACCGAGCCTCGACCCGACCAAAGAGAAGATAGGGTCAAGCCGACACCGCCCTTCCTCACCCGCCTCGAATGGAATGAATATCTCCTTCGTCTAGTCGAGAAGGGAAAAAGCCCGGCGAGGAACTGGACCGTGACTCTTCTAAACCATTACATGACGGAGAAGTCCATTCTCGTCATGATCGATCCACGCCCTACCATAGTGCTCTGGAGAACCAGGCTTGCTTAGCTTACCAAGCTAGCTTACTAAGCTAAGCGCGAAGGAATTTTTCTAAGATGGCGAGCTAGCCAGAAGGTAGCCTAGCTTGCTTCTAGAAGATTCTATAGTGATCCACGGAATCGGTCTTGGGTGACGCCTCCCCTAGTCGTCGAAAGATTTCATCCCTCGGTCGTTAAGGAGCAAGAGGATGCGCGTTAGCGCAACGGCTTTCGCGCTAGTTGCTCAATCCGTTGCTTGTTTGGTTCGAGGTTGAGCTCACCCGCCGCCCTACGCCAGTAGTCTTCCTAACTTCTATTCCCTTTTTTTGCTCTAAGGTAAGGTCCTTCAAGAACAGCATTGCGGTCGCAACGGGGCTCTGGGTGAATATTGTCCGCCCATATGAGCCGGGCTGTGAATATTTATAGGTCGGGGTCTTTACTGAAAAACCACAATACTACACTACAACAATTTTAAGAAATCTGCACGTGACTATAATTTGAATTCACTAGTCGTGTTGAGTTGAGGCTTATTTCAATATAACAAATCTGCCAATCCCGATATTCCCACATTTCATTCTGGTCCAGTGTCCATTCCTGAATGAAAGAAATGAGCTTTTTTGCCCCTTCACTCACTTCTAAATGACTCCTTTAGCACTCCCTTTTTTATATAAAAAAATAGGTACAGTTTACCTTTACCATACCTTCCAACCAAGAAAGAGTGTTTTTTGCAAGCTTTTTATAGCCGCTCTTCCTAGGGCAGGGCAGCAAGTCTCTTATCCATATTGAAAGTAGAAGTTTGAAAGTTTTGATAACAGGTTCTATGAAAAGCTAGCAATCCTGTGAGTTTTCAAAAGTGAGGCTAACAATAGCTATTAAGTCTACTCTTATGGAGATGATTGAGTGGAAGTTGGATAAGGATTGGAGTCGGATAGGGTGGGAGTAGGTCCAGCCGAGAGGGCCATAGGAGTGGTCCGGACGAGCTTACTCTTAGCCATTGGAAGTAGTTGCTGATGGAAAAGTAAGAGTTGCTTAGGTTTAGTGTTAACTATTATGTTTTACTCTAAGTTGAAATTCAATCTTTAGAAATCACAACTAGATGGTTAGTACTTGGATCGAACTCTCAGCTTTGGGGCATTTTTTCTACCTTGGGTGACCTAAGAGAGAGAGGGATCATCGGTCCGAGCTATGGTTCCTGCATCGAAAGGATTCAAATAATGTACCGAATATGTACAGAGGCATCTTCTTTATCTCTCTATATGGGAAGAATTACGGTCAAGGACTTACCTTTTCTTTCTGAACTCATTCTTTTCTTCCAAAGTACTGTGCATTGGATCAATTATAACAACAAATGTGCTTCATCTTTTGTAGGTTCTGGGATTGCTATTCTATTTGAAAGAGGATGGAACGTTGGACATACGAGTGCCCTTCGAGCGATGGAGGAACCACCTACACATCCCCACCTTAATAGCTCAATTGCCAAAGGAAGAAAAAGAAATCAATCTGACTAACCTCTCTCTCAGCAACATATCAGCTTTCTAGCATGCATATTTGAGAGTTACATTGCAGGAGAAAAGATCAGCTATACTTTTGTTGTTTGAATAAAAACAATTAACCACACTTGTTTGAATCCTTTTGTATCAACCCATAATTTAGCATCAGGATCCATGACAGGCAGGCCGTATCATGGTTGTTATTCTTTAAATATACCAATAGCAAAACAGAAACCTATCATGCATTCAATCTTTCATCTTTATATTCTATATCTGCTTGTTTCGAGTCCTTCTTTTTACTTTATCCTTTCCTTTCTTTTTAGTCAAGATGTGCTGTAAGGATCAAGAGTGTACCTTATGTGTTTTCAATTCTGCTTCGCTTTCATCAGCCTTATTATGGGTTTGCCTAGGCGCTTCCTTATATTAGATTCTCTATACTCCCTCCCTTTCTGATTATTCTATTTAATGCAAGAGTAAGGATAGACGTCTTATTCTTCAGTGTTGAGATAGAATGACTGTAGACCCTCTTCTCTCTTTTAGTTAGCCTTACTTATTTATTCCAATTCCTAATCTATATCATAAAGCAAAGCCCTTTTTTTGCCTTAAAGGCTATCTCCTACGTATCAAATTATCACTTCTAGGAGTAATATGCCAGTAACTATAGAGGACTTTATTCTTAAGAGGACTTTATTCTTATTCTAAATAGGCATAGGTCCGGTGCAAGTGTCCTTATATACATGTATATGTCGGTTAAACACTGCCCAAATACAGGTCAAAGCAAAGTAGGTTTACAGCTAAGAGTTCACTTTTCTCAAGCATCTAACTAAGCTCCAGCAATTGCTATTGGAAGCCTCTTGTTCTCCAGCTCATGCATCCAGTAAATGCCCTGCTCATGTCGTGGGTTCAAATCCTATTGGACGCTTCTCCTCCGTATTTTATTCTTTCTTTTTCTATTTATCGAACAAGACAAATAATAAAAAACTGTTAGACCGAAACTCTTTTAGGAAAGAAAAAACAAATCCATATACCATATACAAATGGATGATACATATATCATAAAGAAGGAATGTGGAGCAGGTAGTCGAAGATCGAACCCGTAACCCCAAGCTTATGAGCTTTGTGAGCTACCAAACTGCTCTACCTTCTTAGCGGGAACTGGGTGGATAAAAGGGGGTTGGATAGGCCCCTCTACCATATCTATACAAATAGAATAGTCCACTTATACAGAATGGTAAAGAGGGCTCTTCTACGATCATCAATTCGAGAAAACCATACAAATATGAAAGAAAGGGTATTTTATCCTTACCAACTGGATCTTGTTGCACCCGGTAACAAACATGCATAAACCATTTCTCGAAGTATGTGTCCGGATAGCCCAAAGTCTCGATAGTTAGCTCTAGGTCTTCCGGTTAAAAAACAACGTCGATGAAGGCGTGTAGGTGCACTATTACGTGGTAGGGATTGCAATTTTTCTTGCATTTTTGTTTTTTCGCTCAAACTCAAAGGGGAAACTTTGCTTCTTATCTTTTTTTTTTTTTTTTTGAGGATCGGCGAATCAAATGATATTTTTGTTCTAATTTCTGCCGCTTCTTCTCCCTCTGAATCAAACTTTTTTTTTTGCCATAATGTGCCGTTCCTATTATTACCAAGTATATGGTTCTAATCCTAGATAGAAAAATAAGTAGAAAAAATCTAAAAAGGCGGATCCTCCCTCTCCATCAAGAGTAATGAACTGGGTTCTGATACAGTACAAAAAAAAATAACTAAATTAACCAAACTTGCCTGATGTTGAGGCAATCAAGAAAGCTGCATAAGTGAATATATAACCCACGGAAAAGTGGGCTAATCCGACCAATCTTGCTTGCACAATGGAAAGAGCCACGGGCTTATCTCTCCAGCGAATTAAATTAGCCAAAGGTGTGCATTCATGAGCCCAAACTAAAGTCTCAATTAATTTCGCCAATATCCACGCCAGGAAATTAAGAACATAAATCTCAGTAGCCCAAACAAGATGTCCAAATAAGAACATCCAAGCCCATACTGATAAACTATTCATCCCAAAAAAGGATTATATCCATTAATAAGTTGTGAAGAGTTTAACCATCCCATCAAATAAGTGGAGGATTCATTAAATTGTGAAACGCGTTGCCTCTGTCATAATGTAATGTGTTTCCAATGCCAATAAAAAGTAACCCATCCAATGGTATTTAACATCCAGAAAACTGCCAAATAAAACGCGTCCCAAGCGAAATATCACAAGTACCGCCGCGCTTGGGCGTCGCCGAAGGAAAACTATACCCAAAATCGTTTTTATTCGGCATTAATTTGGAACCGCGTGCATCTAAAGCACCATTTACTAAAATCAATGTAGTTGTATTCAAACCTAGAGCAATAGCATGATGAACCAAGAAATCCTCGGGTCCTATTGTTAAGAAAAGCGAATTACTATTCTCATTAACAACATTCAACCATCAGGGCAACCATATGTTGCGACTGCATTGAAAGCGGGGCCATTCATTGAAGATAAGAGTATATCGAACCCATATGTCGTCTTACCATGAGCAGATTGTATCCATTGGGCAAATATAGGTTCGATCAACATTTGCTTTTCTCGAGTACCAAAAGCAAGCATAACGTCGTTATGAACATAAAGGCCCAAGGTATGGAATCCTAGGAAGAGGCTAGCCCAACTTAAATGAGATATGATAGCTTCCTTATGGTCTAACATTCTTGCCAATACATTATCTTCATTACGTTCGGATTGTAATCCCTAATGAAAAAATAGCTCCATAAGCAAAAGCCCCAGTCATGATGAACCCCGCAATGTATTGGTGATGAGTATATAAAGCGGCTTGAGTAGTAAAGTCTTGTGCTATGAATGCATAAGCAGGTAAAGAGTACATATGTTGAGCTACTAAGGAAGTAATAACCCCTAAGGAAGCTAGAGCAAGGCCTAATTGAAAAATGAATCGAATTATTGATTGTATCATAAAGGCCTTTATGCCCACGCCCTAATCGACCTGAGGAGGAGTATGTGCTTCTAAAAGATCTTTGATACTGTGCCCAATTCTGAAGTTAGTTCGATACATATGACTGGCAATGAGAAAAATAAATGCAATAGCTAAATGATGATGAGCAATATCGGTCGACCACAAACTTTGTGTTTGTGGATGGAATCCCCAAGAAGGGTCGAGAATGGCGGTTCCCGCTCCTTGAGTGGTACCAAATAAATGATTACTCGAATCAGGATTTTGGGCATAAAGATTCCACTGACCCGTCGGAAGGGGACCCAACCCCTAGGGATAGGGTAATACATCTAAGAAATTATTCCATCGAACGTACTCCCCCCGGATCCGGGAATAGCAACATGAACTAAATGTCCTGTCCAAGCCAAAGAACTTACTCGAAAAGTCGACAAATGATGATTCGAGGCGAGATTCGGCGTTTTAAACCACAAAAGGCTTGGCTTCCATTTTGGTTGTAGATGAAACCAACCCCTATTAAGGATAGCGTAGAAAGAAATAATAGAAAAAGAGCTCCAAGTATAAAGATCTTCATTGGTGCGCAATCCAATTGTATACCACCACCGATAAACCCTAGAATAAGCGATATTCATCGGACCGGCAAACACCTCCTCGAGTAAAGGCTTCCACGGCGGGTTGCCCAAAATGAGGATCCCAAATGGCATGAGCAATAGGTCTTACGTGTAAAGGATCCTTTATCCATGATGCAAAATTTCCTTGCCAAGCTACATGAAACAGATTTCCGGACGCCCATAGAAAGATTATTGCTAAGCGCCCAAAGTGAGAAGCAAAATGTTCGATAGAGACGTTCCTCGGTAATATCATCAAGACTTTCGAAATCATGTGCGGTAGCAATACCAAACCAAATACGACGAGTAGTGGGGTCCCGAGCTAAGCCTTGGCTAAACACGGGAAATCTTAATTCCATAATGCCTTTCAAATCCTCCTAGCCACTATCCCTTTGCAATAATTCTCGCTAAGAAGAATGCCCATGTTGTGGCAATTCCACCGGAGAAGGTAATGGGTTACTCCTACAAAGACGTCCTTGTATAATGCTCAAGGCTCTAGGCCGAGTAGCAGGAGCAACTTTAAATTTGTTATGAGCCCAAACGATAGATTCAATGAGTTCTTGCCAATAACCACGGCCGCTGAATAAAAACATTAAACTAAAAGCCCGGACAAAATGGCGCCTAAAAAAAAAAGACCATATGCAGATAATGAAGAACCATAAGACTGAATTACTTGGGATGCCTGTGCCCACAAGAAATCTCGAAGCCAACCATTAATCGTAATGGAACTCTGCGCAAAGTTTCCCCCCGTGATATGAGTTACTATCCCTTGATCACTTATAGTACCCTAAGCATCCGATTTGCATTTTCCAACTGAAATGGAAAATGACTACCGAAATAGAATTGTACATCAGAATAGACCTAAGAAAACATGATCCCAGGCGGATACTTGACATGTTCCCCTCGCCCGGGTCAATCGCAAAGGGAAGCGAAAGCCAAGATTTGCTTTATCGGGTATCGAGACGGGGCTGCGAGCAAATAAAACACCTTTCAAAAGTATTAATATAGTCACATGGATGGTAAATGCGTGAATGTGATGGACTAAAAATCTGCGGTTCCTAATGGAATAGGTAACAAAGCTACTTTGCCGCCTACTGACTACTAACTCGCCGCCTCCCCATGTTAAGGCGGGTACTTGTTGTTGCACCAGAGCTGTTACGTAAGCGCGCAAAGCATGGATATTTTGTATCCATTGAGCAAAGATGGGTTGTAATTGTATGGCGGTATCCGAAAACATATCTTGGGGACGGCCTAAAGCACTCATGGCATCATTATGAATGTACAAGCCAAAAGCGTGAAAACCCGAAATATACATACCCGGTTAAGGTGGGATATGATTGCATCGCGGTGTCTAAGGACGCGATCTAATAGATCGTTGTATCGAGTAGTTGGATCATAGTCTCTTACCATAAAAATGGGCTGCATGTGCAGCAGCACTAACTATTAGAAATCCGCCAATCCACATGTGGTGTGTGAACAAGGAAAGTTGTGTACCATAGTCGAGTAGCTAGGTATGGATAGGGGGCATAGAGTACATATGATGAGCTACAACAATAGTTGTAGAGCCTAGCATAGCCAAGGTTAAGAGATAATTGAGCATGCCATGACGTTGTTAGGATTTCATAGAGACCTTTATGGCCTTGTCTGTAAATAGGCCCTTATGAGCCTCCAAAATATCTTTAAGTCCATGACCAATACCCCAATTGGTCCTATACATATGACCAGCGATCAGGAAAAAGAATAGCAATAGCTAAATGATGGTGTGCAATATCGCTCAACCATAGACCACCGGTTATTGGATCTAGTCCTCCGCGACAACTAAGAAATTCCGCATATTTGGACCAATTCAAGGTGAAAAAGGGGTTGCTCCTTCGGCAAAACTAGGATAAAGTTGAGCCAAAAGGTCGCGATTCAAGATAAATTCATGAGGAAGTGGTATCTCTTTAGGATCAACCCCACGTCGAAATTGGTTAATCGGTAAAGATACATGGATTTGGTGTCCCACCCAAGAAAGAGACCCAAGTCCTAATAACCCCGCTAAGTGGTGATTCAACATGGATTCTACATCTTGGAACCGGGCCAATTTGGGAGCGGCTTTGTGATAATGGAACCAACCGGCAAAAAGCATTAACGATGCAAAAATCAATGCACCAATTGCGGTACAATAGAGTTGTAATTCACTAGTTATTCGGATGCTCGCCAAATCTGAAAAAAACCAGAGGTTATTTGGATCCCCGGAAACCCCCGCCTACATCACCATTCAAAATTTCTTGTCCTACTATTGGCCAAACTACCCGAGCACTAGGTCCAATGTGAGTAGGATCGCTAGCCATGCTTCATAATTGGAAAAAACGGGCACCGTGGAAGTACATGCCACTCAACCAAAGAAAGATAATGGAGAGTTGGCGAAATGAGCACTAAAGACTTTTCGAGATCTCCTCCAAATCACCGGTATGACTATCGAAATCATGAGCATCAGCATGTAGGTTCCAGATCCAAGTGGTAGTATCGGGGCCCTTAGCTATTGTTCTTGAGAAATGCCCGGTGCGGCCCATTCCTCAAAAGATGTTTTTTACGGGATCCCTATCCACAGCAATTTTAACTTCTGGTTTTCGACGGACGAATAGTCATTAAGTCCTCCTCTTTCCGAACAAGACATACAAAGAGACCTGCCAACTGTCTTTTTATTGAATCTTTTAAAGATAGATATTATGATTAGTCCTTTTCTTTACTATCTACCGTTCTTCTATTTTTTTTTAGTTATTCACTGGAGCAATTATATCTTGAAGTCAATCCGAGGCAAGTGTTCGGATCTATTATGACATAAGGATTAGGTGCCTAACGGACATTGGTTATTCCTCGTGAGGGTTATTACTAAACAGCTATCTTTCCTATTAATAAGGAGGAGATATGTAAAGCCAATCATTCTATTAAAGAGAACTTCCAGTGGCAGATTGGAGATGGTAATTCGGTGCGATTGTTATAAGACCCTGGGCTCGGTGGGACTGCATTGAATAGAAGGCCTATTCCTATAAACATGTCAGAGCTGTTGGAAGGTTTGTTATTCAGTAAGCTTTTCCATCCTCTGAATACTGATATTTCTATTGATTGCTTGCTGGCCCGTAGCTTGCTATATTGGTGGCGGTCAATCTGCTATTAGATATGACACATGCCATTCGACAGGTAAGACGGAAAGCTGGTAAGCCATTGGCTGGACAAGCTGCCCATTTCTTTCATCACCTTCTTGACTAAGATCTTAAGTGCTTTACATCACATTGCATTTGGTCAAAAGAAAAAGCACTGCACTGACTAGCCTGAGTACGGAACATCTCCTAGAATATACTAAACTGACTACCGAAGAAATTTTCTCATGGTTTAGAAGACAAGTGGCCAGCCATGTGTTGACAAAACTTTCTTGCTCTTTTCTTCCTTGGGTCTGACCTACAAGCAAAGATGTAGGCTTCCACGTAGGAAAGAGCCTTGACAATTACTGCCATGCTCCTTCTTTTCCACCTTGTGAAGGAAAAACTTAGTTAGGAATAAGCAATTCCATGGGGCGGCGGGCCTATCTCTTTTCTTAGCCTATTTTGAAGCATCTTTTTTCTCCTATACGGGCAGCTTTGAGTATGTATATATTAGCAATAGGGTTTTTGTATTGGCATTTTTGAATCAATTAAGACTGGCTCCCCCGCTTGAGCTCTAAAAAGAAGAAAAAAAGCTTCTTTGAGTAGTAAGAGGTCAGTCGGGGTATAAAGGGTAGAAGGAGTACCGGACCGAAGTGTGATAGGTCTATTTCTAGTCAAAAAGCCCGGCGGGGAAGTGCGCCTTTCTTCTTTTTTCAGTGTAAAAGCAACAGATTGAGGAGTAGGATTCCAAGAAGCATGCATGCAAGGGATGAGTAGGAATGGAGCAAGGCCGAAGCCGCGTAGCGCTACGGCAGTGGAAAAAGCAAAATAGCGGCATGCTAACTAAACTACTTTATAAAGTACTAGCGAACCAAGAGATAAGTATGGAATGCTTTATTTCAAGCAAGTTTTGCAAAGAAAGGTCCCATGGCATGATGATGTCTTTGATTTGACGCCGCCAGGATCTAGTCTCGGCAAGTATTCTCACATTGAGTGAGGGCGTAGCACTAAAGAGAAGTCAAATAATCTGGTGTGGCTGGGACACCAAGCAAAAAGAAAGTCGTTTTGTAGGCATTGATAGGTAAAAGAGTGATGAGTATTGAACTAATATCTATGGAAGAGACTTCAGCAATTCAATGTTCTTTATTTGTCTTTCACTTTTTTTTCTTTCGAACCCGCGGCCTATCTTTTCTTTCTATCTCGTGCTCGGAACTAATATAAGCTTACCTGCCCTCCCTTGCCTACTTGACTTACCGTGTTAGCAGCCCTATGGTACCAAAAATTCTCTACAAGCATATTATCATCTGTACCCGGGTGGCAAGTTGCATGAAACCGTGGTACCAAGATCACATGCCGGTAATTACCGGTCCCAGACCTGCGGCTTTTCACGGCCCCCGACTGAACACACACGTTATCTCTCCGCCCTTATCTGAATCCATGGGGGCATTGCAACCTTCATTGCTTCCCCTTTGACTCGAGAGTTGCGACACACTCGCGCTTTATGACCCACGCATCGTTCGCACTTTTTCACGATGATCTTGCGCGATAGCTAACGGCCCTTGTTACGAAGCTCGCTTCGATCGCTGCTGACTTGACCCAACCGAGTCATCCGTTGCTTATACCACTATGCCCGATAGAAAAGTGAGGACTTATTGTGCGCTACCAAGAAATTCGATTAACACCTCCTTACTATTTATTTAGTAAATAATCAAAACTCTAACCTATTATAATGCTTGATCGGCTAGTGAGTTTTCATCCTCATATGCTTTAGAATAAGGAGCTAGCTAATAAAGCTTTTGTTTGTTAACTAGTCGAATGCGTTGCATTCTATGCTTGAATAAAGGGCGTAGCGTTTGATCGCTAAGAAACTTGACTAACTACTAGCAACAAGCGCCGGATACAGCGATTCTGAGCATGAATTGACTTTGAGCTAGGGAAAGAAAGGGAATGCAGATGCTGCCCTCTCTTCGTATGCCACCAGCCTTCCTATCAAAAAAGATTCATTCCTTGAACATAGGCCTCTCCCTTGCGGCTAGCGAGATTGGCTCACGCGAAAAGGCTACTAATCCTACAACGGTAACACTAATTACGGACGACTAATATTTCTTTGATCTAACATATTGATTTCCACTCTTATGCGTATGGTTTTGAGAGGAAGGACCTATTGATTGAAGCACTTCTTTCAACACGTAGGAGAACATACCTACCTTTACGTGCGCTTTGATAAGTAGGTCGACCCTTATTATATTTAAATAAGACATCCACCGGTAAGGACAAGCGAAAGTAGTAGATCCCAGAACGGATCCGTGAAAGCTTAGCGTAGAATGATTATTCGGGCAAAGTGGCCCTGATTTTATCTATTACAAGGGAATATAACATGATTCTTTTTAAGTATTAGTTTAAAAGCGAATCTGAAAAGATATTAATTCGGTGTAGTGTGCTTTTTTACTTCTTTTCGAATGGTTTATCTAACCTACGCGAATCTCAACGTGATAAGGTCCGCAGAAGGATATGAGAAAAAACACTTTTTACGAAGGCGCGATTCTTTGGTAGAAAGGGAATTGCCTTGCCCTCGAGGGTCCTCCGTTCATAGATAGACTTTCCCTCAATACCCAAGCCTTTGCTCCTATCAAAATAAAATAATTTGATTTGTTTCCCCACTTCCTCCACGGGATTCGGTACATCGGATTCGGATTCCTACAACGGTACAACAGATCAATCCATTCAAATCAATGAAACCATTAGGTACGCCCGGGATCTACTCTATTTTTAGATTTGCTAATGCCGAGACTATCGAAAGCAAAGTGAAGGTTGTTATTCAATAGTTGTTGCCGGTAAAGGAACAAATGAGCGGGTATCTTTTGCAAAGCAAAGGCTTTGGTTGAATCGGTAAGGGAAAGCGTCATTGCAATGTTTCATTCAAAAGTAGAATTGATTGCTAGGGATTGTGTTCTCAAGGATGGCTTTAGCATTGATCCATAACAACCCAGGATTCAGCTCAATCGAACATAGAAGTAAGAAACATCTGTATGCTTTTCTCGAAGCGAAGCAATAGCTACGGCGACTACATCGAAAGTCTTTGAAAGAAGTTGCAACGCGCTCTTTTCCTTGGTTGCATCACCATTTGGTCTTGACAAAGAGATAAAGAAGATACGCTTGGGGGTCTTTTACTTTCTCATCCTGCGAACATCCGGCTTTTCGAATGGGGCGGGAATTCCATTTCCTACTAGGTTACGAATTCCATCAAAAGATGGGCCAATAGGGGAAGATTCCTTTGGCACCGGTGTGTTAAGCTAACATTTGCTCGTGCGCTCTTGAGGTTTCTACTCCGGCTAGAAAACATGAGGTTTGTGTTGGTTCTACCAACGAAACAAAGAATAGTAGGAGTGGCTCTTTCCTTGTACCCGAGTAGGGAAGGCATTTATTTGATTTTTAAAAGAAGAAAAGAAAAGACTGGATCTTAGAGCGATGACTGCGGTCGAGCCTATCAACAAGCACATACATTTCTTATAATTGGTCGATCGGCTTTACAAGCGCCAAAGCGGAACAAAACTATAAACCTCCCATAACCATGTAGAACGAAGTAAGGCTTTTCTATAATGCTTATTTGGCGAGAACAACGTGTTAAGCAATTGACTATGAACTTAGAAAATCCATCGCCCTATCCCTTGCTTACCTATTCTTCACGGCGGCGGCCTATCTCGTGTTTCTTAAACCCGGCTACCTTGGCAACTAGTTCTATTCCATGACACTTGACCAAGCCTATTACTTATCTTACCTAGTATGCGACCAGGTGCTTTTGTGAAAAATGCATATCGGCTATCTCGTGCTTGGCTGTTTCTAGGCATTCCACTAGTACCGTTTTAGGGAAGAAACTACTGGCGGCACGGGACAACCATACCTACTAAGAGTACTCTTTTTCTTGCCTTGTAACAACAGTCTATTCCACCGGATGCACAAGCCTAAAAAGCCTATTCTATTTATTTGCTAAAATAGTCCAATTTGACGTAAAAAGCTGTTTTCGATGTTGAAAACATCTTGAAGAAATGAAAAGGTATCCTACATCACCGGTATCCACATATCCTCCTATCAAATCCAATGCAACGGCTCCTACTCAGTATAGATTATAGACCTTTGCTTTTGATTATCGGTTAATCGAATTTCATGATTGCATAGCAACCCACCGAGGAACTACTAATCTTTAGACCAAAAAACCCTTGACTTATTTCTACTCTACCTACTAGCTTACCCAAAGACTTTTTCTCACACATAAAGCGTGACATGACCTATTCTCAAATGCCTACTTTCTCTTCTCTTAAGTCTACAACAAGTGGGAGAGGCGGGATTCGAACCTACGTAACCTTCAACAGATTCTGATGCAGCGCCGCTTTTTGACCGCCTTCGGCCACTCTCCCCTTCCACAGGATACGCCCTCCTCAAACAAAGGGTTCTGAATAAGAAGGATGGCGGCCTTCGTTCTTAAGTTAAGAAGATGGAGATGGAACTGATTCGATTTGCTAGCGTTCGGGAGAATAAATAAGGTCATTTAGTAAGTTCATAACAATTTACGTAAAGCAAGGGGCAAAGCTTCTCGACGACTTCCCCCTCATTGCCATCATCGGCCTTCCCCGGCTCCCTCCTTCGTCGCTTTTGGAGAAGCTGCGAGTGAAGTGCAAGTCGTAAGTAAGGCTCGCCATGTTCCTAAAAGGAGTGACCATCTTTTCTTCCCTTCTCGCGACACCTTTGGCGAGTAGCAAGCATAGGCAATAGTTTCCGTGTAGGGGGTGGGGCGCAAGCAAGCGTTTTCGGGCTCGCTTGCTAGCGTACTCTTCAGCTATCAATGAAACGAGAAAGAAAAAACCTATGCCCTTTCGTATAGATCGAGACGCTAAAGTACTTTTTCTTTACTTCTTCCATACTAGGAAGAATGGAAGGAAATCCTTCGATAACACTTCTTCTTCCTTATTTGAAGAAATGATATCCGGCGCCCGCTCTTTCATTTCAAAAAAGTTCTTCTTCTTAAGAAGCAAATAGCATTTCCTATTGATTTGTCCCCTGGACTAGACCTATGTAGATTCGAATTATCCGTCGCTACCTTGTTCCCAAGGACTAGCAAAATCAAAATAGCGAAATTCTTGGGTCATCTCAATGGGTTCAGAAACCACACGTTTCTCACGGATCATCATAGCGTACTTCCACATATCCACTTTCGGAGGAAAGTCTTTTTGTAATGGATGACCCTCGAAACCATAATTAGTTGATATACGGCGTAAATCCGGATGATTGATGGAAGAAACACCGGACATATCCCATACTTCTCACTCCCACCGCCGGCTGATGGAAATGGACTGACTACCGGAGATATTCGTGTTACTTCGTCCGCACTTGTTTGTACACGAATGTGTGAGTTATACCGAGTACTCAGTAAATTATGGACAACTTCAAATCTTCGTTTTCGAGAGGGATGATCCACTCGCAAATATCGATCGAAACTTGAACCCTTGTATAGGTATGCCATTTTAGAAAGCACAACAATGGAAATGGGTAGTCAGTATTGGTATAAGATCTATTCCCATGTTCGATCTTTTCATTTTATGTACCCATTTCTTGGGTAAAATCTCCCAACTATATTTTAAAATGGATTGGTTATCCATAAATGAAAATAAAGAAAGCTTTATTTTTTTTGTTCCGCTTCTTGCTCTAAGCAGAAAGACTTGTCGGAAATCACCGGTTGGGTTGGTCCGACCAAGAAAGGCATGGGAGTGGAGAGGCAGAAGTGAAAGACTGGCTACCAATAAAGATCCCTCACTGCACACTTTCTATAGTTACGTATCGGGATCGGCTGCATGCTCTAGTGTTGAATCGGGTATAGAACCCGGGATGCTTGGTTACAATTCGAATCCGCTAAACCATGTTTGTTTTTTTTTTTTTTCTCGACCTGGCTTTGCTTTATCCATGGGTAATGAGTTTCGATGTATTGGGCGTTTCCGTTTAGAAATAGAAGCTTTTTAGGTGCTTGCTTGCGAGCATTGGAATGGCCTGAATGGAATGAATATTAAGATAAATAAAAGATTCCAAGAAAATTGAGAAAGTTATTCATTCTTATATTCATTTCCTATACTTGACCGAACAACTTCCAATTCTGTTATTTCAACTACACCAAATGATCTTTCGAATTGGTCAAGACTCACCTGTTTATGGCCCCTTCTATTTTATATGGTACCTGTTGTTGTTTCATTGAATTTGCTTCGGGCTTGCGATTTGACTTTGATCATTATGGATTGGTACCAAAAGATCAAGTCCTAGGCAAGCGGACCTAAACCTAGTTTGCACGGCCGGTGCGGTAACAATGAAAATGGCTCCTTCTTTAGTGAGATTATATGAGCAAATGCCTGAACCAAAATACGTCATTGCTATGGGAGCTTGTAGTATTACAGGGGAATGTTCGATGCAGTTCCTATAGTACTGTTCGGGAGTCGATAAGTGAATTCTGTGGATGTCTACTTGCCGGGCTGTCCACCTAAAACCGGAGGCGGTTATAGATGCCCTAACAAAACTTTGTAAGAAGATATCGCGAGAAATAGTTGAGGATCGAACTCTATCTCAAAAGAGAAATCGATACTACCGGTCACAAGCTTTATGTTATTTGCAGTACTCATCTTTGGAACTTACGAGCAAGAATTGCTCTATCAATCACCGTCTACTTTAGACATATCTTACGAAACTTTTTCAAATCCAAAAGTCCAGTATCTTCCTACAAATTAGTGAATTAGGAAGGGCTCTTTTTGTGCAAAAAAGAAAGAGCAGGGCAATCTTTCAAACTTGCATTGAAATGTGAAATATTTATACAAAGGGGAGAGATCAAGACAATGCAGCAGGGTTGGTTATCTAATTGGCTAGTCAAACATGACATGGTTCATAGATCTTTGGGCTTAGCGAGAATAGAGACTTTACAAATCAAAGCGGGGGGATTCCATTCTTTGTCATTTTATATGTATATGGTTACAATTATTTACGTTCCCAGCGTGCTTATTTTTCAGGAAAGATGGCTCTTTAGCTAGCGTGTATCATCTTATGAGAATACAGTATGGTATAGATAACCCAGAAGAAGTATGCTGCATAAAAGTCTTTGCCCAAAAGGATAATCCTAGAATCCCGTCTGTCTTCTGGATTTGAAGAAGCGCCGATTTTCAAGAACGCGAATCTTATGATATGGTGGGAACCTCTTATGAGAATTATCCACGCCTTAAACGTATCCTAATGCCAGAAAGTTGGATAGGCTGGCCTTTACGTAAGGACTATATAACCCCCAATTTCTATGAAATACAAGATGCTCATTGAATGATAATAAATTCATGCTCACTTATACAACACAACTCCAGATTTTATTCAAGTCAAGGAATATTTTGACGTTACGTTCCTAGACGAAACGGAATACCTATTATATTAGAATTCATTTCTATTAGAATTCATTCCTATTATACAAAAAGGGTCGAGATAGACTGAGCAAAAAGGGCTTCATTTCGATTCTCCAATTTGGAAAATCACATATTCATTTCCTTCGTATAAAAGTAAAAAAAAATACGATGACTCAAAGAAGTTCCCTACCATGAACTTTGTACCGCGCGCATTACTTAGAACAACTAGGAAAGTAAGATAAGATAAGCAAGAATATAAAAATATTCGAATAGCGAGAATAAGAAATGCAAAAATGAAGAAAAGGGAACCTAATCTCACCTCATACGTACCATAAAGAAAATAACCCGAGTCCCTAAAGAAAAAGAAGTGTCTCTATTTAGAGATTTATCTACTTAGATGAAAAAATAATACTCCTTCTATATTATTCTAGAATATGTATCCCAATCCATCTCGAGTAATTTTTATCAATACCTATTCGGTAGATCCTTTTTTCTATGCCGGGAACCAGATTTGAGCGGTGACACGAGGATTTTTCGGTCCTCTGCTCTACCAACCGAGCTATCCGACCATTTATTGTGCATCATCCTAGTAGAGTACGTACTTGTATCTATGTCAATTAAAGGGACTAAAAAAGAAAAAAGTCTTCTAAAATTGGACTTAGTAAATGTCAGGATAATGATATGGATTGTGAATGACTTACTTAATAATAGGGATTACTTGCCTATACTATAATATGTTCATTTGTATGAATGGGATAAGATCCAAAGAAGTAAGTTCGGATCCGTTTGTGAAAGAGTAGAATAAGAAAGATAGTGAATCTTGTTTGAACCATTAATGAAAAATAGAGGTTGGTACAATAGTTAGGAAGTAAAATGGGCTTTTTATTGGGGATAGAGGGACTTGACTTGAACCCTCACAATTTAGAAAGTCGACGGATCGACTATATAATATACTATAAATTTCATTGTTGTCGGTATTGACATGTAGAATGGGGTTCTCTCTCCATTCACTTTGAGCTGGGTTTCTTGTGATCTTTGTAGTTGTTTTTCCATCCAATTTTCTGGTAAATTCAGTCATAGGAATCCAGACTCCGCTTGATTCGATCTTTAGTTTCGACCTTCATCACTCAGGAAATTTTTGTTGCCACTTATTCCACTCAGAGAGACCGAACCAGGCAACAAAAAGGCTGAAGGAAGTTCTCTTTCCATTCCAACTAAACTAAGTGAAAAAAGGGATAGAGCAAATTGTTGAAGAACAAAGAAAATATCTCCAAACCAACGACTCCTTTGGTCGACTCTAAAGAATGTATCGGGAGTTGGGAGTTAGCCGTCTCATAGGAGTGATAGCAGGGTTTTGAACGGAGTTTCTTCGTACGATTGAAAAAAAGAGTGCTCTAGGTCGGAGAAAACAACAAGAAGATTGTTGTACGTCTCCCAACCTCTTTAAAGCAGCTACCTACCGTGATATGGTCTTGGGACAGCATTGGCACCTCCGTTTGCTGGATCTTCTAGGCACTCGAAAGCGCTTCCACGAGAGACAGATGGACTTTGAGTTATAGACGGAGAAGAGCCCTTAGAGGATGAAGAGTGATTCCTAGCCCTTATCCGAGCGATGACTACGACCCACGAGCGATACCTTTGTCTTTGGTGCTTGAGTTGTCCTTCCAGCGGTGTGCTCCTCGGTTTCGGAAATGACATATTGAAGCGGTATCTTTAGCAAAGCCCAAATCCGGCATCCCCCTTTACTTTAAACCGAGCAATCTGAGGGCTTCCATTCTTACGTGATGCTATCCATAGCTAACTTACTTGATATGCTTACCCTGACCGGACAACGGTGGCTAGTTCGATTGATCGCATGATCATCCTTTGATGAAAAGAAGGAATCACAGCTGAATCCAGTACATTCCTAATTACGACCAAGGCATGGTCGGAAACTATCTCTTCGTCTTCCTAACTAGCTATCCGCATGCTCGTACTTCATAGCAGGGCATCCCAAACTCCATTCTTCTATATTTATATATTGGTTAAATGGGGACCAAACCTTAATGAGAAAAGAGCCTATACCGACATTAGGAATAAACCCCCTTTTCCCTCGGTAGACTTTTCGTGTGAAAAAAGTAGGATTCCCCGGATGTTCAACAAAAGTAGCTTGATCGATAGGTGCGCCAACTCCCATCTTTTACGTTTCGGCAAGGAGAAGCAAATGGGCGAGGATTGTTCCTTCTTTCCCCGCATCTGTTTGCTTTATCTCATTTTGCTTCTTACGCTTATCCTTACTTTCCTACCATCAATCGACTGAAGGCGAATCCGAATCCTAAAAGGCAAGACCCAAACCACCGGTCGATCAACAGTTCTTCTTTCACTTCCATCTCTTGATACCTGTTTTCTTGCTTTTCTTACCACTGCTGTAGTGAACTGCATCTCTAAGCACCGGGAGTCGTGAACCGCGCACAAGGTCCTTCTTAAACTAGAAATAAATAAGTGAAATAATTGTTCAGGGTCACCTTGGCAATGTTATTACTAGTAGCTGAGATGGTGAGTTAGAAGCTAAAGGCAAGAAAGAGCTTATTCGTATTGTCGGCTAGAAACTTGTTATCAGATCTATACGGGACACAATCCTGTGGTGAAAGCCGCCATCAACATTCGCGTAGAGAGCCCAAAAGGGAGGGGAAAACGAGATGATTGCTTCGCCCAATAAACTATGCTTGCTCGATGATCTGGCCTTTCTCCTATTAAAAGGTGGGTACCTTTCCCTAAATCCTTCTCCCGTGCATGCTATTCTCCTGTTCCCCCAAAGGGCGGTATCAATACGGCAACCCGAAAGCTCGTTATCAAAGGGGTCTCTTCTCAAAAGCTTATCTGCCTGATGAAAACAAGTTCATAGTAACAGGGGGCAGCAGGTTGGATAAGGGTGCCAGTGAAGAAATCAAGAGAATATGCTTTGGAGTATTCATTGAAAGAAGTCTTCCTATAAGATAATCATCTTTCCTTTGTTTTGACATTCTTGATGTATTTTCCACTGTATGGACATCCTTCTATCTTTGTATCGGTAGCCTCTTAAAAGTATTGCTTTTAAGTTCCTCATGAAGACAGAGAACCAGCTGACTACTATAACTCCCCATCTCATCCCTGCTGCTGATCCGTGGTACCATTTCTCTATGGAGAAGTGTTGATTGATTGATGATCTGAAATAAAAAGAATGCAGAGAATAGGATCCACGGCTATGAGAGAAAGCAAACTATACTAGCTTCCTGTTGCCGATTAGTTGAAGGGAAAGTAATAAATAGTCTTAGGAATTATAGAGCAGTAGACAGCATTCTAGACCTCCAGGATAGAGGAGTAGGCAGACATATATATAGACATCAAGGATAGAG
This sequence comes from Hyparrhenia diplandra, assembly GCA_015847255.1. Lineage (NCBI taxonomy): Eukaryota > Viridiplantae > Streptophyta > Magnoliopsida > Poales > Poaceae > Hyparrhenia > Hyparrhenia diplandra. The sequence continues at coordinate 717,598 of JADLZK010010571.1, forward strand.
CTGGAGACTCAGATCCAGATCCGGAATAAGAGAAGTAGGTCAAAGAAGAGTGATGGGACTCACCCGAAAGGTTATGCAGCTGGCGCAGGAGGCCAAGCATTCAGCCAGACGTCCTGGGCATTTGCCTTTACTAGAGTCTTGAGTTTATCTTTCTAGCTAAGTTTCAAAAGAAAAAGTGAACAGCCCCTATGCCAAAGGCTCCTGGAAGCTTTTCATCCTTATTGAGAAATGTACTGGGGCTTGCCTGGTCGGAAGCATTGAGTTGCAAATCTAGGAATTCTCCTAATCACCTGGTCCAAGAGCTCTTCCTGAAGAAGTAACTGAGCTATAAAAAAAAGGAATTAGAAAAGGTATGCAAGAAAGCCTCCAAATGAAAAATCTGCCTTCCCACTGACATCTGCTTTCGTCTCTCGTCCTTTGCCCGCTATGCTTCCTAGTAGGTATGATGCCCAGCAACAGGCGCACAAGCAGGACTAGCTTATTGGTCCACTGGTTGTAGCAAGAGGAGCTGGATCAACCAATGACGCTTCGGGCTTCGAAAGAAAAGAAGGAATGAATTTTAGACCAAGCTTCCGATAAACTAAGATTTTCGGCTAACCCATCGCTAACTCTTCGATATATTTCTTGCTGAAAGTATCCCTGATCCCACAGATAACGAGTAGGCCCAAATAATTTGATTGGGGTAGTTGCTAATCCATACCACATAGTTCCGGCAACTACGAAAGCAGCAAAAAAAAAACAGTAGCGATACTACTGGAAAGTACAGTTTCAATATTGCCCATACGTAACCCTTTGTATAGACGTTGAGGCGGACGGACACTTAGATGGAATAGGCCCACTAATATGCCCAAAGTACCCACAGCAATATGATGCGAAGCTATTCCTCCCGGAACGAAAGGATCAAACCATTCGCACCCCACGCAGGATTTACGAGCTTGTACTTTTCTAGTTAGTCCGTAAGGATCGGACACCCATATCCCGGGGCCATATAAACCCGTTACATGAAATGCACCAAAGCCAAAACAAGCCACCCCCCGCAAGAAATAAATGAATTCCAAAGATCTTGGGCAAATCCAAGGAAGGTTTTCCCGTCCGCTCATCACAGAATATTTCTAGGTCCCAATATACCCAATGCGGATAGCTGCCTAGAAACACAAGCCGAGAAAACACAATATGCGCTTTTGCCACACCTTCGTAACTCCAAATACCCGGATTCGTTATAGTTCCTCTGAAATACTCCAACCACCCCACGAATTCGTTATTCCTAAACGAGTCATGAAGGGGATGACGAACATACCTTGTCTCCACATTGGATCGAACAGGATCGGAGGGATCAAAAACCGCTAATTCGTATAAAGCCATCGAGCCAGCCCAACCCAGAAACTAGAGCTGTGTGCATTATATGCACCGAAAGCAATCGACCCGGATCATTCAATACGACAGTATGAACACGATACCAAGGCAAACCCATGGAAATACCCCTTTAGCAAAGAAAAATAGACACGATGTCGCTTTATTTTATCGCATTGGAAAAGACTGTCCATACATATTCTATGTACCTAACCCTTCTAGGGGATTCTATGTCAGAAAGCGTGAATATTTATTTCATTCCATTAAAAATAACAAGCCAATTCTGTTTGTAAGAAGAAAGAGAAGCAGATCTATTCTATACTCGATAAGTGCCAATATGCAATGGGTAGCTTGGGCTATTTGGAAAAACGAAGAATAGATCCTTCATCCCTCTTTGTTTATCATTGATCGAATCACGGATTCCTTTTTCTTTATTCAATCTGTCTTACCTTCCTTATATGTAGAATCTTTCAATCTATGTATTATTTCAATCTATGTATTAATAGAATCTATAGTATTCTTATAGAATAAGAAAAAAATGAAGATAATAAAGCTGCGTATTCTTTCTTTCTCTTCCATTCTTACGTTTCCATATTAAAGTGTAGTTTTTACTTAAATTTAATAATATTAATCTAATATGCCATTGGTGTTCCAAAAGTACCTTACCGGATCCACGGAGATGAAGAAGCGACTTGGGTTGACTTATACAATGTTATGTATCGAGAAAGGACACTTTTTTTAGGTCAAGAGATTCGTTGCGAGATCATGAATCATATTACAGTGTCCGATGGTATATCTCAGTATAGAAGATGGAAATAGCGATATCTTTTTTGTTTATAAACTCCCTCGGCGGGTGGCTAATCTCGGGAATGGCGATTTTTGATACGATGCAAAGCGGTGACACCGATATATATACAATATGCCTCGGAATAGCCGCGTCCATGGCCTCCTTCATTCGCGGAGGAGAACCCACCAAGCGTATAGCATTCCCTCACGCTAGGATTATGGTTCACCAACCTGCTAGTGCTTATTATCGGGCAAGGACACCAGAATTTTTTACTAGAAGTGGAAGAGTTACACAAAGTTCGCGAAATGATCACAAGGGTTTATGCACTAAGAACAGGCAAGCCTTTTTGGGTTGTATCCGAAGACATGGAAAGGGATGTTTTTATATCGCAGCAGACGAAGCCAAAGCTTATGGACTTGTCGATATTGTAGGGGGATGAAATGATTGACGAGCAACTGCGATCTTGATCAGTGTGGTTTCGAAATGTTTAAGGATTGGTAGTAGGTGGATTTCTTGTAAATTTATTTTAAACCTAAATGAACTCGCTCTCGGGCCTATGGCACATCCTTGACGCCCACTCCGACACTCATACGAGGGACTTCGACGTCGATTCCCTCCCTTGTGCGGGACTATTTACCTTCTCTTACCATCTCATGAAAAGTTTTATATTACCATACTCTCGCTTTGCTCCATTGACTCTTTTTATGATAGCATAGCCATTTCTTTCATCCTGGCCTGAACCTCTTTCGAGGGTACGGTTCTCATCACCAGCAGCTGCTATTGATATGGAATTCGCTCTTTGTCAATCCTTTCCTTATTCTATTTTAGTGGAGCGTCTTGAGGGGAAAGAGCTAGCCACCGAGGGGGTCGATATATAGGTCCAAAGCATGAACTATATAATACAGTTCTTTTAAGAAGTCCACATTTATATAACCTATTGCTCTAACCTGCATCGAAATACTTTGAAGTCACTAATAGAGAATTTACTTCTTTCTTCATTCATCATAGGATGAGACAGCGATGTACCTACTTCAACCAAAAGCGACTTCTTCTCTTTCATACGCTTTCTTTGACTCGGCTTTTGGGATGGGACTCCATTGAGCATTCACTTACAATTACTACGTAAAGCAATACTTGGCGTAGTAAGTTATCCCTCCTTGGATCTCTTGTGGTGATACGGTCTTGCGTACCGGTGGGTGTGGTATCTTGTATGAGCTTTCGTAGAAGTAATACCAAAGGAAGGGCGGATGAGCCTAGAATAACCATTTTTTTGGGAAGAGATGGAAATATATAAACGAGGAGGTGGAGTGACAAGAACCGTAGGTGATCCAGAATACACCAATTAAGGAGTTGACTTCACCGTGCGATAAAAGAGACTAATTATGAGGAATAGAGAAATCGATAAAGTATTCACTTGAGACCGTCTTGTCGATGTCCAGTGGTGTTTTAGCGAAACTCACTAGTATATGAAGAGATATGGATGGTTCAATTGTGCTATACTATATTGAGTGGTTTTGTATACTATATTGAGTGGTTTTGTAGGATTCAGTGGTTTTGTAGGTATCTCTATACTAATGGATATACTGAGGCCCCTCAACCTACTACTTTCTTTTTCTGGGTTAGAGGGGTGAAGAAGTAGGGGTAAGTGGGACTTCTTCAAAGGTGCGTCTCGATAGAGTAGAGCAAAGCAACGACACGGGGCACAAAGCATTTCACGACCACGGATAGGTACCATGTGTTACCATTCATTTGTCACTTATTTGATTCTATCTCGGAGGAAGAGTGTTCGTTCGGGCTAACAAAAGATCTCGAGAGGGACTCTTACTTCTACAAGAGCTTTTACACAAGTTATCGACATATAGGAATTCGACTACCTCATCAGCGTGTGAAGGAAAAGGTTCGGGAAGCTTGTGATGCTCGGGATGAACCGACTCCATATGCGTGAAAGAACCGAGATCTTCAACGAAAGCCCCCAATTTCATCGATCCTTACTTAATGACCGGTGATGGATATAGTCTCGATGGCTTTGCCCTAGTATGGCATAAAAGTAAAATAGGATATCCATCAAAAGGGAATTTCATGTGTGAGCACCTTGCCTCTTTTAGGGAAGGTTATTTACCAAGTGAGTCTCGCTTATTTTGCATGCTACACGAAACAGAAGAATCATTTGAAATCCCATTTGCACCGGATTCGACTTCTTTTCGAACTAGCAAATGCACTTTTCGAGAGCCAACAACGGATCGGCTTGGCCCATTCCCCATCGAGGAAGAATGAGAGTGCCTAGATCTGCATCTACTAAGTAAGCCCGGAAATTCATGTTCGATCCTAAAGATATGGAAATTACGAACCGAGTAGAAGAAACTTCAAAAGCAATAAAAGTGTGATCTCGTTGTCGCTTTCTCTTTGCTCTAAGTTTACTTACCCGAGGATGTTTGTTCATCTTCGCCGTAACGTGTTTCTATGGCGGGTAATCTAAAGGTAGAGACCCAGAGATTGCTTACGTGTCGAAACCTGGCGCGCCAACGTCGTCTTGGGATTACGTCCCTAATGCATTAGATTCCACGGGTAAACCCGACTCGGGTGATTACGCTAATAACTCTTCCATTCGAGGGCTATTGGACCCTTCTCCACGAATTTGTTCGCGAACACGTTTGTACCTACGTCGGGATATAGGATCGCTAGAAGAGGGTTATACAAAAGAGAGGGACACGAGTAATTCCTTTCTGAGGTCATCGCTGAGAAAGCATCATGCATCCACATAAACCACGGCTTCTTCTCTCCTTTATTTATCAATAAATGTATTCTAACTGTTCAAGCAAGTGGTGATGGGGAAGGGAAACCTAGGGAGGAATCATTGGTACAGTTTGCGCTATAAATAGGAAATGAATGCACTTTAGGATCTCGGTGGAAAGACCTTTTTCCACAACAAAAAGAAGTAGGCGGTGCAAATGGCACAAAGTGCTTGAATCTAGTATATTTGGTAAGCCACCCGCCTCTTTAGATATGTCTATCTCCACGGTCTCGTAGTATTGACCGACTCGGGATCCATCCGGAATAAGAGTAAAGGAGAGAATGCGCTTTAGTGGTTCTGAAACCAAGCTCACTTTGATACAATTTAGAATGAACTTTCCAGTGGGCGGTGAAGTAGTGGCGGCTAGCGAAGTAGTACTAATTAAACCGCACGGCAATGAACCTTTTTCGAGGTTTCGATCACGTCTATCCAAAGTAAATTCTCCTACGGATGCTGGCACGTCTTTCTCAGATGACAATGACTCGGACGATATTAAAGTGATCCACTTGAGAACGTAAGCCAGGCATAATTGGAGTCCCTTTAGCCTTAAGCCTGCATGAATGCCATTTTCCTCTGTGTCTCTTTCCTGCGGGTGCTTGGTCTTTTGCTAAACTTGTTATTTGGCTCTCTTCTTTGTCCCTAGTTCCTGTTTCATGCCTAGTTTCTATAACAGTACCTGCATCCTGCCTTTTAGCTTATCCGTGGACCAGTGCTCTTTCTTTATCGAGGGAAGGGGGGAACTTTATCACATCGAGGGTGGAGCGGTTGAAGAACCATCCATGTCGAACTCGGCTAACCCAATCCTTTCTTTTCAAATGCTTTCTTAAATTAGAAATTGCACCTAGATGCCCGACTTCGTATCCCACCCTCTCCTGCTGACCCCTTTATGCGTACCTGAAGCCAGATCATTTTTCTCGTAGACCGCTCCTGATGTGACCCGTTAGCCCATATCTAATACTTAGTAAAGCCCATCACCAGTCTTGCATGTAAAACGGCCTGTGGTATGTCTTTAAGGCCCAGAACACTCTGCTCTCTGAAATGAAAGCCATGTACCCTGTGCAAGCAAAAGTGGAGTGGCATGAATAGCTGAGATTGTAGCGGGATATTCATCACACACCCCAACAAGTTCAAACGATGGTTTACAAGGTGTTGAGTCACTATCTTCCTAAAACAATCCACACGAGCATGGTATGCAGACAACCAATCCATACCAGCATCAAAATATCGAAAGTCTAAAACGATAAGATCCGCCCTGATCTGCTCTCGTAATAACATAGACCTTTAATACTTGCTTTGTAAGCAAGGAATCACCCATTGGAGTAGTTACTAAAAGACTTGCATGGAGCTAGCACAGTCTCACTCTTGTACCGTCCTGGCATAAATAAGAGCTTGTGTCTATAAACAAACTACCTGGCCAATATCTATATAGTGACGTGTTTTTCTACGTTCCTGTCATTGGTAACGAAACTGACGAACTAACATAGGCAAGGGAAACAGTCATTGTTGAATCTATAGAGGCATTGTTGAATCTGCCCTCCCCTCCGACCCAGTGAGTGATTTGTATAGTATTGCCTTGTAGCTTGCATTCCTGTACTTCACTAGCTAGGGTGAAAGAAATACATTCCTAAGTTGGTGCGTTAAAGACAGGGAAGAGTCAAGGAATCCATCCTCGTAACAGCCTAGTCCGTAGAAGGTAGGCTTTCCTTGAGGATAGCTGTTCTGTTCATTCCTGTGGCCTTCCCCTGATCGTTCTACTTCCCTGGTTAATAAGAAATAAGATTGGATTCCGTGCTTGCTTTCCCTCGCTCTACCCAATTAAGGGCAGAGCTCACTCTTGCTTTGGTAAGGCAGACCTCCTCTTTAGCCCAGTGAATCGCTCTCTTCTCCTTCTGACATTGAACATCTCTCTTCTCCCTTCCTGATACCCATTAAGGGCATCAGGAACGGAGAACAGCTTCCTTGCTTTCCTTCTAAAAGTAAGCGATTTTATTCCTTGCTTCAACGTTTACTACTAGAACCAGAAGCAAGCCCATAAGCAGTGAAATTTGAGGAATTACCCCATTTATACCACCATGCTTACTATTTACCGCCCTACACCATGAAAATAGACAGATTTAGATATTATCTGCCACTATTGAATTGACGACATGGAACACCTAAAACCTATCCTACAGACAGCGCCTATTAGCTAGTTATTGAACTTACTGCCTCAGTCTGATAGAATAAGTGAGGAGGGAATAAAGATCATGTGAAAGAAGAGGGGGTATGAGGGCGGGCTTATTTACCTATTCTTTTAGTTGGGAAACATATCGCTACACCTACCTTGCCATGAATTACCGAATACAAATATATGTACTTTACCGGTCGGTACATACCATTCCACCATCCATGCATGCTTGGAACTGCATAAGACGTTTCTCCACTTCAACAAGTATGACTTTGATCGCTAGGAAGTCATGCATTTTCAGATGAGCAACTGGTCTCTTGAGGGAGAATCGGGTTGACTACTTTGATCGATAGGCGAATCATGCTTTTTCATTTCGAAGGGACCAGGGAGGTAAGGTGATAGATGGTACTTTGGTCCATGAGCCTCGGGGTTTGAAGAGAAAGGCTATCGTTATAGACGATATTCCCGTGCCCGACGTAAGTCTTTCTTTAAAGCATATTATTAGTACCCGCCCATCGACACTACCCTTATAACCCCTTGAGCGGATGCCTAACAAGTGTGGGTATAAGATTGAAAGCTATTAGCTTGATTAGTTGGTACAAGACTAAAGGCTGGAAAGGAGAATGCAGAGTCGAGCTGTCGTACCCACCCGACCCGTGATTTCGAGACCGCAAGCCGTGATTGAGTATTCGTTTATGAAGAATTTGACCCACTTATAAGAGTTCAAGCCGTAGTTGTGGTTTATTGCTTTTCGCTTTTGCGCTTTACCTAGTGCAGGCAGTGGTTTACTTGATTTTCTAAGAACTAAGACTGGCGAAGGGAAAGGATGGTAAAGATATTGAAGTACTCACCAAAAAACTAGGATGAACTGACAGCTTCGAAAAAAAGAAGAAGATGAACTTCCCCTACTACGTACTACTCGACGATTCGACCATTCATGGTTGGTGTGGCTCCTATTCCTCGATATGCCGGACCTTCTTCTACACTACCACAAGTTCGTAGCTTGTCCCGATTTGCCCATTATTTAATTAAACGCTGCGCGTCTTGCTTTCCATCTCTTTCCTGTCTTGTTCCCCATCCCTTTAGGTCGGCTGGACTTGCTTTATCAGTTGCCCATCGCTAAAGCTCGGGTTGTACCATTGTATTTCGAGAACCCTTTCCCCTCGCTTCTGCTCGGCGTACCAATCCTACTCTTACCGCGTACCAATCCTACTCGTTACCATCTTATTTTAATTTAAATAGAAAAATAACGAAACTTAGATATTCTTAAGGCAGATGGGATATGTGCACATTGATGACATGGCGCGATGTCATATATAGTATATTATCATATAGAGTCTATTACAAAGAAGATGCAAAGTGGAGAGCGCGTAGCTGTAGCTAGCTTTTCCGTTCTAAACAAGAGTTGGGATGCCCAAGAAGATATAACTAAGTGAGTATTGTTGTTTTCTTGAAACAAATCGAGAAGATCTATGTGTAAATAGTTTGGTTGGTTCAAATCAAATGCGCTTTTCCATTCTTTCTTAAATTTTAGTACCTGTGGAAATAAGCACAACATGCAGTGTGAAAGCAACAAAAGGCCGCCCAAAACAAAGCAGTGCCATATCCACTCAATTACTGCTTCAAATAGCCACGTGAAAGGCTACAAAGAGCAAAGTACCCGTTACAGAGGGTCAACACTCCTCATATACAATGTCTGGTTCAGCAGAGTATGCAAGAGTCTTGCTTAAGCCTTATCTTCCTTTTTGAATTGAAATACCTGCCATCCAGGAAAATCACTCACTTCAGAGTTGGATTTTCTAGTAAGTACCTCAAGGTAAGGCCCTCCGGCTTTTAATGAACCCACTTCTGTAAATTTAATACATGCATACAAAGAAGTCAATTATAATGTAATCCAAGAGGGAAAGACAAAGTCAGTGTCAAAGTATAATGAGTTCCCTTGTATGTATGAGTGAGGAAATCAAACATGGGTTGATTGCATTGCCTCGTGTTTCAATGAAAGTGTTGATTACCTCGTTTTGACGGAAAACACTTCTTTTCAGGTAACACTACCCACTTATTCTTTTCAAAGAGGAATGAATGCAAGAGCCGGCCCCCGAGCAGATCTTATTATTTTCCTACCAAAAAACTATACTTCTCATTTTCACATTAAAGAAAATTTAATGAAAAACAAAAGTAAAAAGAAAGTTGGTAACCAACTTACCTAACAAACAAGTTATATCCCACCCTAATACGAGACCTACTCAGTGCCCCCTTTACAAATGATAAGGGCAAACAATATTTATGGTAGCAAGTATTGAAACGATGAAAGCGTTTCGTTAGGTAATTGAGACTTACCGCTACCATCTGTTAGAGGAATTGCTTCACCAAGCGTATACGAATATGAATAGTATCCACACAATGAGCTAATAGTAACACCAACAGTCATTTTAGCATATCCATCGACGATGTATAGAAATGTTTCAACAAAGCTCGAAGTACTTGCTTATACAGGAACTAAACTACATTGAGGAGATCGGCTCGCAGACTAGCTTAGCTGCAGGCTGACGGCTCACTTAGTATTTTATATATTTCTATTTTTTCCAGCAGCTTGATGCCCGGTAAGCATCAACATAACACACCAAACTCGGAGATGAGCAAGGCGGAAAACGAACACCATAAGCAATAGCCCCTTTTAGATATCTCAGAATTCGTTTTGAGCCTGAAAGTCGACATCTTTAGATACATGCATAAATTTTTCAAACCTGTTTACATATGTGATGTCTGGACGAGTCAAAGTGAGATACTGAAGTGACTCCTCGGTATACAAAGTGCTGGCTGAAAGGAGCGAGAAGTAGCTCGACCAACGGCTTCTTTGGTTCTACACGTTAGTAGTTACTCACTGGAACGAAGAAAAGCATGGGGTTTCGCCAGACGGGTTAACTAAGCCTCTTCCTCATTACGTATGGGGCTTTGTTGTTATCAAGCAAGTAGCGAGTCTTTCTTGGTTAAAAGTGGAAACTCTATGCGGTATGCAGATGGCGTATATTAGTTATGGAAGTCCCGCTAGGTAGAGCTACTAGGTTCTCCTTCTCTACCCACATCTATCAACTCCAATATCCGTGCTTTATCTCGCACTTCTTCTTCGCTTATCCAATGGTGGGTCGATAGTAGGAGATATGGGTGGTAGTCCAAAGGTTGGATATGGAATGGGTTTCGAGGATTTCCAAGAGCAGATTTCAATCTGTGTTATGGTTTCAGGGTTTGTCAACCAAGTGCAGGAAGATGGAAATATAAATGATATCGGTGAAGATGCAGCAACTAGCACAAGTGCCTCCAATTGCACATCAGGAGAAGATGTCACTACAGATCCTGCAACCTCAAGAGGGAGCAGCCTGTCCGTCCTATTAACAGATCCGTAAGAAAAACAAATAACAGAGAGGTGAAGTCACAGAACCTCCTTCTAATCGAACTTCTTTTCCTAATTAACAAACAAGAGACCAGACAATACCTCTGAAACCCCTTGCTTTCAACTGGCTCCACTTCCCCGTTCCCGTTCCCTTCGTATCGGCAATGCTCTATTTATCGATGCATTCCCTGCTTTCTTTCCTTCTGGTCTTCCTCGTAACCAATATAACCCTAGCTCGAACCCAGACAATACCTCTTGGAATTATCCATACTACTACTCATTCCCGATAGTACTTCCCTTACTCGATATAGTTTCGTATAACGGTAACTTATTCCTCGCCAACCCATAGGCATAGGGGTTTTTCCTATATGGATTCCTTCCACGGAGCTTAATGAAGTCACAGCTTATTCCTTCTAGAAGAACAAATACCCAATTCACATGAATTGACGTATATAACCGTAGTTACATGAATTGACGTATATGAGCGTTCTTCTCAGCTAGGAATGGAATCTGCTTTCACGATTTCATTCCAAGCCAAGAATTGACGTATATGAGCATTGTTCTCAGCTACGGCGTGGGCAGTACAGGAAAGGGCGTGAGCAGTACAGGAAAGCTTGCTCCCTCACTCTTATTATCTCGTATGAAAAAACACATATGAAAAAGAAAGAAGAGATAAACGAGCCTTGTTTCCCGAGGGATGCTTTCCATCTCCCAGGACTGCAGTCTTATAGTAGACAGCTCAGTCACTATATGACTTCTTCAACGCACATCATGCCAACCTCAGGGCAGTGAGTGGTCTTAGCTTAGCACTCACACCGAGAAAGCCTGTCTTCCCAAGAAGACACTCATCCTTCTCCATCGTTTTTCATTTTGAGTGACTTTGCTAGATAATTCTTTTATTCATTCACTTCCAGAATGGATTGACGAGATCTCCAGTTAACTTCCAACCGAAAAGTAGTGCAAACTTTACTTTTTCCTGCAATTCAGCATTTAGCTTTTCATTCACTATTTTCCCACTTTTGATATCCAATACATTAAGATTCTGAAGATTCAGTTCTTCTTTTACAAATAATGAATCCACATTTTCAACAGCAGAATTTATAGTTTGAACTAAGCTTTTATGGTACAGGTGACAATGATACATGGATAGAAATTTTTGACAAGTATCATCTGCAAATTCACGGTTTAAATGCTCATCGTTCGGCGCACTTATTATCAATTGATCAGGATCATCCCTATCGTAGTACTTTATCCATTGATCAGGATTATCCCTATCGTAGTACTCAAAAAGCTTTTTGTAACTATGTCTTTCGAAACCAGATATAGAAGTTTTATTTGATTTTTTCCTTTTATCAATACATAAGGTTTGCCTGGATATACTACACTTATAACCATCTATAAATTTAAATAGAATTCGATAGTTTAGACCAGGTATTGAAACCACCATATCAAGATAGGTTCTTCATGCATTCAGAGTAACGGTACACTTTCCTCTTCCCACTCTTGTTTTTCGGGTAAAAAACTCATCACGGGTGGTAAACACTTTCTTATTATAAACTACATCCATTTTAGGATGTATTTTTGGTGAGTTATTTACTATAAAAGACTCTCTAACTTCATCTATAATACTACTTACTATATCTCCTCTGCTACTAATATCATAGTTTTTATTCACACAACGAATATCCTCGTTACGGATGACATTCGTTTGCCCGCAGCATGTTGTAACATATGGTATCTCCTCGTATGAAATCAATTCTCGAATATTAGGAATTTCGTATATGTCCATATAGTAACTGAAAGCTGTCTCTAAATTACAATATCTCATTCTTTGGTAAGACCTTATATTCCCCATGGAATACTCTATCGCACTTGTTTCTTAGCAAGTAATGATAGCTCATCAGCTTTGATCATCTTCTCGACGATCATGACATCGGACACATCCTCATCAGTCAGAAACATGCTATACATGTTATAACATTTGTAATTCATATCTGACAAGTCATATTTATCTCCGGTAGCTACCCGCCCATGAGCATCATGGCATAGGTCAAAGGAAAGGAGGAGGTAAAGATACTAGCTTTTCAGAATTATCGATTCTCGGCTTGCCCAAGAGGTCGATACTAATAAAGGTTATGGATAGTGAATAACTACTTAGGAATAGGCAAATACTCGGATAGATAGGCAAGAACTATTCCTTATCCATAGTCAAATACAGACTTACGATAGTTTACTACATCTCCGAAAAGAGAACAGAGATAACTACTTAGATCGGCGCTATCAACTACTTGAACTCTATTACGGTCAAAATAGAAGAAGTAACTACTTATGATTATGACATACCTCTTTCAGTAGTAGATGCTAGGAAACTCCCGATGTCGGTGGCATTTGCGAGGTTGCTTCCATTCTCGAGGCGCCTCAATCTTGGCGGGGTCTCTTGCAACACCATCCGCTTTGTCAACACATGCCCAAGGAAAGCAACTCTCTCAAGCCGTAACTCACATTTCTCGAACTTGGCATACAAGCGATTCTCGCCCCTTAGCTTCTCAAGTACAACTCGAGGTGCAGCTCATGTTCCTCATTTGTTTTTTCGAATAGATCAAGATGTGGTCAATGAAAACTACGACAAACTTGTCTAATTCTTCCATGAAGACCTTGTTCATCATGTTCATGAAGTAGGCGGGTGCATTAGTCAACCCGAAAAGAAACTACCATGAACTCATATTGCCCATATCCGGTGACAAAAGCAGTCTTTGCAACATCTTCAGGTTTGATCTTCATCGATGGTAGCCGGATCTCAAGTCAATCTTGAGAAGTACTTGGCCTTTCTCAATTGATCAAGTAGGTCATCAATGCGAGGCAATGGGTACTTGTTCTTGATCGTGACCGCATTCATACTACGGTAATCAACACACATGCGCATTGATCCATCTTTCTTCTTTACAAAGAGAACGGGTGATCCCCAAGGTGATGCACTAACTTAAGTGAAAGCAAGGGAGTATCATTTGCAAAGTAGAAGTTGTTAAGCACTAGTTGATGTGATCAGTCAAGGAATATCATAGGTAACGGAGGGAATGGTATCAAGGAGGTATTTAACACAATTCAATTTACAAGTTGCAGAAGGTAGGAGTTCGAGATACGTGTTCTTGCCTGGTGGGTAAGGTTACGAGAGCGAACGAGGTTGGTCAATAGGAAATCGGGAAGCGCCCTTAAACGGAGCGATGGCACTTCAAGAGTTCTGTCTAGAGCTAGATCCCGTAGAAATGGAATGTAGGAGGGCGAAGAAAGCCGTTGATTCTTCCCTCGGACGTATACATATAAATCGAATTGTCATTAAAAGAAAGTAAAGTAAGTTGGGTGGGTTGAGCTGTGGAAGTAAGTTCCCTTTTCAAAACCTAGATCACTCTACACATTATCGATTGGGAAACAGGAGCTGACCTATCCGTTCGTGCTATAGCAGTAAATCGGGATCGAATCTGTTCGTATCCTAGAGCTTCTTTGGATATTTATCTCACGTGACGGCACGCTTTATAGGCTTTCGTGGTTGGTCCGGCAATCCAGCCTTATGTGGGTTATTTTTTGTTTTAGAACAGGGATGGTGACGACTACTATTCGGAGAAAGACACCGGTCAAAGGAGGTGATCCCGGTCGATTCCAAAATGCAACATTTCCCGGATCCGCTTTACGAGAGTGATGCCTAGGCTTTCTTGGGTAACGAGTCCTTCTCCGGCTTGACTACTAAAAACCCGCACTTCCTGCTCCAAATGTCAAGTAACGAACAAGCATATCAATCGTATCAATTATCCGGTTGTGTAGGTATCCTTTTGCTTGGCTAAGGAATAACTTCCCACTTTTGCGCTTTCGAACTACTGGTTAGGTCATCACCTTTCTTTGATGTTTACACTTACTCGAAAGTGGTTAGAAGATCAGTTTGCTAACCTATTTTCATTTCTAACTTACCACCTGTATCTCCGGAAACGAAAACCGGAAATGACAATCCTTTCAACTATCTGTACTAAATTACTTTGTACAAATGCACATCTCGCCGTCGGGTAGCTGCTTACCATTTGAAAGTCTATATCCGTGGTTTCAGAAATGGAATTGCTATTCTCGATTCAGACAAGACACTGATTTGTTTACTTAAACGCTATTCATTTTATAGGATCTCTCATTCGTAAAAAAGGCCGCTCCTTCTTTTTAAAGACTAATCATTTCTTTATATATTCGATAATGGAAAAAATGTGGAGCTGTATCAATGATTCTCAATGGAAGAAAGGGGCTTTTTGACCAATTCTTATGCTAATCCTAAGAAATTCCGTTCAAGAAAGAATCAAATCAATTTTGGGTTGAACCAACAACCTGATTGTGTGGTTATTCTTCATCCAGATAGAAAGTCATCGGTCATCTTTGGAAGCTGATCGATCACTAATACCTATTGCATCCTTAGTTGATTCTACGATCCCATGCAAATCCTATAAAAGAATCAATTATCCCATCCCTGCGAATGATCCTATACTGTTCGTATATCTATTTCGTAATTCGATCATTTAAAAACAGTGACTCTTGAGAGGCATATGCAGGGAACAAGAGCTTTTGGGTTTAGGGAGGGGAGGCGGCGAAAGACCATTTTTTCCGCCACTTCGTCACAACGTCGATGTATGCACGGACTAGATTTACTCGCCGCAGCTGCGGAGCAGCTTTCCGCCATAGCGCATCGTCTACCGGATGCAGTACACTCGCGGGCGGAAATGACCGGAATCCACCGGAGCTAGGGGAGCGGCCCAAGTGGCTCTTCTTCACTTTTGTCGGATTCCCATCCTGGAGAAAATCCAATTCCTCCTCAGAACCCTAACCCAAAAGGAACTGCGAAGTTTCTCAAAGAAACGGCGGAATATGCAGCAAAGTGTCTCCGAGACGCACATATTCAACGTTTGGCTAAAGGGAGGAAACGGAACTCAACAATTTTATGCAATCAATTGATGACCCCCAGTTTGAACTAAAAGTACTAGAGTATGATATATTCATGGATAATAGACCCTTTAATCTCGAGTGCAATAGAATCCTCCCCGAAAGGCATTTCCCTCTTCTGGAGACGATGTATGAACAAATGTGTCAAGACGTATGTAAGGAAGAGGCCAAATTAAGAGATTTGCTAAAGTTCCTCCTACAAAGCCAAAAAAAAGAATACAATATAGAAAACCTTTGGCGGCTAGAGAGGAACATGCGCGACTCCAAATGGGTCAGGTCCAACATTTTTCCGTTGCTTGCTAGATATGCAAGAAAAAGAAGTCGAAGATAGAAGAGCCCAGAACGAAGGCTGGGCTCTTCTTTATATCGGTCTGAGTCCATGAAACCAGAGGAAGCAGAGGAAGCAAAAGAATTAGCAGAGATCAGAGAAGAAAGAAATCATCCTGAATGAGCTAAAAGATTTAAGTGGCCCAGTTAATGGCCAAATCCTTTGGCAAGATAGTGGAGATATAATCCGAAACCCCCAAAGGGGTCAAGAATATAAGCCGATTACGTTGGGTAAGATCCTGGACAGTTTGCAAAGAGATGGACGTGAGAGTTACTATTATAAACGATTCTTAAATGATAGGATTCATTCCATAAAAATGTAGATTTAATAAATTTGCAACGGGAAGATCTTCCCATGGATAAATTGAGTTCATTGAATCAAGCCAAATTCGTTAGATGGGGAGGTGGGTGAAACAAAATACTCAATTTCTTAAGATGGTTTGTAGTGTAGGTTTCTAATAGGAAAAGAGATACCGACGCCCACCAAACCAACAAAAAGAAAAGAAACTAGAAACAAACAAAGGAATATAGCCAAAATCTAATTTGCATACGCACTCTGTTGTATGTTCATACAGAACCCACATTAATACAACTCGCGGAGCCTGGGCATGACAACGAACAGGGCTCTTGTATTCCCATAAGAAAACGGGCGGGGTCCGCCAGCCCCCTGAGATACAAATCTTTGAGGAGTATTTGGGGAATTCTTCAGAAACATCACAAGCGCTGGTCCGTAGTAGACCCGCTACTGATCAGAATACCAACAACGCCGAAAGCACTGCCAAGAGCGAAGAATCCATTTTTAGAGTAATCATAAGAGAAATCTTTAGAGGCTGCGGGGAAGGATGCGGCAAAGAAGGACTAACAATGTTAGTCAATCTTTGCAAAAGCATCTTCAAACCATAAGTGAAATTCTTGGGTGAGGGAAGGGGAGATAGGTGTGGGAACTTCAGTTCTTCATTTGAAGAGCTGGATTGGGTGGCCGACCGGCCCGCATACGTAGGGAAGGCTTTTCTCGCCGACTGAACTGCGTCACCAAAGCGATTCCTGTTGATGGAAGATAGGCTAATTTTTTTGATCCGAGGAGCCTATGCCAGTTCGAACCGGGCGAGTCGCTATCTTCTATTGCCCCTGCAAGCGAGTAGGTAGCGGAAAGATCTGAAGGGACCAAGGAGTTGATTGTTTCAAAGAAGAAGGGATATCTAACTTCAGCAAATAGTATAGTTTAATCCAGCTAGAATCAGTTTGTTAGCGCATCCCTCCTCCCAGAAAGATGAGATAAAAGCTCTCCTCTTGAAATATGCTGACTGTTTCGCATGGAGCTACGAAGAAATGCCCGGTTTAGACCCGCACAAGCTCAAGATTGACCCAAATGTGCAGCCTGTTAAACAGGCACCTCGCCGCATGAGGATAGAGCTTGAAGAAAAGGTCGTCATCGAGACCAGAAAGCTCGTTGAAGCTGGTTTCATACAGGAAGAATAAAATCCCGATTGGGTGGCCAGCATTGTTCCAGTGAAGAAGAAGAACGGACAAATACGCATCTGTGTGGATTTTCTAGATTTAAATAAAGCCTGTCCTAAAGACGAGTTTTCGTTACCAGTGACAGAGCATACTATGGTGAAAGATTACAATGAGAAATAGACGGTACTCTCCCTGCAAATCAATTACTCAAACTAGCCACACTAGACAAACCATCTGTACAAATGAGAAAGAAAATAGGGTAATTACGAGCTTGCAATTCTGCCTTCATGACTGCAATTTCCAGCCGGGAAAGAAGATCAAGGCCACTACTTTCACGGTTTGCCGGCGAGCATCGGTAATGGATCAACATAACCACAATTGAGCCTGTTTTCCACCTACTAGCAGCAGCAGGAACACTTCCCATAGAGATAAGATTTGCACAAGTAAATTCTAGAGAGAGCTATTCTAGATAGAGGGCTCCGGGGCACGAGTTGTAAAGAACTAGTTCTGGTAGTTCAGCTCACCGAGGCAACTAAACTAAATAGGTCTAGCTGGGGGTCTCTATCTTCAGGTTCGGGACGCATAGACGGAGCGAGTCCGCGCCGGTAGCGTGGGATGGCATAAGGAGATTGAGTCTCACTCTTTTGAAATAGAATTACGGAATCAATACGTTAGAACGTTTTCCGATAGAGCAGAAAGCAAAGTAACCTATTTTAGGATCAGATCAAATCTGGAACAAGAAGCAAGCTTCCTTGGAGAAAAGGTTTTTCTATGATAGGTATCTATCAATTGTAAAAGAATTCAGATTAGATGATTGATGTCTGTTTAAATTCTTTCTTTGATTTGCAAAAGTTGTAAGTCTACTCTTCTTCCCCCTCTCCTCAGATGTCTACAACAGGAATTTACGGACCGCACTCAGAGACCATTTGGAAAGAATAGCAGCACTCCCCAAACTCTATAGGTTGCGTTAGCTATACGAGCGAATTGGCTGTTTCGAGCGTGTAGCAATGCGAGATAGAAGATTGAGCTTGCATGCAATAGCTATAGGTTAGTGAAAGTAGGCATGAGTGGAGGAGTAGCCTTATCACGTCAGGTAGCTTGCTATCCGAACAACTACGATATACGCCGCTTCGCTACAACTACGCCTATCGGCTTACGGCCAAGACCACTTTCAGATAGGATAGAGAGTCATGGGCTTCTATCAAGTACTGGAGGCAAGCTCGTCAACTAGCCCCTATGCATCGCCTATCCTCTTGGTCAAGAAGAAGGACGGGAGCAGGAGGCTCTGTGTCTACTATAGAGCTCTCAATACACAAACTGTGAAGAGCCGCTATCCCATTCCACTGATAGATGATCTCCTTGACCAATTGCGTGGTGCCACCATTATCTCAAAAATGGACCTTGGGATACCACCAGATCAGGATGGAAGAGAAGGATGTGTATAAGACTGCATTCAAGACCCACCAAGGCCATTTCGAATACAAGGTCATGCCATTTGGTCTAACCAACGCACCGGCCACGTTCAATAATTTGATGAACATGGTATTCAAACCACTGCTGAGAAGGTTTGTACTCGTATTCTTCGACGATATCTTGGTGTACAGTGAAGGGTGAGAATCACATGGTGACCACCTCAGGCTAATGCTCCCCCTTCTACTTTATTTGAGTTAGGCAGAGATTGACATCTGTGGTTTACCATTTCAACCAGAGATTGACATCTCCATCGTAACCTTGGCAGTACGAAAGAAAGGTAGTCCATGATAGGTTTGAATACCTATTCTTTTGAGAAAGACAGAGTTAAGATGATCCTTGGTCCGTTGAAAATCGGAGACACATCCTAATCGGTTCTTGCGGAGAATAGCCTTTTCCTTAAAAAGACCTAACTTCACGAAGCCTTAGAATAGTTTTGGGTAGTCTTTGCCTTATTGGTAAAAGAGACCGCCCCTCAAAACGGAGACCTCGAAGTCCCCGCAGAGCTGAAACCTCTCCTTGAAGAGTTCCGAGACATCGTTCCAGCTGATTCAGCTTGAGCAATGAATTCTTGGCTAAACAAGAGAAATGAAATCTTTCCTAAGCTAAGTAAGACCGCTAGCGCTTTCTAACCGAATGACTTGTTGGCTCGGGTTCCTTCTCTCCCTTAAAAGTGAAGACATTAGCAAGAACAACGGATTCAAGAAGATCGGTGTCGTGAACAGGAAAAGCTAAGACCGGTTATGCCGAGAGGAAAGAAGCTTGTATTTATCGCCTTGGGCTTGATCCAGGTGAGGAAGACTGGCAAGATAGGCGGATGATGAAGGAGCAGGGTGAATAGAAACACAATCTGGTTGAAGAAAAGGAACTACCCCGGGGGCCCCGGATAGCTATGAACTGGAATGGAAGGTTATCCAGATCCACTATCCACTTCTGTTGGTCCGTCCTTTACAGCAAGAAAGAGATCATCGAGGCGGGCAAGCTGGTTTGGCTTTTCTACCTTCAAAGCTAGATGCGCTTACCGATAACAATAGTGGATTTGTTGGTTTTCTTATTCGTATAGTAGTTTATTTTCACAAATAAGTTTGATTCTTTCTCGTCGTACTTCCTATGTTGGCATTGACAAAGATACAATGGTTTGATGAGCTTCGCCTCTCCGCTGGCTTACTATATCACTTGCTTCCACTTTCCAGGGCCGACCTATCTACTAAACAAACCAAAGACTTCCACGCGTTAGGGATCGGGCTACTTACTCGACTCGCCATCCTGCGGTTCATAAAAAAAGTAACAGCAGACGAGAGAGCTAGCCTCTAGCACGGTGGAAGTTCAAAAGGAGGTTCCGGTGAGGTCCGGTCAACGAGCTGAGTAAAGAAAGATAAGGCGAGGTTCCGCATAAAGAATAAAATAGCATATTTCTTCGAGTAAGAGAATAATAGCGGAATAGCAGACGATACCTTCTTCGGCCTATATTTCTCAACGTTGGGCTTCCTTCCACCGAAACATTAAAGAAAAGGAATACTTCTTTCTTATGTCTTCGTATCAGATTTTACTGAGAATCCGCTTCTAGACATACTACCTTAATGAGTAGTCCAGACTAGCACACAATAAGTTCTTTCTAGCGGAAGTCCTTCGCACTGAAAGAGGCACATGGGAGGCCCGGTCACGATGGGTTGAGCCGTTGAAGTGGAACAAGTATGAGTCTGAACCTCACTACCACCGAGTATTCCTCCTATCCCGCATCATGGGTAAACCAACTCCCCGCTGTTTCGTTGCTCCCCTCATCCTCGCCCGATTGAATCAAAAGCAGACCAGAAAGAAAAGAACGTATGGCTCATCATCACTCTTCTTCAGATACCTGTCTCAAATGCGATAGAACCCACTTTACATGACAACCTAAGGTGATCCCTTCCCTTAGAATAGAGTAAAAAACTGGCTGTACATCAATTCATATACCATAGAGAATGAAACTCGGAAGAAGAGTTCTATCCGTTCCTGATGCCCTTCTCTCAGGGACATTCTCTCTGGAATTTGCTGTTAGCTCGTAGCGCGCCTCGCCTAGCAGCTGTGTTTTGGAGGAAAGAGTAGCCAGCCGGTAAAGGCATCATTAGGAAGAAGGTGATTAATTAATGGTTGTCAGACCCATATCTGCACTACTCGATATTGTATTTTCACTGCCAAGAATGTGCTCTCCTTACGAGGATGACAGACAGAGCCAAGCGGGGAAGAACTCCACTTTCCTAAATGAAAGGGACTCACCACCGACAGGTACTGCTTTTAGGGGGCACCTTCCAAAATAAAGAATCGCTCTCTCATTGCATGCCTCACTCTAGCTCCTTATTAGGAGCCAGTAGCAGCCGTTGAACCAACAGTAGTCATTGACGCAGAACCTAGTGAATGAGATCCAGTTCCTTATGATTCATATTGTGATCCACCACCTACAAAGCCCATTCGTAATCAGCTAAACCAAGAACTATTAGCTCAACTCGTCAAGCTTGAAGTCAGTGTTAAGGGTCTGGTTCTTTAGTTGTTTACACAACACAGTATTATTCGGTAAAGGCAGTTTAGTGCCAGCAGCCAAAAGAGTGTAATTCTCTCTATCGTTCCTCGCATTGTCCACTTATGCTCGCCCAGAATTACAAAAGACAAAGTACAAGCTCGGTTAGTTGAATCAATTGGTGACGCCACTGGCCTTAGTCAAGAACGCTATCTACGACTCCAAAGAGGTAACAATAGGAGAAGTGAAAGCTGTAATTGCTGAAGTATGATTTGCGGATTAGGCTTTCGAGTGAATGGTAACCTACCGTGCTGGTATTGAATCTATGCCAGATCTGTGCTTCTTCATTCGCTAACAAACATGTGCTATCTTTTGGTGCGAGACTCTTTTCCGACCTGCTTGATTGGCGATTCTGGCTCTCCTGCCGGCGATTGCACGAGAAAATAGATATATTTCTTTTTACAACGCTGCGTGCTCGGGCTGAAAGGGGAATAGGCGAAGAGAGAAAATTTCGTCAAGTCGAGCTTTTAAACTTCTTTCTTTTTTATTTATTAGCTTTTTAGGGAAAGAAGAGGAAATACAACTATGTCTACGAGTGCCGCGAATGAACCTTCGGTTCTTCCCAAGAACAAGGAGACACGAACTAAATAACTCGTATCAACGCTACGGGAATAGTGAACGGGAAGAAGGAACTAGTGAGGCTTTCGTTGGTCAAACAATATGCCCTCCTCACTTGAGGAGAGTGAAGGTCATGACTTATTGAAGGTCAATTGGCCAAGAGAAGGGGAACTCCTTTCGTCGGTAACTATTGAATTGCCTATCTAACAGATGGAGTTTAAACGGGCGTTGAGCGGGAAGGGAAACTCGTGTCGTCGGTTATCCAATTTCCCTCCTTTCTGTTTTCGACAAAAGAAAACGTTTAGGTATCAGTAATAGGATTCCCACTATGATTTGAAGAAAAAGATAGATTCTATTCTATAATAATCTATAAATAATATATAGAATCAGGAAAAAAGTAATCAAGTGCTCATTTGTGAGAAGAAGATCTACAGGCATGTACCCATTTCTCCCTGCAAAATAAGTTTGAACCCGAGCGAGTATGGACCATACGCTCATCTTTCTTCTCAATCTACACCTCGCGAGAGACCTATCCTCGTTTTGAAATAAAGGACCATAGTGAGGATCGATCCCGGATAAGTGAGTCAGTGTAGGGACAGAGGCTGATGATTCTAAAGGTGATTTAAAACTACAAGATGACTTTATTTGAAAACGGAATCCAAATATCAACAAAAAGATGAATGGAAAGTCTTGTCGATATGAATTTCAAAGAAATGACAATGCTTCGATTTCGATCTTGACTTCTTTCTTGGATGCCTGAAGTTTGTGTTCCCATTTCATCAAAGGAAAAGTGGGATGTACCTACATGAAGAAAAGAGTTGCTCGTGTAAAAGCAATATCTTCTATTTTACTTATCTAGCCGTGTCTTGTCTTGCACATACCGCTCGGTGAATGGTTCATCTTCGATTGGCATGGTCCTTTGGATGTAAGAGATCTCGTTTGCTGGCCGGGCCCTTCCATGAGTTTAGATCTCTATGTATGAATCTCTTATGAAATCCCATACTTTTTATCATTTGAGCGATCAGCATACTGTGTGACTTCTGCGTGGACAGTTCTTGCATTTCGTTTGTTGCTTTGCATGAACATTTAGATATTGGAAAGCGAACTCCCTTAATTAGAATTTCATAGATTGAGAAGGACGGAAAAAAAGAGAGAGACCGACTAACTACCCGGTGCTGATTGACGATCGAATAAATAGCCGGAAGCAACAACCGCACGAGAGAGAAAGAGCGGATCCAACTAAGGAAATGCGATTGCACATTCTGGCCGGAGCTAATCATGCAAAGCTAGCGTAAGCGCCGGCCGCCGAAGTGAATGAATTCGGAAGAACGAAGAAATAAGGAAATGAGGCGACTCTATCTTGAACAATTTCATAAGCGAGATCTTCCCTCCACACCAATCACGAGTTTTTTTTTTTTATTCCTCTCGTATATCGTCGTCACGCCCTTAATGATAGGTTTTGAAAAAGATTTTTCATGTCATTCCCATTTAGGTTCGATTCGGATCTCTCTGTTGTTTCCCTTTCCTCCCGAACCTTTTCCTCGAAATGATAAAGAATCCGTACACTCGAATTGTATTATTTAAGTGCTTATTGCTTGCCAAAAATCCTACTTCTACAATTGGTAGGTCACCGGGTTATTCAAATAAGTCGTGTTTTACGTGCTTTTCCCATGTTACAACAGGTACCAATTTGATCGATCCGAATGGATCGGTTAAACATTCTATTAGGGAGCCCGGTCTTGACTCTTACGTGGTGGTATTCATTCTCGTTCGGCTCTTGGAGTCACATCCAGCAGTTGGTTGGAGCGACTTGCAAAATCCAACCACTTCACCTACTTTATTGCCCCCAACCGTTTCCCGTACCTCTATAGAAAGCGTAAGGGTTTCATGTTCTTTCATCGATTGGGTATTCCTCTCCTTTTGTATCTCTTTATCCAATTTCGCCTCGATTAGTTCACAAGATTGAATGGCCAAGTCATGGAAAAGCCGTTACTCGATTGTTTTAAAAGAATGTGTTGAGTCGGGCCCGGGTAAGTTCAGCGATGTACAAACAAGGATTGATTTTACTTCGCACCTAGGTTGGGGGTAAGTGAGGGTGGGGGGTTCTATTTTTGAACAATAAGGAAGAGGAATAGAATCTCATTCATGTGTTCATGCTAATGTAAGAGCGGATCCAATACACATACATAAGGCATCGGTTGTTCTTAACAAATGATGGCTATTCATTTAAGTCTTGGGTAGCACCACCGGATCTTCAACATGGTGGAAATTCTCGTCTCGTATAGTATAATAGTAGTAGGCGGCAAGTAGATCCTACAACGGTACTCCGTGGAGATACGATCCTACAATGACTATTTCCTTGCAAACCAATTCAATCAAGAAAAGTTCCCGCTTTTGGGCTGCTTTGTGAGTTGGTTCCACCGGGCGTAACTACCCCTGAGGGCGATATGCGGGCGAGGGCGGGGGCAGCCGACTCAATCCTTCCAAATCAGCGTAAAGGCAAAGCCGTTCATTCCTCTTGTGTGCGCATGCATTATCTAATGCTAAGGACTCTACAAGAATCGGTTAAGCTTTTCGTTTTAGTTTGATGGGAGTTCGGTACGCGTAGCTAAGGCAATCCTCTCCGACGGTAGCTTTTAGATACCGAAAGAGGATGGGAGAAATGCATCCATAACTTGATGAATCCATTCATCATCCGTAAGTAGGTAGGTAGGTCCCCCGCCCTACCCGCTCGTTATAAGTGGAAGGTTACTTAATTAAGGAAGTGCAATATACTTATTTGAATCGGTAAAAGTGGTTTGTGCACATTCGATTTATTTGTTCGTTATTTTGTTTCGTTATTGGCGTGGATCGTAGGGTATCCTTATTTGCCTTGGTCCCCACAATGAAGTTCCTCCATAGAGAACCCAACCCACAAAGCACCATCGCGCCAAAGGTTTCTTCAGAACTTTTCGATTAGTCTCACTCAAGAGAACTCATCTACACGGAAGGTCTTTTAAGTGCCAATTGTACCCGCACGAAGTTACGCGCCCTCAACTACACCGGGATGCCTCTGCGGTAGCATCACAACGAGTCTCACCATGGCTTCGCCCGGTCTTCTTGCATCAGCCACACCTAATTACAAATGACCTTGGCCTCTCCATGCTCGTCATTTACATTTAAAAAGCTACACACCCCTTGTTGAGGTCTTACTCCAGCGGTATGGCCTCTAGCACATGACCATTCCTCACTCAAGTCATCGACACCCTCGTCGATGTACATGTTGAAAAGAAGAAATTCCACTATCTCTCAAACGAAATGAGTGAACTCCTATATCCACGAGTTTCATTGATGCCAAAGGGGTTTTTCCTCAAACGCGATTGGAAACAGAATAGGCCGCAAGAATGAAAGAGTCAATCTATCTTAGTCAAGGCGCTCGCTTCGCCACAAAGGGAGGAACTGGAGGAAATTGATTGTGAGTTGTTGACATCAACCTTTCGCTTCGGCAATGTTTCGGCCGTTCATACCAAAAGCGAACAAACCGGGGAATGTTTCGACCTATAACTCAACCTCGCGGAGAGAGATAGGATCGTAATGGAGGGCTAGGACTAGCCCACTTATTTAACCTATTATTTGATCCTCTATTTTCCGTGCATTCGCATGGATTTTCGGCCGATCACGGCGCTATCACTCTTTTCGGGAAGTCAAACGTTGGCCTACGGTCAATAGAGTCATAAAAGCGAGATATCAAAAGCAAAAAGCAGTTTTGAAAAAAATATCTCATCGGCTACTCCTTGAGTTTCGAGAAGCTAAGTAGGCGACAAGAATGAAATGCTCATCAATCAAATAGCTACTTTTTTTACGCCCCCATCTTGAGGGCAAGATCTATTCCAATAGGGAATTCGGCATTCCCCAAGGTAGCTCCTTGCCGGTAGTCCTTGGTACTGCATACACTCTTATCTTTGGAATACTCGATATACGTACAAACTTCAATTTTGTATTTGAACCGAAAATCAATACACTTTGCTAAGGGAGAGAAATGGAAATATTAAAGAAAGTAAAGAAAGATAGGTGAAATGCCCCATGGGTTAGCGAGGTTGGTCGGCATACTATATAGATAGTGGTTTGTTGGCTTCATCTCTAGGTTGGGATGGCTTTCCTTACGTGTATCGAAAAAGCTGGAATTGGAAGTCAAAAGGTTGGGATATACGGTTCGGTGGGATAGTTTTATATTGTAAATAAGCCTTCCTACCCCTTCATGTTTTGGTCGGACAAGGAAGTTCGAAAGCGGTCGATGGAAGTTGCTTGTTGAATCATATCTCGGAGATTAGCTAGAGTAGGCGTTGGCAAGTGATGTGAAGCAACCAATGAAAGAAATGGCCCGGTCTTTGAAAGTTCTACCCGAGTGAAAGGATCGTTCCCATTCTAACTAAGATATAGTTTATGATTCAAGAAAGCATGGTTGGAGTTCTTCTATTGATGAAGGGAAGAGGACGGTCTTACTTTTGAGAGATACGACTTAGTGGACTGGTCATAGCGGAAGGTCGAGGTGGGAAACAAGGAAACAGAGGAAATGCTTCTTTGGGACATAGCCTTCGGAGTTGAAGGGAAGAGGTTGTTTGTGTTATGAATGGGCTATCGAACTTGTTTTGACATATTATCATATAGAAAGAGGATTGATAAATTGAGGACGCGAATGAATCAACTCACTCATTTTTCCTTGGAATTCATCATCATTTTTGATATCTATGTTCGAAAAGGGAAGATAGCCCTCTTGAGAAATGCAAGGGTGACAGATGTCCCAGCGTGCCATGACACAACGGATAGTGGGCGGAAGCGAGGAAGGGGGAACCCTACCGACCGCATGCGAAAAATGCATTTATCCTTTGAATTACTCATTGAATGGAATTTTCGTGACGGAAACTTTTCTAGGAGAAGTTCGAATCCGTTCCATTCGAATATTGATTGGTCTTGGTTTGACATGGTTTTACGCGTTCATTGGTTCCCGGAAGAGTCAATTTCTCCATTAGCTAAACCCTTTCTTACCCTACCTTTGGACTCGTATTTTGTTCATTTACACAATCAAGGAGGCCCCCCCACATATGTTGCAACGTCTTCAATAGCATGCTCTTACTTCGTCTTTCCCTTAATAAGTCATCAAATTTGGTGCTTTTCGATCCCAGTTGCTATGGGGAACAAAGGCAAAAATACAATAGATTCCTCCATTTAAGTGGTTCTCGCTTCTCCTTGTTCCTGTTCCTAACTCCTCCCGGTTAGTTCCCAATGTTTGGCACTTTCCATACCGTGGGTGCAACATCAACAAATTCGCTCATGATCAAGTTACAACCTAAGATCTATGACTATATTATGTTAATTGTTCGTATTTTGTTCATTCCATCGGTATGCTCCCGTGTATTGTAATTGTGATCCGTTTGCCGAGAACCAAGGGGTCTTTCAGGAAACCTTCACGAGCAATCGTCATTTTTGATGGTTTTCCGCTTATCACAGCAGCTCTATCCACACCTCGGATATCGGTGCCAAATCGTCGCCCCCTTTCCTTATATATTCGATAATAGAGTTTGCTATCTTTGTGGCATTGATTGTACAAGTTCGTGAAGAGAATTTTGGACTAGTAGAATGAGGGAAAGCGGCTCGTCGAGAAAAAAAAGAGGAGTAGACTAGCCCCCTAGAACCGAAAAAAGTCACTATCAATGAATTCCCGAGCAATTCTAAACCAACATATGCGATTCATTCCGTAATGATTATAACAAAGCAGCCAGACTCCTTGCCTTATTTTGGGATGAGTGATACATCCGTGGCGTCGATGAAGAACGCATAAGCAAAATTTGGAGCTCGGGCATTGAACTATTCCATCAAGCAAGAGAAAGGAGGCAAACAGGGTTGAAGGCCTAGGGAGCGAACCGAAAGCTCGCCTTTTGCGGACTCTTCCTTTATTTAGTATAGGCAAGTCAAGTACCCTCAAGTAAACTCCCTCTCCCCATACCGATCCAAATTACTAAAGCTCTATCCTATTTACGCTCGATCAAAGCGAAATAGTGGCTTGGTTTTTGCCCCGCGCTTGATTCTCGTGTTCGGTTTATCCACGCTTTGTTTTTAGATATCGGTGCTCAATGCTTGTGACCGCCACTCTTCATAAATAGCTTGAGCTTGGGTTGATTTTGTGTACCCATAGGATTGTTTATTAGGCTCATACGATTAAACTGGACATCTCGCCAACCTACAACCATACCAAGAAGATCCCTTGATTACGCTTCGTCTATCATTCTTTACGTAAGGAAGTCAAAAATCGGGTTGGTTAAGCAATTGGTAGCCCCGGATGAGCGGTAGAATCCATCCATAGATGAATAGAAAACTGTACTCATCGGGGCTAAAAAAAGAAAGACTAGCGAGAAAGAATATAGAACCCCTCGTAGAGGATTCCAAAAATAAAAAGAAGAGACCTCAAGTCAAGATAAAGAATGGAATGGTACATCACCACCATTATTAGTTATAAATCCATACCATTCACAGGAAATGTGCCCGAGATCGAGAGCCATGGTCAAAGCCTTGATGGCCGTAAAAGAAAGGGGTCGGCATAAGATTCTATAAGACTCGCTTGGTCCATCAAAGATAGAAAAAGAGAGAATTAGGCAGAACCACCTATCGGCATTTAGACTTAAGAAGACAAAAAGTTCGTACCAAGATGAGGCATCTTTAGATGGAGAAAGAGAAAGTCCGCAATGACCAATCTTCTATATTCAGGAGCGGAAAAAAAGCATTAAAAAGCGCTTGAAGATGTTTCAAGAACACCAAGCCGGACTTATTCTTCTACCCGATGATCTTATGTTAATTTCGGTTTGGTGGAGAAATATCATCTTTACCGCTTACGAGCAAGGAGGATAGATTCTTAATCTCAGCTCCATTGGGGTGGTTATTCGTTCTTCCAAATAGTTCCTACGATTTGGTGTCTACTCCTCATTCACTTTCGCCTATCCAAAAGCAGATGTATGTGTCAATTTTCTATTGTCGGCAAAGTGCAAGACTCATCTATAGGGGAAAATTAATGGATAAGGGTACGCTGGTGGAAGCGGCGCCTACACTTCTATGGGTTGTTCGGCCTTTCTACAAGGTGCTTAGTTCAAAAGCTTATGAGTTGAGTTCCCCCTCCTCCCTTACGGCGCATGGAATGGCATGATTGGTAAAGAGTTTTTTTTTTTTCATCTTAGCCCCTACTTTCCAAGCCTTCCTTCGGTAAGACTTCGTTGGCGGAAGTTTAGTGCTTCGGGTTTGACCCTCCATTCCGCTCAAAAAAGTACAAAAAGAGGGAAAGTTACATTTGTCTCGGACAAAATAACTAGAGCTCAATAGATTCAAATGAAAAGCAGGAATAGTATCAAAAAAGAGAGAATGTGATATCTACCACACTCGCTTCTTTTTGTAAGCAATGGTGATTT
This sequence comes from Hyparrhenia diplandra, assembly GCA_015847255.1. Classification (NCBI taxonomy): domain Eukaryota; kingdom Viridiplantae; phylum Streptophyta; class Magnoliopsida; order Poales; family Poaceae; genus Hyparrhenia; species Hyparrhenia diplandra. The sequence goes on from JADLZK010010571.1 coordinate 746,849, forward strand.
TAGCATATCCATCAATAGCTCCACATACTTGATAATCGAAGTGAAAATAAAGCATTGGGGGACATCACCATAAGATGTAAAAGGTTCTTTTAAAAATAGCTTAAACCTCTTTCTTTAAAGATTAAAGATTCTTTCAACGAAGACTCACTTAGAGATTCATTATTCTCAGACCCATTTGCTAACTCTCTCACTTACGATCAGGTCACACATAGTACGAAGCATAACCATGAATAAGGGCAAAGATAAATAGGATGTCAAGCTTTCCTTTCTCAATGTAAGACCATGATAAAAAGAACTATACTTACAAATATACTTTTGATATGCAAGGGGAACAGAACAAGCCCATATGGCGTGGTGACGAGTGAGGTGCAACTCTTGAAATAGATGCAGCAGATTAACTTGTGCCTTGGTAAGAATAATTAGTGGACAAACTTACAACGAGAGAGGGGGGACAGAGCCAATCGGGGAAGAGCACAGTTCTTATGCTCAAATCCATTGTTGTACGAACAAGGGACAGGATACCCGATAGGCATAGGAAAAGTAGAAGAGATCAAATAAGACATTGAGAAAAGCATGCAAAAAAGAAAAGAACGAAAAACGTTGCAAGAAAAGGAAAAAGTACACTACTTCTTAACTCTACTTTGATTCTTTGGTATGCCCCTTTGCTTGTGTGGTTCCTCCCTAGTAGTTTACTAAACAGAATAAGCAAGCAAACTACTACTTATGAAAGTAAACTACTTGCTCTATATTCGTAACTACTAAATGATAGGAAGGCACTTCGAGAAACTAAAACTACACTATTTATTAAGAATCTATGCTGTTTATGCAAACAAGCTTTTCTTTCTTTATAGTATATGCTTGATAGGGCTAGGGCTCTATGGTGGGATAGGAAGGAGAAATGGAAATCAAGACTTGGATGAGGAGGGGTAAGGTATTCGTCTACTTCTGGTACGGTTAAGGCTCGATAATGACCAATGGGTTAGGATCTGAGGAAGCTTAGTTTGGATGATGGAATATACCGTCACATTATAAGGAGCTTGATTCCCATGGGGAACCTTGTACTTGTCAGCAATCCAAAACTCTACCCGTAAATGCTTGCCCTCTTCGTCACGGAAGGTCCTGGAACCATGCTTAACATAAATACCTTCACGGTTCTACCGATATGCAGCATTATTCCTTCCTTGGTTTGATGATCTCCATTCCTACCATCAAATTAGAATGATATGGTTATCTTGTTATCATGCTCACCTCTATGTTTAAACATAAAAAAGAATAAAAAGATCAAAGGAGATATGTAAGTCTGAAGTATCAAGCCAGCTTTAAGCAGAAGTTGCAATGGGTTCACCAAAAGATCTATCCGACTTAAGTGAAAATACTGTGAAATAAAATGAAGACATGACTACAAAAACGCATTGCCTACCTTGAGTGGATGGTGTGGTGAGGGAGTGGAAAAGCAAAAGACGTTGCCGTTCATAGTAGTAACAATAAGATCAAGATCGTCTCCACCATCCACATTGTCAGCCAAAACCATGGTGTAGCTGTCAGTCAAAGTGCAAAGAAGTGAGCGCACTTTATTGATGTAAGTACCCAAAAATGCTACCAAAATCTCGCAGAGCAGAGAAGAAATTGCATACGAGGTGTCTCCAATGTCAACAACATCTGCACAGCCACTTGAGCCCTCGATCAAATACAAATAACCATCGAAGGACATAGTAGCAAGGGTTAGCCTTTGTGGCTTTTCTCCACGTTTGCTCATGTCGAGTAATAGAACAGGACTCATGATTCTTCCATGTGCTCTATACGGGAAAGGTTGCATTTTCGATCCATCCTTTTCTTCCAAGGATTTCATAATTGGACGTTGAACCCATTTCATATGATGGGAGTTGCCGGAGTATTAGGCGTGGCTCGCTATCGCGCTATTCATGGGGCTACCATAGAAAACACTCTATTAGAAGATGGTGATGGTGCAAATACCTTCCGCGCTTTTAACCCAACTCAAGCTGAAGAAACCTATTCAATGGTCTTTGCTAACCGCTTTTGGTCTCAAATCTTTGGTGTTGCTTTTTTTTCCAATAAACGTTGGTTACATTTCTTTTTATGCTATTTGTACCCGTTACGGGTTTATGGATGAGTGCTATTGGCGTAGTTGGCTGGCTCTCGAACCTACGTGCCTATGACTTCGTTTCCCGGAAATCCGTGCGGCGGAAGATCCCTGAATTTGAGACTTTCTATACCAAAAATATTCTTTTAAACGAGGGCATTAGATGCGTGGATGGCGGCTTCGGGATCAGCCTCATGAAAATCTTATATTCCACGAGGAGGCTCTACCACGTGGAAACGCTCTTTAATGGAACTTTCGTTTTAGCCGGTCGTGACCAAGAAACCACCGACTTTGCTTGGTGGTCCGGAAATGCCGACTTATCAATTTGTCCGTAAATTGCTTGGGGCTCATGTAGCCCATGCCGGATTAATCGTATTCTGGGCCGGAGCAATGAACCTATTTGAAGTGGCCCATTTCGTACCACAAAAGCCCATGTATGAACAAGGGTTGATTTAACTTCCGCGACTTAGCTACTCTAGGATGGGGAGTAGGGTAGGGGGATAAACTTGTCCCTTCTTGATGGCGGTAGTATATGCTTCGATCGATTCTTGTGCTCCCTATGCGCGTGTTCTTGTGTTCTTGATCACCGAACAAGTTACAAAATAAGTTTATGCGCTCCTATCCTTGTTCTTGTGAGTCCTTGTGAAGCTACATTGGTGATGGTTGGTGGTAGATGCTATATTAGGGACAGTGCTTTTGCTATGGGGTTAGTCATGATTACTGATCCAGTACAGCAGTTCTTTTAGATCTCCAATTTTGTTATATGTGCATTATAGGAATTGTGTCCCCACATTTGAAACAGGGCTCAAGTCTTCTTCTACTCGCAAAGATGCACTTGTAACACCTACCTGACAGTATCAGGTGTCCCATGCTATATATAAACCTTCTCAAACTCTAGGTGCACTGACGTTTTTCTGTGCCTTCTAGTTTGTTAATCTGCGGCCACTAATGCCATTCATTTGAACTCTTGAACACTAATTTCGATTTCAATATCTTTATGATCCCCCTGCTCATCTCATGTGCACTAATTGAAATCTGTTGTTGCATTTGTTGCCTTGCAGTGTTCTCTCCCATTAACTTGTCCCTCTTTTTGTCTGCTGGTAAGGGCTCAATAGGAGCCAAAGTTCAAACTTGATTGGGTCTCGCTTTTTCAAACCTCTTCTGATTATTGATTCAAAACAAATTCTTGTATTGGTGGTTCATCTCAACACTACTGGCGTCATCTATTACAGCTAGAAGGGTGACATCAACCTTCGGCCTTTGGGCTTACGAGTTTTTCAACTAGAATGAATGCTGGTGCTTAACTATGAAATGAAGGGAATGTCAGGACCTGGAAATGCACTCTGAGGGAATTCTATCATTGAGTAATGAAGATGTGCACCTAGATTCTCACTCAGTCCATATGCCCAAGTCGAATCTATGAAAAGTTTGTTAATCTGAGCAATCGTTGAAGCATCTTCATTCAAATGAACATTCAAATTTGAACAGTCAATTCGGAATTAATATCTTTGCGGCCCAATCAGCCCAAATCATCAATTAGAATTGGTTCGTGCGTGGGCATGTGTCGCTATCTATACTTTTTACTGATGATCCGATGTAGGGGAGAGTTTGCAAAATGCCGTGCTCATCACTACTCCTCATTTTCAAGTCAAATCCGGGATGGGGGCTAGGGTAGTTCAAGCCTTTTCAATCTTAAACAATTTTGGAAATTCGTAAATCGTAAATTAAGTAATAAAACATAGAGAAATAATTAAAAGAATACAATCCTTATCCATCTTTTCTTTCTTTTTGCTTCATATACTAAAAAAGAATTCAAAAAGGGAAAATTTTCGTCATGTCACGAAGAATTCTATCTCTTGCATAGGAATAACTAGAATTAAAAAAAAAAAAGGGAATGACAAAGCATCTGGGAATAAACGATTGATTTCTATCAATAAACCTGCTAAAGCCCCAAAACCATAGAGTACTTAGCACGGGTGCTACAGAGAGATATGTTTTTATATCCCGCATTGAAAATCCTCCTTCCGTATTGGAATACATATATGATCAGATACTCTTGCCCAAGATCCTTTGTATTTCTTTTTGTTTAGGCGAAATTCCTAACTAAAAAAAAAAAAAAAAAAAATATTCTATATATAGAATGAACTGTATAGACGAGATTTTCCTATCCCTAAAAAAGATGACCGCTTCTTCCTATACATTACTAAGGAATAGTAGTCTTTCTTTTATAGGTGAAATTTGACTGGATTTTAGTTTATAGCCTTACTTGATTATATGAGACCAAAAACAAGAAATGACAAGAAAGTTCTATATGGATAAAGAAATAGAAGAAAATTACGATGTGGAAAACAAGAAAGGAATTGTGTACAATGGCATTGTACAACAATTTAATTTGGAAAAGGGATGTAGCGCAGCTTGGTAGCGCGTTTGTTTTGGGTACAAAATGTCACAGGTTCAAATCCTGTCATCCCTACCTATTAATTCTCTCTTCTTTATGGGCAGTAGTGGGGAGATCTATTAAAGTGGGTATAACTTGAATTTGTGGATACTATACGGACGTGAGACACGTTAGGAATAGAAAAGGATTTTCTTTTTTTGTTTTGAAAGCGCTCTTAGTTCAGTTTGGTAGAACGCGGGTCTCCAAAACCCGATGTCGTAGGTTCAAATCCTACAGAGCGTGATTCCATATATCTTATCTTATGTCGAAACTAAAATAACTTAAAAAAAAACAAAAAAGTAGAATTGCAACTCCAATTTGACCTCCTCCAGACCAGAGAGGAGGTCAATCAAAAAAGAAATATTACTCAATCAAAGATCCAACTGATCCCCACGCCTGTATTGCAAATACGCAGTCACGAATAATCCCGCTAAAGTAATAGGAATTAGGCCTAAGACGATTCCAAATAGAAAAACTTCAATCATTTCGATTTGTTCGAGGGGATAAAAAAAGAGGTACGATCTATCTCTAAATAATAGTCTAAACTATCCACGAATCTCAATGACCAAGAAAAGAATTGGTAATTGGTGTGGAAAAGAGTCTAGAATACCAGGAATCCAAAAGAAAGATTCACAAACGAGGCGAATTCTCGCAATTGTTGCACTAAGATACTTACGATTATGCGAGCTCACCTAAAGTCAGATCGAGGGGTGACACTCGATTTACTGTCGATAAAAACAATCTAGACTAAGAACTCCCTGGAAGGATGAGAGCTCAAAATCTCGATCAACACTATTTTATATCTTACTAAATATATTTATTTGTCAAGCTTTTTAGACTTTGAAGGACTAACTTTCTTCTTAAGAAAGAAAGAGGAAGACTATTGATCTTATAATACGTCACCGGTGTACTTACTTCAACACAAGAAGCATGGGCCTCTTCGATAGAAGCACTCTCTTTTCTTAGCCCCGTCCCCACCTTTGTTTTCCGTAACACTAACTTTACCCTCAAGCCAAGTTAAGATAGTGAGAGAGTGAAAAGACGGCACAACTTCATCACCAAAGGAAGGAAGAGCGCTATCCTAGTCAAGAAGAGAAGTTCTCGAGATATCTATGGTGAACCGATGTTGCTTAGGGCGGGTGACCATCTTATGATTGAAGATAAGCACCGAAAGCTTTCCTGGTGAATGGAAGTGAGGCGTTCGGAACCTATTCTAGTAGAGGAACCAACCCTAAGAAAACCTGACCAAAAGATAGCTACGTTCCCGTCACTAACGTTACTTCTGAGTATGTGGCTGATCCGCTGAGAAAAGACGGGAAGGCAAACAGAAAGTACCACTTTTTCTTAAGTTAAGATGAATCTATTGAAGAGTCAAGGTTTCCAATGAGCACGGATGAGGCGAAGCATCGATCCCTAACAAGCGAGGTAAGCGCACGGATACAAAGGAATCTTAGTCTATGTCTTGGTCACCCAGAAAAGTATTCAGAGATAGTTGAATTGAGGGACCTCTACTTTACGTACCTCTGTAGTCTTAAGAGAAAGTAATACACTCAGTCTCACCGTTGGAGGATTTAGTGGAAGATCTAGGGCGTTAGCCAGAAGCCCATAGAGAGAGAGTCAAAAGCCTATAGCACTGCAGGAAGACCAAGGTCTCGATCGACAGATCTAGTGGTCACTCACCGTCAATATTTGATTCTACGGCCTATGCTGATAAATTAAAATAGCAATAAAACAATGTTCCTGGGGAAGCCCTAGCCTTGAAACAAGGGGCTTTACTAATATAGAAATAGAAATGGAAATCTGATAAAGATGCAGGATCACTATAATAATCTTCAGGATCAATATAATAATCGCATTCCATATCCCAACTAGTACCAAGTTGATTTTCCGCAGTTGGATAAACATATTCAGAGGTTTTCCATTTGTTGAGGATGTCAGCTGATAGCTTTTTGAGCTCATGCGGCGGTAGGATCTCAAGGATACTTAAATCCAATTCCTTTGTAAAGCCAAAGGTGTGAATAAGCAAGATTATGTCACAGGGAGTTAGGACTCCCAGGAGCTCGTCTATTTTTGGACGGAGTCCTGGGAAATCCTTGTATTCCGATTCTAAAATCCAATCTTTGAATTCCTCTTTCTCCCCCGCTTTGGAGGAGAAGCACCTTCTGTTCAGAATAGTTGTCCTCCTAGAATCCAAGGCATTTCGTCGGAATATTTCCTGTCTTTTCACCTTTGTAGTCCTATGCATAGTCAGTACTATAGCCCCAATCATAGCTACTAATAAAATCAAACTAGAAACCAAAAACCAGACGGAATAGTAGGTATAAAGTAAATTGCCCAATGTTTCCAAATTAGTCCAACTTCGTACCTTTCCGGCATAAACCGTATATCCCAGGGAGGTCGTATTTCTGTGGGTTGGTAGTAATGGAATGGTTTCATTATCTAAAATGAAGAACATTTCCCACCAAAAGATCAGTCCAATAATACCACTCACTGGTAAATAGCGCAATACTTCTTCGTGAATCTCCGCTATTTGAATATTGAACATCATAACCACGAATAGGAATGAAACGGCAATAGCTCCTATATGAACTACTGGGAAGATCATAGCGGAGAAGTCGAGACCTAACAAAATAAGTAAACCAGAAGTGTCGCAAAAGACTAGGATGGGAAACAAAACGGAATGTACCGGATTTTTAGCACGTACAACCATCAAACCAGAGACCAAAGCAGGGCTCGACAAAACAGAAAGTATCATGGTACGTCGTCCTTCCTTGAAATGGAACTTGAATGCTGGAGCAAGAAGACGCATTCAAGTCGATCTATTACGACCAGCGCGGTTGTTCGTATTTCATTTTCTTCTTCAAGCCGACGCTCTTCTTGAAAGCACTCACTGAATCACTTACTGAATCTCGTCTTTCTCTCGACGCCGAGAATTTTTTTACGTGTCCGGGTCGATCAGAGGTTCGGCTTGCTTCTCCCCCACCCTCGCCTATGAAATGGATAACCCTTGTAGCTAGAGCATTGCGCCAAGGTCAAGTATAGGCTAGAGAGAAAGACCGGTATATGTTTATGTTGAGAAGAAATAAAGGATTCAAAAGGGCTTCTCTTAGGTCCCATACTAGATGACCACCCGGAACTGGATGTACTCGTACTAGAACATTTGGTGATTACCCACCGGGACTTCCTACTAAGTATTTGACACTTCCATCAAGAAGAAAACTCTAAAGTACTCAATCAATGCGAATAGCAGGAATGGTACTTGCAAAAAAACATATAGGACCAGAGAAATGGGAACGAGGCTGACCTATCCAGGTAGTGAAGTCTACCTATGCTAAAGAGCAAGTTCAATATTTGGTTCGAGTAGCCAGCCCATTTTCAGGAGTGGCTTATTATAGTATTCTGAAAAATCATACGAACAAAGAAAGCCTATTTTAGGAGTCCACCATATCAAGGGAAAGGGAGATCAGGCTTGGCCTTCGCTTTGCTTATGAATCTTGATTTCTTTGCTTTTGAATGACTTGATGGGTCTGGATAATAACAAGAAGAGTCAAGGTAGCGAAAGTAGCTATACTCTAGTAGCTGGCGGGGCTAGTGCTAGTGGTGAAGGAAATAAAATGGCAGAGAAGACACGGATTCAGACTTCTTTTTCAAATAGCCCTTGGTGGTATGCAGATTCATTGAACGAAGAAGGCAGTCTTTCTTCCTCACGAACAAGATCGGAGCACCCAAGGTTAGGCACTCGATTGGATGTTCCCGTACGTACTCTAGAAGCAAGATCGCGAGACGTCCCTATAACACATCGCTGACGTCCTCAAGGCTTTCGTTGTCGAAGAGTGAAAGATCTCACAAGTCCTCCATACGTCAGTTTCTATTCCAGCCCAGCAACGAAGGTCGGTCTGCAACCTGGTACGAGTATGCAGCGTAGTGACTAGTTGATTCTTCAATTCCTTGAAGCCCGTTGCGTAGTCCGTGTCGAGTTGTCCAATCCTTTATCAATAGGTACAACGGCAATCAGCGTCCTTCAATTCATGCTAGTCGTTGAGAACTCAGCATGTCGTCGTATTCTGGCGAACTCCGAACCGTTGTTCCGAGTCAAGTAGCAAAGCTAAGGGTAGGACGAATTATCAAAAATGGAGCATTGCCCTGCTTTCGTGTCGAGAAGCAGAGTAGCAGATGACTTTCCCGAGGTCACAGACGTAACTCAAAAAAAACTCATTCCTTTTGAATTAATTTCGAATAGTTCTTATCTTTGAACCACTAACATCCAAGTATCAACGATGCGCGAGACCTTACAAACAATCTGGTAAGCTTGAGTGGACCGACTGAGATCTAAAATACTATGGTTAGGAACAGCTTGACTTATCTCAACAAGTGCAATTTCTTTCAGGCTTATTCACTGAAATATTAGAAACTTTTTTTTCTTTCGCTTCGCTCTTCACTTACTTCATATCCAACTATTGATAGCCGGCCTAGTTTCAAAGGATACCCAGGGCGCTAAGCATGAATAGGAGACAGTGAAAAACAGCAATCAGTATAAGAACGAAAACAAATAGTAGAAAGGAGTTAACTTGGGTATAGGTTTCTAGCTTGGGTGGGAGGACTCACTCACTAGGGAGGTAGCCGCAAAAATAGGAAACATAGGGAGTAGCAGCAATTTCTAATAGGAAAGTAGGAAAGAGTTTATTGAGTGACTTGAGGATAACGAAACCACTATCTATATAGATAGGATTTCCTATGCATAAGATTTCTGAGTAGTACTTGAAGCTTAGCACTAGCATTGGCATTTAGTAGTAGTTCTGGCAATGAGTGACTACCTCTATATACCTTGCTCAGGGAAAGGAATAGGCATATTTCTAAAAAGGATAAGCTGGCAAGCACAGGTTTCTAAACAGGAGTTAGGTATGGGTTGTGTGATTTGAACGACCAAGTAACGGATACAAGACATAGGCCCACTATAAAAAGGAGTTCATTTTTGCGTAACGGTGCAGTACCGGTATATCCATATGGTTTAGGTCAAGTAGTTGGATAAGCTGGATAGGTCAACAAGTGAGTACGTTGAGGGAGCCGTAGTTGATTTGTTTTTTCGTTTTCACGGGCAGAGACAGGTATAGTTGTTTTTACAAGGGCTATTGTTTAGCCAATAGAGACATATTGAATAGGTCAATGCTAGGAATATGCAGTCACAGATAAGATAAGTAAAGAATAAGTGAGTATGTACGAGTCAACTCATAGGTTTAGTAGGGCTACTAGAAAGAGGAGCTTGGGACAGAGCTAGCAAGATATGAACCACGAGCAGAGGTTGTCCCTTGAAAGAAGCACCGACCGGAATAACAGGTATCGAGATATGCATCTGGATAGGTTGTTTTAGCTAGCTAGGCATTTGCTTGTGATTAATACTTCTTAAGGTAGTTAGCTAAGCAAGTATGTATTCACGGAGAAGCAATGGTATAGGTTGAGTAGTACCGGTTTAGAAAGCTAAGTAAAGTATTTCAAGTATGCATGCGTGATAAGTCAAGCAAAACCCGGACGGAGTGGGAGAAGAGATGGATTTTTTGATTTGTTAGAGGAAGGAGATGCGGTGTAATATGTGTATGTAATAGGACTAGAAAGAGGCATGTATGGTATAAGTAAGGAATAGGCTTTCACAGAAAGGCATGGAATAGCTTAGAGGGATAGTATTTAACAAAGAAGCACGTACCGGTATAGGCATCTGGTTAGGTCAACAAGTTGTTGGTTGGCATTCAAGGTATGTGTAACGTTGAGAAACAGGTGCTAGGTATGAACGAGTAAGCTACTAAAAATAGGCGAGATATGGTTTCAATAGCCTAAGAGTGGCATTCATGGAAAGGGATTCACAGATAGGCATTCAGTGGGCATGGGAAAGTCAAGTTATGTATGCAAGAGACAGGTATGCACGGAATAGGGATAAGCGAGCACCGGGAGAGATATGCCAGTAATAGGACTAGGTTTAGAGAAATAGGCATATGTGAATAGGGCTACTAGATCATTAAAGTATAGGTTTTGGGTAAGCTCGCTCATATCGAAAGAAGAAATCGAAGGAAATGAAGCATAAGCTGACTAGGTCAAATCCTAGGCTGTTTCGATAGACAAAAGAAAATAGAAAAAAGTAGTGAGTGAGAAAGAAATAAGTAAAAAAATCAAAGACGACCCAGACGAAACAATTAGTGAAATCGTTCTATTTCCTCCATATCCTCAAACATATGCCTATCCCCGCACATGTTCTTACTCGCATATTGGACTTACGAAAGGTAAGCCTTATTCCCAGCTATTTAACTAAAAAAAAAACTCTTCACAATGCTTAACGCCCATATGTTCATTCTTTCTTTGCTTCTCATGTTTCCATGCTCCTTTCTGGTGGCAGGAGGCAAAGAAGAGACATAATGGAGATAATGATGGTTCAAATCCAACCATTCCTTGGGCGTGGTTCGAGCGAGAATTCAATGATCAGTATTTAGATGTTATGTCTCGGGAAGCGCTTCGACAGCAATTCGTTAGCCTAAAACAAGGGAGTGGTACTGTTCAGGACTACAATATGAAATGCGACAACTTGATGAGTATGCTCCCGACATTGTGGCAGATGACTTCCGCTTGCGACGGCAATATCTGGAAGGGCTTCATCCCAGATTTACACAAATAATCGACCTTCCTGGTACAGTGAGACTAGTGGATCTGATGGCACATGCGCTACGAGTGGAGTCATATGAGCCTAGCAAGGGTCAGCAAAGCTTTGTTCTCAATGTAAAGCCACGAGTTGATGGATCATCAATCAAGGCCAAGTCAGTCAATGAATTCCCCGCCATCAGCAAATCCAGCTAAGCAAAATTCTGGCGTTGTGAATTACGAGAAGGTTTGGTGTCGATATTGTCAAGGGAGACATCATGAGTCAACTTGCTACAGGAAGAATGGCACTTGTTACAATTGTGGTGGGCTCGGTCATTTCGCTAGGGAGTGTCCCAAGCCAAATTCAAAACTCATGCTTGGAGACCGAACCAAACCGATGACACAGGGAGTAGTGGCGAGAGGTGGCGGTACACAACGAGAGGTCGTGGAGGTCCCATCTCTCAGCGGGACGTGAGATTTGGAGGCAGAGGAGGCGCGCGAGTCACAGTTCAGGCACATCACAGCGAGGCTGGGGACCAATCGACAGACTAGATCAGACAGATGACACTACCGTGGCCACAGAACTGATAGCAGGTATCTTCAATATTTCTGGGTGCTTTGCTTACGTACTGATTGATACTGGATGCAGTCACTCAGTATCATCTAAAGCTTGGGTCAAAAGATGTGGGCTGGCGACAATAGAGAGTGGAAAAACAATGTTGATCGGAACCTTTGAATTCTTCATTCAGGAATTGAGCATACCTTAAGATACAGATTGCAGGACGAGAGCTAAGAGTAGACCCAATAGTTGCAAAAGCAGGACGATATGATGCTGGGCTTGGAATGGTTGACTATGCATCATGCCACGATTGATTCGCAGGAAGGTGACATTCCAGAAACCGGGGACTAAGCCATTTTCATTGCAATTCAGACAAGTTGGTGATCGAATCACGACAATCTCAGCTTTACAGGCACAGCATCTAATCGAGTCAGGTTGTACCGCCTACCTTGTATCAGCCATGCAGACGAAATCGGAGGTCAAGAACCTATCATCTATTCCAGTGGTGTCAGAATTTACCGACGTCTTCCATGAGACTCTACCAGGATTACCGCCTGAACGAGAGGTTGATTTATGCATCGAAACCAAACAAGCAACGGATGGAGCAACTAGCGCGAAAGCCGTTGCGCGTTTTGGTTTGCTTTATCCGCCATAGTAGAAAGAATAAGCTGCTTCTTGTTTAGGGCGGGCTATCTTGACTCTTGAGCCTGAGAGGGAGAAGGCTTCCCGCGTGGGCGGATTAGCAATCCCTAGTCTTCCATAACGCGTATTGGACTTATGTTTCCTCCTCCTCGAAGATGATGGATCTATCTGGTCACCGAAGCTAAATGGACCCGAGCTGTTGATGACCGAATAGAAAGGTTTATTTTCAATGGCAAGTCCTAGATGATGTAGGCTTTGCTTATCCTGGCCAACCACAAAGTACGCATCTCATGTGCAAAGAGACGATCTTCCGTCATAGACTATAATAAATAGTAAATGGACCGATCACCAGTTTATTGGCTCGTTCATTCACTCGCTGGGTAAGGAGGCTGTGACTTACAAGATGTCAAAGGGAAACCATTGTGGAATCGGTAAAGGGCTTTAAGCGAGTAGGGGTAGCTGATACTACGGCAGGGATTCGCGAAGAGCAACGCCTTACGATGTTCATGACCAATTGGTCAGCATCTAGCAAGAAAATGGATGCGTCGCCGTGGCTTATGACTTTCGAACCCTTTTATGCCTTTGATACCACCCTCGGTAACGCACTAATAGACCCCGCTGTTGGTACTCAAGTCTGTAATAGAAAAGTCTTTCATAGAAGAGTAAACGAGTATAGCATAAAGGGCAGGGCCTATGAGACAGCTACTAGTGAACAGCGGGCTCGACTAATCTTAAAACAAGAGCTCGCTGTTGACTCACGTTGGATTCAATCGATTGCTTTCCGCATTTCTAGCCACGTTTCAGCCCTATCCTTCTGTTCTTTATGCAGTAGTTGGTTGTTTATGGCCAGCCAGCCTAGAGACTAGGGATAAGATCAAGCAATAGCCGGCATTCAATTCTTCTTTACATCTGCAGCTCCAAGAAAAGAATCAGAAATTGAACCTTTCCACCAAGAGCCAGCCTATAGTGAAATTGGTAAGTTGAGGGCGCTAAGCCTTTTGTTTAAGATGAGTAAGGGCTCCTTTTTTTCACACAACCGGGAATAAGAATAATCCGAAAGTCGCTAGATTAGGAAAGCATAGGATCGAAGTCTTGAACGGACTCATTCACTGCCTCAGAATATGCCCACGCTGCGCGCCCTTGACATTTTGCATCACTGTACATCTTTTCTCCATTAGCCCCACACGAACCAGATTTGCTTTTTGAAGCACTAGAAAAGCCAAGCAAAACTCCAAAGTGCCCGGGCCTGCGAAAGCTGAATGAGGGTAGCCTCTCAATTCCTTGATATTAGTAGGAAACGGCATCCCCAGTATGTCTTTTGTTTTGGCGGGATACACCTTAATCCCTTTCTTTCGTACTCAGAATCCGAGGTTAGAATATGCTCGACTGATCCTATTTCACTGTCACCACCTTTGCTTCTTCGGTTGATGAGTCTCAGGTGACTCTATTAGATTCTTGGGTCGGGGAGTTTTCAGTTTCTCTAGTGGGAGAAATGGTGTTTGACAGGAGGGCCAACAGTGTTAAGAAAAAAAAGGAGATTCTGGCAAGAGCTGGGATACATAAAAACCAAATGCTTAATGTAGGGGATTTTCATACTGTCAGATCAAGAAGGGTTAGGGGAACCATTCAATGCCAGAGTAAGCTGGGATTAATACAGCTTAATTGAAGACTTCTTTCTCAAAGCCTGCCTCCATCTGGCAGCTTTTTTTCTCACGAAAGACCCTTTGACTTGATAGCCAGAACGCCGATGAAAGAGAACGGAAGGAAGTGTACCGCGTAAGTAAGTCTCCTAAAAATAAGTAGTAGCCCTATCCGATTCATTCTCCTATGCCTACAGATCGATTTTGAGCCGATGATCAGAGTGTTTGTTTGGAAGGAGGTAGTCCCATGTAAGTGGATGTAGGCAGATAGCCTTCCCTTGTTGAAGAGGCTAGTCTTTGTTTCGGATTCCCATGTTGACGAAGAAAGTGCCCGAGCTATCACATTTCTTAAATTTCTTATTCGAGGGATTTTTATGTTTACGATTTGCGTGTTTGGGTGAACCTTGACCAGCCTCGGTATCTAGTGAGCCAATGAAATTTTCTTCCAGAGAGGAGCCTTACCTAAAGAAGAAACTATGCCCCTGGTTTGAAGCGAGAAAAGACAGCCTTTACCATCTTGACGATAACGAGTCACTAGTCTACAACGTAAGCAGATTCCTGAACTGACCCAGCTCTACTTATGCAAGTCCGGCACAGACAATTCACTTATATCTTGAGTAGCTAGCTATATAGGATCTAGAGAGCTATCTTCTTTGTTGAATGCTCTTTGAGAGTAGTAGAGCCAAGAGGAATAGTACGTTGACCAGTGCTACAAGTTTGGAGTTGAAGCCCGAGCGTTAGCGAGTTTTTCACATGAGATGTAGGCAAGCACTGAGGTAGCCGATTCCACTCCGAACTCCGCGCCTTTCCATACACTCTTACTCCAAACCATTTGAGAAAAGCATACTGCGTCTTATTGCCAGATTAACGTCCGGGCCAAGCACGCACCGATTGCACTCTGACCTTATCTTGTCAGGCGTAGACGAGACAAGCAATGAAACGAAGAATTTACTAGTGAAGCCCAAGAAAAGCGGAGACAAACCCAGGAAGAGATCTGATCGAGAACGCTGCGCGCCTTAATTCCACTTACGACAATATACGAAACACTTCATGATATCGCAAAACACAACCACAATCTAGATCCGTCAAAATGTGAGTTGGTAGCCCGCCCGTGCAACTTAGAAATGTGGTATAAGAACAATCGGGCAACATCGGGAGCAGTAAATGGGCGAGTATAAAGAAGAGCTGATGTTAGAACGCTTCAAAGCCCGGCTAGTAGCCAAAGGTGCGGAGCAAAGAGGAAGGAGTAGATTTCACAGACACTTTCCGCCCTGTTGTTCGACCCACATCAGTACGTGTTGTACTTACCATTGCCTTATCTTTTGTTTGGCCATTACATCAATTGGATGTCAATAATGCTTTTCTGCATGGTGACTTGGAAGAGCCGGTTTACATGCTTCAACCACCGGGTTTGACTGATCCAACCTATCCACAGCATGTTTGTAAACTTAGAAAGGCGCTCTATGGCCTTAAACAGGCTCCCCGTGCCTGGTACAACAAATTCCAAACTTGCTTGCAATCACTAGGCTTTCATTCTTCTCAATGCTTCGCCCTTCCTTATTCCTCTTCGTCTTGGTATGATACTTTCCTAAAAGCAAGGATTTTCTGACAAAAATGATCTGATCTAACAATTGAAATCTCAATGGAAAGATTTCGGATCCAAGCACATGGTTTGCGGCTCTGGGCAAGGGATGCTGTAGTTTTTTCTGCTAAAAAAAGAACTGTTATTATTCGCTCCACTCTTGCCATCACGCTCTGTCTTGAGCATCTCCCACATCTAACTGCAAGCCTTGCTTTCCATTGGCTGATTCTCTGTTCCAGGTACAAGTCAAGTGGTCCGGGGATGGATTCCTGGTGAAGAGCACTTTTGGATTATCTAGTTGTTGCTTTGACTACCCCAATACCCAGGATTAAAGAAATACGATTCCTAGCGCTAGAAAAATGCATATATAGGGTCCAGAATTCATGCAATGGAATGAAATAAGGGTTTAAGCCGGGGATTAAAGAAAAGGAATTATCTTGTCGGGGGAATGTGGAGAAATCATAAAAGCTAAAATCAAGGTTGTCGGTGGCGCGAGAAGATAGTTCTTCAAATGTTTGCGAAGCGCAAGACCGTGTATCTGCTTATCCACCCGCGGATTGTAGGTTAGTAATGCAGATCTTTACCCCTTATGGACCAAATCCCGGGCACTGTAAACACTTGCATTTCGCCACCGGGTGAGAAAATCTGCAGGATCCACCTTTGTTTGATATCAACTGGACCTTATGCGAGAGAAAGTGATGCCATCAGAATCTTAAGGTATTAATATGTAATTGGATAAACTGAGCTTTCACCTAGAAACTTCTATTTCTGTGTAAGAAAGAAAGACTAAAAGCGAGTTCTACTAAACTCCAGATTGACTGGTTGTCTTACGCAGTGCTAGCAGGGGTTCGAATCTTCTTGATGCGGATTATCCAAGCTTAGAGTATGAAAATAGGAGCTCTTCTTACCAGCTTTGCTTTCCTCTAGAAGAGACAGGCTTACTGAAACTAGCACTAGCAGCGCGTCTTGTCGTCAGTCAAATCCAATTCAATAAAGAACAAGAAAATGTAGGTGAACAAAGAAAGAAGGCAACTGCACTGCTCTAAGCCGTATGTCATGTGCAGGTACAGCCCAGTTGAGTCTGCTTTATTTCAGAGCTTCTAATGTCCGTATGCTGTCGCGGTTTGGTCAAGTCTAAATGCTCATTATGGTGGCTCATGCGACCTACAATTTAAATAGAGCTAATTTGGCTGCCAAGAGGCACCTGCCAAGAAGACTCAAGCTGTTGATTTCTGCTTTCATAGGGGTCTTTTGGGGGTTGTTCAAGCAATAAAATAGGAAATCAAAAATGCTTCACCATCAACGTGAAGCATTTTTGGATTCGTTCCAAGGTAGAGGAAAAGTCAAGTAAATGCGGTTCCCTCCCTCTATTATAAGGCAGGACAGGATAAGAGGAACCCTACCTACTGTATATTATAAGAGCAAACCTACCTACTGTATATTATAAGACCAAGCTATTGTATATTCGTCCTCAGTCTTCGGACAAGCAAGAGAGGAGAAGGGCACTCTATCCGTCCCATCCTAACAATGAAGCTATTGTCTCACTTTCCTCAAATAGGGATGATTTGCTAACGATTTAGTCCGGATTGGAAAAAAGGCTCTTTGCAAGAATGGGTTTTGCAAGTTAATCAGAAGAAGCTGTTGTTAATCATCAGAAGCTGTTGAGGGAAGCCTTTATCTTCGGACTCCTCAGGTTAGTTAGGTCAAGACGAATATTCTTCTTAGTCACTCCCAATGTGGATGACCACGCATTCCTTATAGCTTTGCTACGATGAATTCGGTTCTTGATTCTTTACGGTTTCTCCTATAGCGAATGTAGAGACCAAATACACCAATATAGCGAATGGACAGACCAAATACACCAAAAGAAAGAATAAAGGACTAGATAGTTTTAGTATGCTTAGAGTTGTTAGTGAACTGAAGTACCGTGCAATTTTGAATGAAGTACGAAGGAGTGAAATGAAGGACAGATGCAGTTAAGCCAGAGATAAGGAAGTCTGTCAGATAAGGCAGCTTCTGCTTCGTAATCTCAGTATACAAGGTTAGGTAGTATGTCAGATGAGGAAGAGCTATCAAATCGAAAGTGTTGCCTCAATGAATGAATAAATCGAAAGTGTTGCCTCAATGAATGAACCTTCTACCCTCCTTAGCCTATCCTCTTTTACTCATTTGACTATACTTTACCAAGCCATTGAAAAGAATCAGCTATTGCTACGTGCTTATTCAACCGATTAATGCCCGGGAAGGGAAATGTAGGTTCGTAAACCTAAACTTCTCGAGTGCATTATCAGCCGTAGTACCTTGTCTTGACTTGAAGCCAAATCCTTCCATCGCCGATTGACACATCAAAACTGGACTACAACGAGACGAGATTACCATAGAGTATAGTTTGAATGGACCGGACGGATTTATCAACCCAACATTTTGATCATCTTCGCTCAGAAGCGCAGGGAAAGGAAGGAAAGACCACTTTTCTTATTAATGATTAGTGAAACTCTTTACTCACTATCAGTAGTAGGAGTTAAAGTAGTACGAGTTACCAAATTTACCTGTAAGCGTATGGAATGATTGATTCATTGGGCAATTTATTCATTTAGGAAAGATCCCTGCGAGCTCTCTCTTCGTGCTTTAGTCAGTCCTCACTCTCCTTTTCTTGCTCGCCACCTGCTTGGGAGAATAGGGCAAGGGCGTAGCGTGCACATAGGTTAGAGGACGACTAGGTTAGGTCATTAATGGTGTTTTTGCTTTAATCTATGAGTTCTTACTGTGACTTTCGATAGTCTAACTAAACTCTCATCTTTCTAGAACCGATGAAGCGAAGGCTTGGCATTGGTAGGGCTAGGGAATGGGACTTACCTAGTAGCAAGGGCGCTAAGCTTGAAGTGACAGATTCGGTACAGTAGTTTAATAGCTCATTGGTATATGGATAGCTGATCCTTCAATCAAAGATAGATATATAAGCTTGTTTTTATTTTCCCAAGCGTACCTTTTCGAATTCATTCTTATTATCTTCACATCCGTCAAGCTGAGACCTCTTAGAGTTAATCTTCCCCCAGCATACTGCAAACTCATATTCTTTTACTATTTAAATTGATACCTAAGAAGAAAGGCGCCTACACTATATCAAAAGGTACTATCGCTCCTCTTTGGTCCCTCACAGCAAACAACCAAGGGCGAGATGCTTACAACTATCATGCAGGGTGCGCACCAAGAGGGTTTAAGGGTGGATTTTCAATCTTTGTTACCCGGCGATGGTAAAAAGCACTTACACGCCTAGCGGAGCTTTCGGTTAGTAGACGGGGAAGAATATGTGCAAAGGATGTTTTTTTCAATCCGCCTTGCAGAAGTATTAATTTCGCATTCTGCTGAGTTGTTGAAAGAAAACGGTGTTGAGTTTGCCAAAACATTTTAGCCAAAGAATATTTAAAACAGTAACAAAAAGCCGTGGTAGCATAGAAAAGGAGCAGCGCTTAACACATTACCAAAACCGCCCACTTATAGAAGAATAGAAAGCGTAGCTGGCAAACCTAGTCTTTTTGATTAGGCAAATGTGCTGAAAGCAAGTTATTTTATATAATTGGAAAATTAACAAACAAAGCAAAAAGTGTCAAAGTGTAGATCGAGTGGAACCTTAACTGCTTGAGGATGTGGCAACCCGCAATAAGATTTAGTTACAAACTTCGCAATAATACAACATAATAAGCCCTCGCACTAAGACAAAGCATCGAACTTCCTTCGCAGTATGACGTAGCCAAAAGCTTCGCACGTAAAACGGAGTAAGCAACTTCGCA
>JADLZK010010572.1:0-180638 GCA_015847255.1 Hyparrhenia diplandra
CGCAAACACATATCGACAACGAAACACAAGAAATCAGCACGCGGGGGACCGATCTGAAGGCTCCCCACCCCTAATGCTCGGGTTCGGTCAGGAGGCTTTGCAATTGTTGTTTCAGCGGCTACAAACTTCACAAGAATCGACCAATCTCTCTCTCTCCATCCAATGGAATGGGCTCAAATTTTGTTGAGAGACTCGCAAGATGGTTAGTGAGATATCTCGAAGCGATCATGGCTTGAGACCTAAGCAAAAGATTGAAATTAAAAAAATCAGTTCTAGACCACAAATTTACACCAAAAACAAAAAGCGACCCGATCTATGAGCTCGTGAGGAATTGGATGATTTTCTTCGATGGAAAGGTTCAAGCCCACACACAAAGAACGGCTCAAAACGGCCTAGAATCGACGAATTGGCTCAAGAACAAGAGCGGGAAGGGAAACGGGAAGAACATATCATGAACAATAAAATCAATTCTTGCAACATATCCCGTGAGGTAAGGAGGATTGGGTCTCCTCTTTCTACACAAAATCTGATCTCTTGCACAAATCACTCAAATTTGTGGACATCACAACAGAGCTAGCATGTTGCCTTTTAGTGGGCTTCCTTTCTTATATCTTCTATGTGCACTCTCTAGGCAAGATCTTGAACGGTGATTTCACTTTGCAAATCTTTGTGTATGTCTTTGGACAACGATCGATTCGGGGTCACCAAAAAGCCTAGCGTACTATTAAGCGACCTAGAACAACGATTTTTTAGAAAAAAGACATCCAACGTGTATTAAGAATTTATTATCCTACTTGGGCTGCCGCAAGCTAGAGGAACAGCAAGAGCCCGCCGAGAATAAAGAGTTGCATTTTTTTTTTGTGGCGAGCTACGGGATGAGATTGACGGAATGAAAGCTGCAGATCTTAGGAAACAATGGTACAAAGATTTCCTATTGAATCATCCTGCTCTAAAGTCACCTCATGCCAGGCATGACCTCGTTTGTGATACCCACACCTTGTATTACAGAATGACAATTCTGCCAATGTAGAAGCTCGTGGTGCGGTAAATATCACACTAAAAGGCGAAGCAACTAGGGGAAGAGAAAACCTACAAGGAATGAAAGGTGAAGCAACTAGGGGAAGAAATGAAAATGGAGGAGGTGACAAGGCAAGGGGGTTACCATCTCCTATTTATAGGGTCTATTACATATTCCCCTTTTGCCACTAAGTCTAATTGAGTCAAACCATAAGCCCAAGGGCGTTATGGTCCAACCCGACATTAATCTTGATCCAACAGCTACCATGCCTTCTCATGAGATAGCTTTGCCCTGACGCGAACTCCTCGATGCCGTCACGTGTCGCCCTTCCATCTTGGAACCTCCGCTCGAGTTTTGAGGCCCAAACCCGTGAAGCCGGTCACCGATGGTTTTGAGGCCCAAACTACCAAACCATCCTGAGTAACGCACTCCATATCGTCCCCCGCAATTCAACATGTGTCACCGTCGCCCCTCGACCGGCGGCCACCAAGTCTTCGAGCCTCCCCGCCGATTGTACACTTGCGGTTGTCGATGACCCTAGGTGTCGACCCATCGCGGCTAGCTAGTCAACCGGCGTTTCGGTCCCTCGGTCCAAGCCTCACACCCACCCCTTCACCGCTCCCGGTCCGTCGGCACGGCACGTCCCTACATGGGCTTCACCTCGCCATTGACCACTGGCTCCGAGCTCCATATATTTGCGCAAGCCAAGAGACATCGTCACTCAGCGTTCTAGTCCCTCGGTTCAAGCCTCACATCCACCCCTTCACCACTCCTGGTCCGTCGGCACGACACGTCCCTACTTGGCCTTCACCTCGCCATGTACCACTGCCTCCGAGCTCCATATACTTGCGCAAGCTAAGAGACATGTGCACGTAGCTACCGTGGTAGGGTTAGTTCAACGAACTCAACCTATTCGTGGATCACATTGACAATCACTCATCACAAAACGAACTACAAGGGTACTTTTTAACCTAGTATTCACAATGGGAATAGCAGTGGTGGGACATTGGTCAAACTTTAAATGCATGCTTTGACTCTCAAGGAAGAATGACTTATAAATTGAGATTCTTCCTTCTATTGAGACTGATGAAGTACAATTAACATGCGTGGTATATGAATATGTTGATGCCTCGCGTTTGTGTAATAGAAGAGAGACTAGCTAGTGGGTGGATAACGTTTACGATGTTTAATTTTTTCTGATACTTTCTACTTTAAAATCGAGGAAGTAATAGTGTTTAGTAGAGTTTGAAAAAAGAAACGAGGCAGATGATGCCAAGCTATATGTGTGACCGTGCGGGGGCATATATGGAGCTGTGTCTTTACGGGGGCGGCCGGCAGTTGCACAGCTGCATCTTAACAACATCTGTTCCATCATGCAATATATGGTCCAGTCCAAACATTGCATCACGGCCGAGAGCCAATAAATATGTCTCGTACGTATACGTAGTCATCGATATGATCGAATCTGCCTGTTAGGCGGGAGAAAGTGCGTGGTCGAGAGGGGCCGACCGGATCGATACGTACTGTGACGACGCCACCAGGCAACCAGGCAGGCACCAGCCTTGCTAGTACTAGCAGTAGCAGCATGTACTGTACATACATAAGATATACACACGTACAGTGGACGTCCTTAGTTCGTCCGGGTTGGGTTTGGATCCGGTCCAATACGTCCAGTCGAGAGGTCCACAGAAATAACTGTTGGTCATACGCGTTTCCCACCGTAGGTGATCGATTCCAACCATTGTCCGACAGGAAGGACGAGCACACCTCACGTACTCGATCGCTGTCAAAATTGCACGTTGCTCTTACAGTGATGAGCCGGCTCGAGTGAGCTTCTTGCCTTAACCTTGAATTTGTTTCAAGGTCAGACAAACTTTATATATGAGTCCTATAAATGTTCGAGCTCGAGCCTCCGGTTAGAGCGTCAGGGAGGCAGGGGTGGTTCCATAGATGGACCCCACAATGATTGGACGGTGTTTAGACCCGGAGCCGGTTTTATATTTAAGACCCACACTGATTAAAAAAAAGGAGAGAAAATCATTCTCCAAACTTTCTTTTTTATGTCAGGTTTCAGTAACTTTTAATCAGGCTCCATGTATATGACCTGCTTATCCATCGATGTACTCCTGCAATGTATAGAACCAAATCCTACAACAACATTTATTGTATAGAACCGCCTTAGAGGCGCCAACTGCGGGCGCCCTTATGGTCAACTTGGTAACAGACTCACCTCCTTTCGTGCCCTTAAGGTCAAGTTCGTAACTGAATACGCCATAGGTAGTCGATACATCTATGGAGAACGAGGTGGCTGGCTATCCACCAGGCTTGGTCTGCCAAGTCTACAACAAACGAATGCTAACCAGCACCAGCTGAGTACACCGCGGGACGACCATCTAAGCCAGGACAACGATCAGCAACCCGCTAGCTACACGCATGCCGTCTCAAGAGCTTCACCAAAAGGGTGGCAAAAATGGCCAACTCCCTACTAATCCGCAAGTTTCCTAGACAGTCGTCACCTGCTGAGCCGGTGCTCTCATTGTCGAGCAATGGCTGGCGGCTAAGAGCCACTATAGTGTCTATATGACCACATATAGTAATAATTAGGTTAATTCAACGTTAAGGCATCGTCTTGTTTTGTAGGCTCTGATCGAAGATTTGTGTTGGATAATGTTAAGCTCATTTTAAATACATACGTTTTGCTTGAGCTCATGTGTCTAGGTGACTTATTTTAGCTTAAGTTTGAGCTGGGCTCATTTATAATCGAGCAAATCTCAAAACAGAAATATGAAACACAAATAAATTGTTAACGGACGTTGAGGTTGTTCCTCACGCCTTCTACGCTATGCTCTCTCGAAACCTCTATAGATTTATTTACATGGGCGGTCAATAATGTTTCTTTTACAAAAACACCCAACAATTTTTAGATCCTATTGACAAAATTATGAAGAGGGCAAAAAAAAAAGACAATTTTGCTTAGGAACATCGAAGAAATCAATATGGTATTACTAATACACACCACCAAATCAGAAATTTGCCCAATACTATAATAAAAAGTTTGTATATTTGTCTAGGTTAGTGCACTGATTATTTTATTTCTATCGTATATGTAGAGAGAGAAGAGAGATAAATGAAAATTTCCCCTTGTCTTATTCCTTTAGCTTTCGATACCATCAACCTCTTTTTGTTAGATATGTGTCGAATATGTGTACGGTTTAAGTTACACTGGGACTTGAGTTGTGTACATTAGGGGATAGGATAGAGTTGTAGTCGAACTCTGTATCCTAGGGGGAATAAATATGAGGCCACCCATGTTATAACCGTGAGATGACTTGGCGGCGGGTTGGTGTGTGGCGAGGTCGCGGGATCTCGAATGCCGTGTGTAGCTGTTGTTTATGGGGAGGTGAGCTTGCTCTCTCAAACCAGTGCATGATGGAGGTGAGCTTGCTCTCTCTCAAACCCGAGCATGATGGCATGACCCCACCCCACCCCTCCCCAATATCTAAACAGCTTGGAGTCGTCTTCCTCCCTCTCGCTCCTTCGTTGGACCTCGGTCGTGCTCACCTTTGCTCCTTCGTTGGACCTCAGTCCTTTTATGGCAAATATACACACTTTCATAATGATGAGTTGGATGGGGGCTTGACCACAAGGGTATTTTCTCGGTTAAAACACACTATCGGGGGCTGATTAACCAAAACATCCCCAATATCAACAAGCGGTTATGGAAATTAAAAATGCCTCTCAAAATCAAAATCTTTCTTTGGTATCTCAAGAGAGGCGTTGTCCTCACCAAAGATAATTTGGCAAAACGAAGCAGGCAAGGATCTAAACGGTGTTTTTACGTCATGAAAGTGAGTCGATACAACATTTGTTCCTTAATTGTCGATTTTTACGAGGATGGTTTGGGCAACAGTCCACGTTGCATGGGGCCTAAAGAAGCCAAGTAGTATAACCAATATGTTCGGGGGGATGGCTGAACGGAATACCTAAACAGTTCAAATCACTTGTCCTTGTTGGCGCAGCGGCCTTGTGTTGGTGTGTCGGCTTGCGTAAATTCAGTTGTTTTAAAACAAACAATCTTCTTTTTTGCAGGTACTCTACTCGATCACGCATTGGCTCCGTTCGTGGGCTATCCTTCAACGGCCTACTTCCCGGGAGGTGCTTGTGGAGGCATCTTGGTTCCTAGAGCGGTGGCCATGGAATTTTTTTTTCCGAGACACATGGTTCGCGGTCTTGTCTTAGGATTGACTCGTCATTAGTGTATGTTGTTGATATTTCTAACACGATCCCAATTAGGAAGGCGAAAAGAAATATATATGGGATATCTATCTAATCATGTTAGCTTGGATATGGGATTAACCTCATGATCCAACAAAGCGGGTTAGGCGGTGTTAGTAGTGGGATGTAAACTTAGCATCATTATCCATAGTGGAGTTAATCTCACCAGGATATGTACTCAAGGTATACCACTCATTTCTAGGCATTACCTATACACTAGTCCTGTCACCCTAGCAATAACGCTCTAAGAAATGCGAGGCATGGTATTTGTTGAAAGGCCTTGATAAAAGAATGAACATGATATCTCGCAGTTTACGGATAGAAATACCAAGCGTAGCACTTCACCGAGTAATCCGGTGTATCGTATTTATATTTTACCACAGGGAAGGGAGTCTATGGAAAGTAGAGAGAAAGGATATCTAATGATTTATGAAGTGATTTATTTATGAGATTCACTTACGGTAGTGTAATGCTGAGTAGCCATATGCATCTAACATTACTCAACAGGATAAGTCACAAGATAAAGATAATTATATAAATGATAAATACCCAAGTCTAAGATCATCATATGCCACTAGTATCATACGAGCAATTAGCATGTTATAGAAAGAATAGAAAGAATATTCCTAAGATACTCCTAATCATATGGTAATGAATACTACAATTAGTGCAATACATCTAGCTATCATGGCAAGGTTGGATTACTTCTACACATGGCAAGCATTACCAATAACAACCAAGGACGAAACTTGATCATTACCGTAATTATAAGCTCGACTAGTCCTACATTCGAGGGTGGATTCCAAAGGACTCAACAGATTGTCACTCCCGCGATCTACCACACGGCCCGGAATGTAGGGTGCAATTGCGGATAAACGTTGTATAAACACCACGTTTACACATTGCTTATCACCCACATAGTGATCATCTATATGGATGCTATACAATTCCATGTATAAAATATAAAGCAATCTTACTAAACTAAACATATAATCATAACATGCATAAACACATATCAATAAGAATATAATAATTATAAAGATCAAAGCCATAACAATAGTGTATCAATAATAATACTTACAGATCGAATTCAAGAGCGAAGAACAATGCTCTTGCTATTGCTTGACTATCGGGAACTCAAGATGAACTTGATCTTGAACTAGAACTAACTAGTTAGCTAGCTACTTCTAGTATGATGAACTAGGGCTTAGGTCTAGACTTGGGTGGACTTGATGGGTATGAGTTGATAATGAATTGATAATGAATTTGTTGTTAGCCACGGGGTCATTTGGTCTTCTTATATAGTACTTGGCGATGAACGTGAACCCTTGGATCAAACCGACCTTCAACAATGGTGTAGATACAACCTCAATGTCGGTAGTAAACCGACCTAGAAAGGAGAGGCGACGGGGTGACCCACTGGCGGCCGGCCTATGTGGTGGCGGCGGCGCCCGGGGTGGCATGCCACCTTGGCTTCCCGTTTGTTACGGTGTCCTCACGGTATCTTTTAGAATGTTTTAGTCCACTTTTCGGGTTGAGTTACTTCACGGTCAAGTCTTGTCATTATATGTCTTGTATATTCAGGAACTTTCTCCATTCTTTTCGGCATTTATCTATCAAGTCCCCGGAAAGTCACGGAATACCAAAACTCGTGGAATTATGTTAGTTAGACCCCTAGACTTATGTTTGGTCTTTAACTTGAGCCCTTATTTCATGTTAATTGACTTATAAAATTATGCTATAACAGGTGTCAACATATGTAGTTGTTCGAATTATTGTAGGCTATGTGCTCGCGGGCAAAGTGGCGGGAATTTTCAAGACATTGTATCACGTCGCTGCAATTGCTTGAAAGTAATAAAAGTTCCTTTTCCAAAAAAACACACTTTTATAAAAGGTTTGGACATATTTTTAAATTGGTTGTCGGTATCAACAAATACCACATTTTTCTCGTGTCCCTAAGCAAATTTGCGAAAAAAGAAAATTGTCTCTCGCAAGTCAATTATCAACGACGATCGAGATGTTCGCCTATGTAAATAGGGCCATTTACAAAGTGGATATTCATAGAGACCTGTCTCTTGAAAAGCCTAAGGCCCATAAAATATTCTCTATCGTACAACCCTAATTCCTCTCACACTGTAATTCTCTCCTAGTATGGAAGAAAATATGGACATTGATGGGAACACAGGTGAAGGTCCAGCTAGTGGCGGTGTGAGTGGAGAGAAGGCACCGAGGACAGGATTGTACAGCTGGTGCGGCTGTCCATGGCCTTGGAGCAATCAAAATTTGCACGACCAATTGAAAAGCCAAGGGTCGTGGTGTCCCGATCAGTCTTGGAGAATGGAAAGTCTGTTTTGTTACCCCTGCAGAATGATTCTGGGAATGTCAGTAGTAAGTTACCTAGTGAGACAGTCTCACCTTTGAGATCTAGCAAGAGGAACGCTGCTACAGCGGATCAAGATTCCATTGAGAAGGCGGCCAAGCTCAAGGCCAAGAAGAATTTGGAGCTGGTCAACGAGAATGGTACAACCCAGAATACTCCTTCTTTTTTAAATAGAGATGATTCTTCTTTTTTTTGACTCAGCAAGTGCTTTAGGTGTAGTTTTAGGTAAAAATGATAAAGATTGTTTTAGTTCTATTAAACATTTAAAGGATTTGGAATTTAGTAGAATGGTACATAGTTCTAAGGTGAATAATAAAAAATTGGTTATAGAGGATGAGGGAACCGAATGTTCCAATGAAGATAATCTTTGAGCTAGAAGCACTAAATATTATTTGGTCGGAAATTTTGGAAGGGTTGGGTGATGGGAGTAGTGATCCATTGATCGTACAAACTCTCGTATCATCATCAAACAAAAAAAAAGACAACCCAAGTCTAGTGTAAAAAAGAAAACCAAAAGTTGTTGAAAATGAAAGGAATTTTTCGGAATTGTAACGGTTTTATGGATTCTAAAAAGTGTAGATTTCTTTCTCGATTTAACAAAGGAAAAAGACCTAGATTTTATTGCCTTATCGTAAAGCAGGTAGAGCTAACTTTCCACAAAGGACTCTCAACACCATTTGTGTTGGTAGAGATTTTATTTAGCATTGTTTGGCTCCACGGGGTAGATCCGGTGGCATGATACTAGGAGTTCACTCACAAACTTTTGATGTTGGTCAAATTGAAGAGGGAGAATTTTTTATTCATTTTATGCTTCGTCATAAGGAAATTGATTTCAAGTTTAACTTAATTTCAGTTTTACGGCCCCTGCCAAGTAGATCTTAAATCTAATTTCTTGTCGAGATGGTACGAGTTTGTTCAAAAGAAACCAGTCCTATTATCATAGGTGGTGATTTTAACATTATTCGCGAACCGGATGAGAAGAATAATGATAATTTTAATGACAGATGGCCGTTCTTGTTTAACGGCGTAATTGATACTCTCAACCTTAGGCCCTCCACAATGTTATGCTAGAGTGCGGCTTGAAATGGAGAGAGAAAGATGGGAGTCGCTCCTAACACTTTGCAACCGGTGATGCCGCCGCTAAAAATTTGGGAGCGGAGCAAGTAGTTGCTCAGGTGCTCCATCTCTTTATTCTTTGTGAGATCGCCGCTTTGCTCCGCCGTGAGGCGCAAAAAGACGTGCTAGCTTTCTTGGCATCACTCCACACGTTGTAGTCCAAAACTCAATCAAGCACCACTTTGTCACTTTGCATGCCTAAACAAAGAATGGCGGCACTACTCACATTGTGGAGGGCCTTAGAGAATTAGAATTGTCTGGTAGGAACTTCACCTGGGCTAATAATATGCCAAATGAAACTTTTGAAAAGTTAGACGAGTTTTAACTTGCATGCATTTTTGAGTGTCAATACCCTAATACTACTGTTCATCCTCTTTCAGAGAGATCTCGAGACCATACTCCCTTATTACTATCTACTAATATCTGCGTCTACAACTTACCAACCTCAGTTCAAATTTGAATTAAATTTGGTTGTTGAGAGATGGGTTTTGTGAGATGGTATCTCAAGTATGGCGTAACGTGTTAGTTTCGGGGTCACCTATTGAGCGTTGGCAAGCAAAAAATTAGAAAACTCCGTCGGTATCTAAGAATTTGGGCAAAACATGTTAGTGGGATTTATAAAAAAAGAAAAAGCAAATCGCTAAATAAATTAGATGAGCTAGACAAGAAAGCGGAACTCACCATGCTAAGCGAAACCGAGAGAGACCAAACATGTTTTAAGTGAAAGGTTGGCTGAACTTCAGAGAAGAAGAACACAAGTGGTACCAAAGGGCTAAGGTGAAACACTTACTAGAAGGTGACGCAAATACTAAGTATTATCATCTTTTAGCCAATGGTAGGCATAGGAAAACTCGCATATTTCAACGGAGGATGGGAATAATATTATAAGCGGTGATGCTCAACTTAAACAAAGATATTACTAGTTATTATAAAAAATCTTTTGGTCCTTCCGATGAATCGTCAATTTCCTTGGACGAATCTCGGGCGGCCGACATCCCCCAAGTGTCGGATGCGGAAAACGATGCCTTGATCGAGCCTTTCACTCAAGAAGAAGTTAGAGCGGCAATTTTTCAAATGGAACATAATAAAGCACCGGGCCGGATGGTTTCCCTCAGAGTTTTATCAGGTTTTTTGGGATCTAATTAAGGAGGATTTGATGGCTATGTTCAATGATTTTTATCAAGGAACTTTACATCTTAATCGCCTTAACTTTGGTAATATAATTTTATTACCTAAGAAGAAGGATGCAAGAGTTGTTCAACAATATAGACCAATCTGTTTGTTGAATGTATCTTTTAAAATCTTTACTAAGGTGGCAACAAATCGATTATCTTCCATTGTCCAAAAACTGATTAGACCAACCAGCATTGCCTTTTTTAGGGTAGAAATATCATGGAGGGGGTGTCATATTACATGAGACAATTCATGAAGCGCATACCAAGAAACTAGATGGGGTGATCTTTAAAATTGACTTTGAGAAAGCCTATGATAAAGTTAACTGGAATTTCTTACAAATGACCCTAAGAATGAAGGGCTTCTCTCAAAAGTGGTGTATTTGGATAAAAAAATTTACTCGGGGGTAATGTTAATATTAAGATTAATGACCAACTTGGCCAATATTTCCAAACTAAAAAGGCCTTAGGCAAGGTGACCCCATGTCTCCAATATTATTTAATATAGTAGTTGACATGTTGGTCGTACTAATTGCAAGAGCTAAGGAGGCAGGTCGGATAGAAGGTGTTATACCGCATTTGATTCAGATGGACTATCCATCCTTCATATCGGATGACACGATCATTTTATGAGTCATGATGTTGAAAAGGCGAGTTAACATGAAGTTGTTATTAAGCACTTTTGAACAACTATCCGGCTTAAAAAAATAAATTTCCACAAAAGTGAGATCTTTTGCTTTGGATGCCAAGAACTTTCGAGGAATTTTATTCGAATTATTCGGATGCGCCATTGGCAATTACCCTTTTAGATACTTAGGTCTACCTATGCACTTTAAGAAATTGTCTAGTAAGGATTTGAAATTTATAGAAGAGAGAATTGAAAAGAGACTAAGTAGTTGGAAAGGTAAACTCACGATTCGTAGGAGGGCGAGTTAGTTCTCATAAATTCGGTCTTTGTCCGGTTTACCGATGTTTATGATGTCTTTTTGAAGTGCCAAAAGGGGTACTAGACAAAATTGAATGTTTTAGGTCTCGTTTTTTTCGCAAAATGACCAACACAAGAGAAAAGTCTGATGGTCAAATGGGATATTATCGCCAACCTAAAGAACAGGGGTGGTCTAGGTATTCAAAACTTAGAAACCCAAAACAAATGTTTGCTTAGTAAGTGGCTATTTAAATTGTTAAATGAAGATGGGTTATGACAAGAGTTCTTGAGAAATAAATATATTAAAAATAAAACATTAGGGAGTCTGTGAGAAGAAACCAAGCGACTCTCATTTTTGGAAAAGTTTAATGAATGTTAAAGATAGCTTCTTTAAGTTGGGTCATTTTAATGTCAAAAGATGGGTCACAAACACGTTTTTAGATTGATACTTGGTGGGTAATAAACCACTCAAAGACAAGTTCGGGTTTGTTTAATATTGTAAGGAGAAAACAAGATACATGATAGCTAACATACTAAGTTCCCCCTGTACTAAATATTTCCTTTAGGAGAAATCTAGTGGGGGCAAACTTATTAAACGGCACCGCATTGTATCCTCCTTACAACAAATTAACTTAACACGAGAACGAGACGTCTTTTGTTTGGGATTTAAAGGCCTCAGTGCGTTTCTGATCAAGTCTATGTATGATGCTTTAATTAACAATGGGGTCGAGTGTCACAGGATATTTGGAAGACAAAATTACCAATGAAAATAAAAAAATTTTATGTGGTATATCAAAAAGGTGTTGTTTTAACCAAGGATAACCTTGCTAGGAGAAATTGGAATGGAGATAAACAATGCTCTCTCTGTCATTATCAAGAAACTATTCAACACCTATTTTTTGATTGTTTCTATGCCAAATTTTTGTGACCTTTCTGTACATTTACTTTTGGATTAACACCCCTTTAAATATAAGAGATTTGTTCATTGTTTGGTCTAAAAAGGGGAACAAAAAGTACAACACATTGTTATTAATGTTAAAGCATCATCTGCACTTATATGGGCAATTTGGTTAACAAGGAATGAAGTAGTTTTTTGACAAATGCAAACCAACATCTCTATTGCGGTACTATTCCAAGGAACCCATTGGCTGCGACGGTGGGCAAGCTTGCGGCCGGAATGAAGATCTTCGGGATCAATTAATATCCATGACATGTCACCTAGAAGTGTCGACTTTAGAGTTATTCGCTCACGTGGCTGGCTATCACAGAGACATGTTGGATATGTTTAGTCAAAAACTTTTATTTCTCTGTTTATCACGTGGTCGGAAGTTGTTTCAAGCAAAACTGAATTTTATTTCAAGCTCTGTAATAATTGGTGCGATTCTATCTACGGATAGATGAAGCCGGATTCATATCCTTTATCTAAAAAAAAAAAAATGGACAAATCTAGCCAGAAACAACATCAAAGTCATTAGGGTTACCTTAACTAGAAGCTTCGCTTGCAACGTGGTTGAGCCCCAAAATGTAACTTAATGTTAGTTCATTTCTTCGAGTACGAGTTTATTTGTTTTACTGTAATATCGAACTATGTAAAAACTAGCTTGAGCAGTGCTCCTGCTATATTTTCAAAAAAAAAAAAGATGAAAATATTTTTCTAAATAATTTATAAATTTTATCGGGATCGACATACCTGACGAAATCTTCCAGATTTGCGTATCCAAATCCAACTGCTCTCTCTATAATCGGGTAGAGGACGGTAGATGACGTGCACGGAGGAGGGTGGTGCGGAGGCCGAGGGCAGTGCAGATGAGTCCAGATGAGACAAGGCTTTTTTGCGTACTCCCTCCGTCCCTTTATGTGTGTCGCCCGGGAAGCGTATTTGTGAGGGAAACACGATTTTTTAGAGACAAATATTTAGGGACAGAGGAGTAGGAGATTGTTGAGCAAGAAGAGGTGATCCCTTTCGAAGTTTCGATCTCTCTCTAGCCTCCTCTCTTTGATCCTCCTCTCCTGGTCTCTCGCCTACTCATGTAGATCTGGTTCTCCTCTCCTCATTCTATATATTTTGCATATGCTCTTGATCCAGAAATGCTTACAATTTGCTAAATTTATTTTATAAGTTAATAACATTATTCTTTAAGTGAAACATGACAAGTGCATCCAGTGCTATCCTAAAAAAAAAAACCAGGACCTAGGGGGACGATGTCTCCACCCGTATTTCATTAAGAAGAAGATATTCTCACGAGATCCTGGAAAATCCCCGAACCCCAGCCCCCGCCCCGACATGGGAGCCCACATACCCGTGAGATGGGTCAGGGCTTCACACCATGCTTTGGCACACGGGGACCGGCGAGGGGGATTTTTTTGGGGAAATCATGTGTCCGAGAGGACTCGAACCCATGACCGATGGCCTCCCAACCGGGAGTGCTCACCAACTGAGCTATGCTCAGTTCCCAGTGCTATCCTAAAAATAAAAGCTATGCAGTCGGTCACTCGCAATAGAGCTATTGTTTGGACAATTAAAATTGGCATTTAAATGGGAAAGACGACCAATTAAACGAAAACAATACCGCCATGTATTGTCTAAACGATACATCATGAACCACAAGCAAAACAGCCGTTGAAGTGAAGTGTGCATGGAAGGAAAAGCCGGTCTTTGCATGGCTTCCCACTCGCTCTCGCCATCAAATCTTCCAACAATTTTTCAGGAATGCCTTCACTTTGCAGTGATAAAGACAGGCTGTGCCACGGAAAAGTGGTATGCGCAAAAGGCAAGGGGACAAAGGGACATCTACGTGATGTAATTTAAAGAGTATATTTGTTGTGGAAAAACGCGTCGCGAGAGCGTCCACGCCATCAAATTTTATCGTGGCCGGCGCGATGTGGTGATGGGACGGCTCGGCGCAGTCGACCGTTCCTTACGGTTATTGCGGGGTCCCGAGGAAGCTTCTCCAGCAGCGGCGTGCCCGGCGTCGTGGGCTGCTTGACCCTGCCCAGAGGTGTTGTTGTCATCCTATTGGTTGGGCGGACCGGGTCCCATCCATGCGTCTGCGTGCGGATTTTTCTGCGTGCGGTCGCTGGACGTTCATCTATTGGCTGGCGAGCTGGCCCCATGTGTCGTGGCGGTCGAAGATGTGGCGCGGGGCACGGTCGTCGTGCGGTGGGGCCAGCGGCATGGCTTCCGTCCGGCTCGAGGCCCGTTGTCGCGCGCTCGTTGGTCGGAGGCGGCTACGCCCGAGGGCCGCGGCGTGCGGTGAAGGCGGCCATGGTCGCCGGCGGGGACGCTCAACGACTGCGGCTTCCTACCCTCTTCGCTGGTGGGGTCGGCGCTCTCCGGTTCTCTATGGAGCCCGCGCGCCGGAAGAATAGTGGCTACCTCCGTCTCCCTAAAGTTACGCCGCTCCAAAGTCGCAAAAAAAAAAAAAAAAAAAAAAAAAAAAAAAGTTACGTCGCTCCTCGTTTTTTACCGATAAAACCGGGTTCGCCTCCTCCGTTCTCATTGCCCGCCGTTCGTCTGTTTGGTGAGTTAAAACTTTTCCCGCCGCCCAGACGTTTTTGTCTTTGCCTCTCCCTTCCGCTGTCCCGCCGCCCCTTCCCTTCCCCGCCGCCATTCTTGCCTAGCCTCGCTTCTCCCTTTCGCCTTCCGTCGCCCCATCGCCGAATCGACACATTTGGTCATTCGCTGGCTTGGTCCGCTCCGCTCACCGATGCCGCCGGCGCCGTCCGGTTTTTTCAGGTCCCTTCTCTTGAGAGCTGGCGGACGAGCCCGCGTGAGGTCGCCGTTGGAGAGGAGGAAGGGACGCTGGTGAGAGTGGTCGGATTGAAGGAGCGATCCTCGTGGTCCTCTATTTGGTATGCTGCTTTGCCTCCCTTTTAAGCTTTCGTCTTAATTTCCTCGTGCCCGGCATTGTTGCTTTCGAAGATAAATTCTTACACGTTGGCACGTGTGATGTGCGTCTTGTTGCTCGGTCGGTGCTGCCGTAGTTTTTCTTCCGGGCACCGGCAGATGGATCTCCCGTCTCTGTGCCGGCGTATGAGCGAGCAGCCTTGCAAGCCATATCTTTTTTGCAGAAGCTCTATGGGTTTGTAGTTGTAGATTACAATTTTGAAGGGGTCGTCTTGTGTACCGAGTTGCCCGTCTTTGCGGTTTCTCGTGGCTACAAGGGCCACCGGTGTTTTAGGTAGGCTATCGAGAAGAACATGATGAGCTTGTCGTACAAGCTCGGTGCCTTATGAAAGAGGTGGCTCTGTTAAATCTTGTTCTTTAGAGTTTCTTCCCTCTTCATGACTTCATCTTGTATAGACAGATAGTGATATTGTTTGAGCAACAGATGTTCTGTGGACAGACAATGGCTCTATTCTGAAAGCTAACTTCTGTATGGCCAGTTAGCGATTCAGAGTTCGTTTGAGGATTTTCTTCAGCCGTCATGATCCAGTGGTGATTCCCACCATCTCCCTGTTTTCCTGTCCCCTGTAGCTGCTCTCTAGGATGCGGGGTCAACGCGCTTGCCAGGCAGCTGGCCTACCTCCGGGGGAGCCATGTATGTGCCTGTCCTGTACCTTTCCAGGGTTTTGTGTCGCTACATATGGTTCCCTGTATACACACTATCTTATTTTGGTTCCCTTCTTTGGCTATGTGGTTAGCTTCGTCGCGGGTGTCTGAGTCTGTCCAAGCAAATCGTCAGAAAAGAAAACGTAAGTGTGTGTTCCTGTTGTGCCTATAACCCATTGAGCCTGCGGTTCTATTGATCTTGGGTTAACGGTTCCTGACGCGCTTTTCTATAGTGGAGGGTGCACGTTATGTGCCTAGCACTTTGTCAGCTTCTGAGTCTCGGCGTAAGCGTATGAAATATTTAGGCTAGAAGAAACTCGCTAAATCAGGTAGTGGCTTATTTGAATAATTCATTTAGGTTCTTATTTAGATATGGCCAGACTGACATGTGTGGTGTGTTGTACCTGTTCTGTTCCATTAGGCCCGGTAAATACTGCAGGTGGATCTGGCTGTGGCCATTTCACCCAAGAGTACATTGATGCGCTCAAAGGTTGGGCCTTACTGTTCTTAGATTGGATTCATACTTCCCATGGTCCTCTTTGTTGTTGTGGTACTGATTTAATATTTCTTTTCATGCCCTGTGCTTTGCTGCTCGATGTTGGGTGATCGTCGCTGGTGCCTAGAGTCTTATGTTCATCGTTCATACTATGGGGGTCCGGAATACACCTGTAGATACTGCGGCGCTATATTCTGGCTCCGTGAGTGTGCTCTTTGGTCGAGTCCCAGTTTAAGCCCAGGGGTAGAATCATTTACAACACGTGTTGTAGGGGTGGCAAGGTGGACATACCTCCCTACAAAGCTCCGCCTGAGCCCCTTAGGTCTTTGGCTAGATTTGATGGAGATGCTGAATGTAAACGATTCCTAAAAAATATCCGGCAATATAATTGCTTGTTTGCTTT
Organism: Hyparrhenia diplandra; assembly: GCA_015847255.1. Taxonomy (NCBI): domain Eukaryota; kingdom Viridiplantae; phylum Streptophyta; class Magnoliopsida; order Poales; family Poaceae; genus Hyparrhenia; species Hyparrhenia diplandra. Next base: position 16,338 of record JADLZK010010572.1, read on the forward strand.
TACATCCATGTGCCAACACCTCCTTCAAGTACAAGTGAGCACTTTTTCCGTTTTCCCCTTTCGCCTACCTGTGCAGTGGAGCAAGCCTGACAACTAGACACATATTAATGTCAGGTATAAGGTGTGTTTCACAGCCCTGGATGGCACTGATGAGGCTGAGATGGTGTGCTTTGGTGACGTTGCTCGTAGAATGATTGGGAAGCCTGTTCAGCAACTTCTGAGAACAGCAACAGGACCTGCTGCATATCCAGCTGATATAACCAAATTGGTTTCTCTGAGGTTTACCTTTGCAGTTACCATGACACGCCAAAGCTTCTACAAGGCAAAGAAGACCTACAATGTCGCCGCTCTGGTCACAGCACATGGCCATCCTGCCCCTGTCCCAAATAATGTTGAGCATGATGCTGCTGCAGATGCTGCAGCTCAGTCAGCTGATTCTTCGAGTGCTGATGGAAGCCAGGATGCATCTCGTCAATCAGCGCCTTTTACACCACCTAGCACACTCTCTTCACCAAACCTTTCCAAGGTATATACCTCATGCCATGTTCATTCACGACAGCTATTCCATTTTTGGCAACTGCAGTCTCATGTCCCTGATTTCTACCAGGCAGCACCCTCGAATCTGGCTTCTCCTGAGACACCAGTGTCAAACAAGCGTAAAACAGGGTAATATGCTGATCATGCTTCAGTCTTATTGAACATAGCTTTGCATCTGTAACTAACTAATGCTACTATGCAGCGGTCGGGCCAGAAGCGCCAAAACCCGTCGCAAGCTTAGTATGCCAGATGATGAAGAAACCACAGGTGCTGCTTTGGACGCACCAAACTCCAGGTACGGTTACAGTCTGCTCTTGTAGCATCAACCAGTCCCTGATTTGCACATTTGAATCCATGCCTGCTATACAGCTCACCTCTTACAACTGTCTGATGAATTATCAACGGTTACCTGCTTCAGTCATGCATGCTAATGGCTAATATGTTCTCTGTAACCTGCCGTAGCACTGATCATCCTGGAGTCCAGGCATCTGATGGTGAAGACTCCTCTCCAGATCACTCTCCCGCTGCAGTCAGCGGGTAGACAAGGTACAGCCCTTAACTCCAAGCTCCTTATTTAGCCATGACCTTTGCATGTCTGCTTATCCTGGTGTCCAAAATTTTTTCACCTCAGTTCAAATATATCGCAGCGCTATCCTGCACAGGATCAACCATACATCCTGAGTTGTGCCTGTTTATACTCACTTAACATGTCTTAGGTTGCTCTTCTAAATTCGAGCTATTTCTTGAATTTTTTAACCACTGTCCTGTAATCTGACACTTACACATGTGGAATTGTTTTGCACTGTCCCATCCACCTTAATTTAGTTTTAACTAGAGATACGCGCGGTCTAAAGCATTAAGCTTGTATTCTAAAAAAAAAGGGTGTTGTACCAACAACCGTGTAGCGTATCAGCACAGTCATAGCACTCTCCATCCAAAAAGGATGGGCAGTAATCATCAGATCCATAAATACACACATATTATACTTGCAGCCTCCTTGATAACATCGCGTATCGCTTCCTAAATATACTACGACGTCATTTTGGTATGCAGGAACAAATAGGGATATCCAGACTTTTGCGTGGACTGGTTCGCTAACATCTGCCGTCCAGAGAAGACTTCTGCCTGTTTTTTGGTGGCGCGGTGTCCTCTGCATCGGAGACTAACGCCTCATCACTTCTGTGTTCGCTTGGCCCCTAGATGGCCCTCTAGGCAGGAAGAACTTATTTTAGTAATCTGAACTTCTTTCTTTAGTTCATGTAAGGCTCATTACTCAGGTAGCCCTTGCTTTGGCCACGCCCATGGATGACCTATAGGGCTGTTGGCACACTCATTTTGTGCACCAGACCAGGCCACTAAACTGGCTTGAGGGTCGGTGAGAATCTGCATAGCATATGAACACTTGCAAGGTCGCGTCCTTGCTAAACTCCATGATGGTCCAATTGTAGCCTGTCATTGGCCAACTGCCAAAAGTATTCAGTGCAGCTAACAAAACTGCCTTCATGCGAATATATTGGTATCCTTAAATTCCTTGTTGTTTTGCAAACATGCTGCCCTGATATATGTTGTTGCAAAAATGTTCATGCCTCCCTGAAGAATGTTCACGTATTGTAGATTTCAGATACTGGGTGTACACCCTTGAACCCTTCGTATTCATTTTCTGTCAACAGCTGTTACTCATGCATGTTCGTGTTTACTACTACACACATTGAACCATAAAGATAAATCAGATTTCTTATCGATCATCTTCTGTAATAAAACACGGCCAATACCCCGCGCGCATGGGCGTGCGCTAAATCACTAGTACACTTGCAGTGTTCCGGCAATGGCATGAAAAGCCTAGCGTTCGATTCATCCAGTCGCCTGTCTCCATGCAGCACGACATATGGGATTGGCGAAACAGTACTGTTAGATGAATTTTGGCCAGAATTCCAAAATTTTGGCCAAAAGTTTGGTTTCTAAACACACCCTCAGTTGTAGGCGTGTCAAGGCAAGATCCCAGTTAAACGATTATCAAAAATAAAAATACAAGTTAAACGAACCATGGTTGATGGTTCCGTATATTGGAGCCTCACACGTTTTGGCTGAAGCTGACATGCATGTTTCACTTGTTTCCCAGCTATTCCATGTTCGCTACATTCCCAAGCATCAAAGATAAACAATACTAGTTACGTCCAAACCAAAGATCATAATTACTTCTCGGTGACTGGTGCGTTGTCACTATAACTAACTACAGTATCATGTTACTGCTCCTGCTAGTCTGAAATCATAACATGATCAGACATTGGACAATAAAATAAGTACTAGTGGCAAGCAAGAAAGATGAAAAATTGGCATTGGCTTAGAACCCCAAAAAGACCTCATTGGCTTGGAAGTGCCTATCCTTCTTTCCCTGCCTCCCCCAAATTACCAAACCACCCCCTCCCTCCTCTATATATACCGCTTTCATTTCCTGCTCACCACTCACCAAGCTCTCACCAAAGACATCAGCAGCGCTCATTGCCAGCCTTTGCTTACAGCTAGCGGCCGGCCAGCCAGCCAAAGCCAGTGCTCGCCTTTAGCGGCAAGAGACCGAGACTTCCTTTCCGTTCACTTTCATTCAGTAGCGAGCGACAATGCAGTACGCGGCGGCGGAGCAGGCGTGGTACCTGCCGGCGGCGGTGGCGACGGCGACGATGGCGGAGAGCGCGGTGGCGCGCGTGGAGCGGCTGGCGTCGGAGAGCGCGGTGGTGGTGTTCAGCGTGAGCAGCTGCTGCATGTGCCACGCCGTGAAGCGGCTCTTCTGCGGCATGGGCGTGCACCCGACGGTGCACGAGCTGGACCTGGACCCGCGAGGACGCGAGCTGGAGCGCGCCCTCGCCCGCCTCCTCGGCTACGGCCCCGCCGGCGCGCCCGTCGTCCCCGTCGTCTTCATCGGCGGAAAGCTGGTCGGCGCCATGGACCGGGTCATGGCCGCGCATATCAACGGCTCCCTCGTCCCGCTCCTCAAGGAGGCCGGCGCGCTCTGGCTTTGAGCTAGCTAGCTATATAGGCCAGCGGCCGGCGCGCGCGCCATCGCCAATGCTGGTGACTCGTGCCAACAAACTAGCAGCTTCCGTTGTTATTTGCTTGCATGCATGTTAGTTCGTTGTTGATGTAGAACTTGATGTCACTTGCTAGCTGCAAGCTAATCAAACTAAGCTACGGTGATAGGAGGATATACATCCATGGACAGGGCTGGGTGGTGATGGTAGTAGATCAGCTAGTGATGCATGAGATGAGATTGAGCGGCTTAGTGTGTGCGAGTAGTGTGTGCAAGAGAAGAGAGGCTGGTACCGTGTGTGCTTTTTTCACACTACTACCTACTTCATGCCTCCGTCCGTGAGTTGTGTGGAGTGCCGGTGCGTGCATGTGGTGTTTGACGCATGCGCTGGATTTGCTTTGCTTGGTGCTACACTGCTACCACTCTTGTTCAATTTGATATCCTTTAATTTTAATACCTTGGTTCTCCTCTCACTTTTATGGTCCCTTTGTCTACTGTTATCTGTTTGTGCTCTTGGTTCTGGAGATTATTGTTCTATTGCATGCAATTGGTAATGTTTTTGTAACTCTTAGGGCACTCACAGTGCAGACTCTATCATAGAGTCTAAAACTATTTATTATCTCGAATATCGTGGACTTGGAGTCTTGTTTTTTTCTCATATATCTTCCATAGATATACTGCCACATCAGCACCACATCAATAAATCACAATAAGTATCAAGGTAATAAATGTGCTTAGACTACATGGTAGAGTCTGCATTGTGAGTGCCTTATATTCCCTCCGGTCCTCTATATCGGCTAATTCCACACCAAAAGTTCAAACATAAATTTCAAGGACCAAGAAGGGCATTAACTCCGAGTAACAACCTCCTTCGTTTAACTGGCTTTCCCTAGTCCGGCAGATATTACGGCCAAAACAAAAAACGGGCGTACGCCAGATATATAGGACCGAGGGAAATTTTCATGGATGGCTGGAAGCATAAAATAGAAATTGATTTCTTTAGACAAGTTAGTCTCTTCTCTACAACCATTTTTATATGGATCTTGATGAAGCCATCTGTGGGGAAAAAAATATGGCGCCTCTAAAAATTGTTTCTGTAGCAATGTTAGTTTCAAAATGTAGTTTTTTTTAAAGTATATATTTTTATGCCTTATAAATATTTTGTAATAAATAGATACTCAAAAGTCATATTTTCAAAACTATGTTGAAGTCTAAAACATAAGCTGGCGTCACTTATTTGCCACTAGAAAGTCAACATATGTCCTAACCACAGTGACACATAGTTGGTTGAGTTAAAAGAATTGTGTTTGTGGCATGAGGCTTAGAATAGAACGAAGAGATAAAAAGAAATGTCTCCGTCAAGCTCATTCAAGAGGTAGGGTTTACGTACGTGTGTTCATAGGAGTGAGTATGCGTGCGTATTGAGCGTCTAGCGTTATCTTGTGTAATCTCAAAAACAAAAACAGTTAGCTGCAGAATTCGCATACAAAACAATATACGAGTAATAAAACAGTCCAATATAGACCGAGGGAACGTAAACGGTACATGGACCTCTTGGGAACATAAAAAAATGTGTAGCACATCTACTAAACCCACTTCCTCCATCCCAAAAAGGATGTGCCACATCTAGTAAACCTAAGTTTGATTAGGTTTGAAGATAAGATTAGCAACGTTTGTATTTCTAAATAAGTTTATTATTAAAACATATTTAGCAATTCATTTAATGATATCAATTATGCGCTAAACTTATATTTTCTTATATACATTTGGTCAAAAGATAAAAATATTTTACTTATCGGGAAGTGAAAATGACACTTTTTGGAAGATGGATAGAGTATTAAAAATTATTTGATAATAAAAAATAAAAGTATCTGATTTAGGACACAAAACTAAAAGATGGAGCCAGTACTTCATGTACAATTCAACAGCCTTTTCTATAGCGCTTGTGATTCTACGAGTGTGTCTTGTGTTGTGCTAGAGATTGACAACGCAGTATCTGTGCTCCAGACTCCAGTACTGAAGTGCTGGTTTCGATCAGGTTTAGGGGCCGCCGTTTCTTTTTGATTTCTTCATTTCTTTAATGGCTAGAGCTACTCCCTCCGTCTCACTGAGTTTGTCGCCCTGGATTTCGTGCCATCTTATTCGATGCTTCGTCTTATTTAAAATTTTTGCACAAATATAATTTATTTTTGTTACGACTTATTTTATCAATGAAGATACTTGAATATTAATTAATTTATTTTATGATTTGTATAAATATTTTGAATAAGACGGATGGTCAAGCATTATATTTAAAAATCAAAAACGACGAACTCTATGGGACGGAGGGAGTATTTCCCATGGCGACGTGTGCTGCTACGTGAGTTTTTTCCTTCTTTTCCTCCCCTTTGTGACGGAGGGAGTATTTCCCATGGCGACGTGTGCTGCTACGTGAGTTTTCCTTCTTTTCCTCCCCTTTGTTCGAGATAACAACTTGGTACTGTTTGCTTCTCCTGTGTCTCCTTGCCTGCGTCCTTTGCTGCCTGACGGTCGGCCGTCTCTCTTCGCATGCATGCATCTCCTGTCACTAGTAGGAGTCGTTGCTTTGAAGAGTTAGCGCTTTGGCCAGGAGTACCACGACGAAAGAATAATGCTAGCTAGCATGCCTGCATGCTGCTCTCTTTATCAAGGGCCGGGAAAAGGTGCAGACACGTTAAAGCAAACACAGCAACTTGGTTTAAAGATGTCACAGACGCATGCAATTAGAGACAAACTAAAAGGGTTGGCGTTTAATCAATTGTTATATGCATGCATGGGAGTAGTACTAGTGCCACTAGCTAGATGGTGGTGTTCAGCCTCAGGCCAGGCTTAAACTATTGGTACTGGAAAGTGTTGCTTTGGATCATCTATCTGGATGTGAATCGATCGAGAGATTACCTTGCAAGTAGTTGTAGCAGTTGCAGGATTTGCAAGCCTAAACCTATCATTGCCCTTTCGTACCGACGTATGATGCTTTGGCTGCACGCACCAGCTTACCCATCAGTATTAAGTACGTTGCGCCGCTGAGCTTTTGGCTATGTACGGTTCGGATAGTAGCTTTTGGCACCAAACACTTTAAGAGAAAAATGCTGTTTTCTGTGTATGGAAAAGGGGTCATTGGAGCCGTTCCAAACAAACACATATAGATTGACTTTCAATCATCAAATACACCTTTTGTTCATTTTTATAGAAAATGGTTGTTTGTTTGGGACATTGTGTTTGTAGTTTTTTCATAATCAACTCTCTTCTTCTCATGAACAGATTCCTAGATGGGATGCCAAACTCTATACACAGATCTTCAGAAAAGACAAGCAAAGGACGAAGTTACAAGGTCTTCAAGATCCCTAGAAACATCAATACAACAGCTCATGTCTTAGCATCTTAGGCTAGGCAACATTTGAATGTAACTTCAGCTATTTCTGTCTCCTGCCACAATGCTACTCATATCTCGAGCTGCCCCCTTAGGGATGCTCTTGATCATGTACCGTGAGGATCTTTTCTCCCACCTTGCGAGTGTGTTGCTGCTAATTTATAAAGTATGTTTGTTATAAAAAAAATATTCTTTTATGAAATAGGAGGGGTTTGCACCCCTACTGGAAAATTATGAAAACTAAAACAGTTTACAGTCTGAAGGACTCATGAAACAAAACAAAACAAAAAAGTCTGAAAAAATGAGAAGGATTACAAAAAAGCTTCTAGTCATGAATCAACTCTAGAATAAAGAGTTGTCTTCGCTAGTAGAATAACCAGAGCAAATTCTTTCTTGAGGATCAATTTACAGTGATGAACCATTTTTTTCATATTTATATACCCTTTGCCGTGATAGTATTACATAGTAGTAGTGGTGTATAGTTTTGAGGCAACCTAATTAGATACATTTATTATAACTTGAATGGAATATATTTGATCATCCGCTCCTTTACCCAATATATGAAACGAGCCGCATTTTCCTCGAAAGAAAAACCACATATATTACAAACACATTGTGAAGTCCCACGAAGGTTGAACTATCACAATTGATGCATTGTCTACTCCCTCTGTCTCGGTTTAAATGTCGTTGTAGTCTAGTGCTAGGTGCATGCAAAGTGAACTGAACCTGCAAAACATTACATCCATATACATAGACAATGAGCTGAACTTGGACAGATGAAAGGACCCAGACATTTAATATGGGACAGAGGGAAGTAGTTGATATCAAAATTATATACAACACAATTACATGAATGGAGGTACTACTATAACATGGTTTTTTTTTACCAATAATACATCGCCGCGCCAGCGAGATCACATGCACACTACGTTACATGGATACGGATACGTGTATCGGATATAATACGTATCCGATACGAGGATACACTATTCTCCAAAAAAAAAGGACACGGGGATACGTCTAAGATTGTTTTTAATAATATTAATATAAAACATAGTTCACAAATTAAAATATCGCTTAAAGTCATCCATAGATCACAGGACACAGGTTCACAGGACACTATTCTTCTTCTTTTTGCTGGTCATCAACTTCAATTGGACCACGATCATCACACGACGCCATCTACATGGTGAGAGTAAGTACAGTAACTATAACTACAAGGATCGTTGATTCTTTGGGACTAAAGCTAGAGCTAGAGGAGATCACCGAGGGCGAGAGAGGGCTGCATCTGCTTGCATCCTTACGGCCTGGCGCCGTCCGCCGATCGCCGGCTCGCTGCCGTTGGTGATCGCCGCCCAGCGCCGCCATCGCCAATCACGAGTCTAATGGAAGGAAGTGCGAGAGGCGTAACAACGAATCACGAGGTGACACGCATATAATCTGACGTGCGGCCGCTGGCCTCGGCTTGGGGAAAGCGATGCGTCGTGTGGAAGAGTGGAATTTGGGCCATTTAGCTTCATGGGCGTATCCAAATCGGCCCACGCGTATCGGATACTAGTATCCAGGGCAGCACGTATCCAATCTTCTTAGTACGGCCCGGATGCGTATCCATGGCGTATCCGTATCTGCGGAGTATCGGATACGCGATACGCAAACCCCGAAGTATCCGGCGCATCGTAGCATGCACACACGAAACAACACGTACCGGAGTATAGAGTTCCACTACTCCGATTCAAATTCTGTTATGGAAACATTTCTTTAGTGATTCAAAACCAATTTAAGGAATCTTTATTAGCTACTTGGCTGGATTCTTTGAAACTAGAATCGTCGGGTAAAACTAGTGTCAGTTTATTTCTCATTGCCAATAATAAAATAGATTAGGTTCTAACCGGCCATTTCTCAATAATATGAGACATATATCTTGTGTTGTCTGACAATGATTAATTCTGCTGAGTAACCAAAATGATTCATACCATGCCAATTGCACCATAAATGATCTTATGGCGGTGTGAACGAGTTCCACTATGTTGGATCAAGACCCTACTGCCCAAATCAAGGTCCTATTTCTTCGTGGTCGAGTTTGAGCTTATCATTGGACACCCAAAGACGATGTACTTCTTTCATTTTCAATTATAAAACGTTTTGACTTTTCTATATATATTTTCTTAGACATTTGTACTGTAGTGGTTGACAAAAGCTATATGTCTAGAAAATCCAAACGTGTTATAAATTTGGAAATGAGGGAGTATTACATTTTCTGATAGATTTGTGTGGTTGCCTACATTATGTACTGTAGGAGTACATTGATACGCTCACGTGACAGAAGTATGACACCATGCACAGCGCTACTAGATCTTGCATGTACCGCGCCAGGCAGACAGCTACAAAGGCAATAATAATGTATGGAGCAGGAACAGAAGACGGTATGACTGGCATTAATGGGTGTTGGGTAAAAGAGCGCAAGGCTCCGCCAAATCGACTTTCGGCACGGCGCACCCGTATAAAGCCAGGCCTCGCAATCGCATCCATGCTACTAGCTGATGCTGCTTCCTCTTTCAAAAACACGCATATTACGCACACGCTGACGTGCATGGAGACACCCTCGTCGTCAACCGTACTCGCACTACTATCCTACATACTTACTGTACAGTAGTACAGTACACACTGTAAATAAAAAAAAATGTGCACTACGCTGTAAATTTTCTCATACATAGGGAAAAAGTTGAGTGAGGATCATTTCTATCAAGAAATGACGTGGACTGTTCGGCTCACATTGAGCCATCATATATGTCTTTTTAACCACACTAGAACATTGGGCGCCCTTTGGGCGCCCTGCCATGATTTGAAAAACAAAATTACTTTAATTGTCATGTATGAGTAATATAATAACAAATGACAATATGAATAGGAACCGATAATTGTACTATGACCATACATACTTTGCAACTACAATCAATTAAGTTAGAACCACATAAATATAGTGTACAATACTACAGTACATAAGGATTGTCAAATAAATATATGTGGTTTTACAATCTTCTCTCTCGAGTCTAATTCAGCATCCTTCAGCAGAATCTTGTTACCTCCACTTTTCATCTCTGTCCTTTCAGCCATACAAGAACTCATCATTTCCGCAGCCTAAAAATTTGGTATATATGCTTTAATTATAAAATGGTAATCAAAACAAGTCACTAAGTAAGAAATTGGATGCATTCATGCATATACACACTTAATTTGCACCTCAAAAACTTCCTTGCACAGTATGAAAAATCTTCTGGAAATAAGAAATTGTAATCTAGAGATCGTTCAATGCGCTGCTAACAGCACTAAAATAATTTATAAATACTAAGCAAGAATCTTAGTTCTAGTAGCACACAAATTTAACATATGTGAGTGAGAACCTTTAGTACTTTTCAAATGGATTACTCAAAGTCTAAGACATATCAAGCAGAGCATGTGCTAATGAACAAATAGATTACTCAAATGTGAAGCAAGTATAGAACTGACAGACCATATTGGCCGAAGTATCATCCTGAAAAATTCATTGTGCTAAATTGTTTGCCTATAATTTTTTTTAATGGTGGACCACTGAGCCGAAGAGAATGGTGGCTATAAAAATGCATCTTTATCTCTGCTCCAGCTGTGTTGGTAAAGGAGGGTTTATAGTGTGGTGATCCAAAGCAACCTGCTTACTCACTGCAAGTTGTACTGCTTCTACTAACAAGAAGCGACCATGCCGATCAAATGACCCAAATTGGAGCTAGAGATAAACCAATACATCTCATATGAGTGAGATCCAGAAGCAATTGGAGAAGAAAATTTAGATATATATAGAGACTTTTAAATCAGAACATCTAAGAACACCTAAAGTATAAGAACTTACTTATATGTATGCTCTATCAGAATATTCAAGGTTAACATCCAATAGAACATTAATGTCATTGACGGAATCCTGCAATAGACAAGATATTCACTTATAAGAATTTAAAGAGCAGTAGAGCACACGGACATCAGACATGGTGCTCCTTGATATCATGTCAAGGTGTTTTCCTGTGGAAACTATAAGCATCAGACTAAGAAAGCTAGTCAATATCACCTCGTGATTGTAGCTAAACAATTAATATTGTCCAAAAGGCTAATAGGTACATGAATTTTGGTTAATTCTTTTACACCAAGAATTTTGAAAGTTACTTACACAACTTTCACCGATGAGCATCTAGTTGCCATTGTTGTCCTTGTACACCATGGCATGCTCCTAGTCGCCATACCCATCCATTAGCCCTATACAACGCAAAACAGAAATCACACTCTTCTTCAGTTTCCATTCTCCCCAAGTCTTATATATGCAAGCATCGTTATCTGCAAGGATATCAATAATCGTTGAAGCAACTTTATGCTTCAATACTCATCCTCAAATTAGTAATTCGATAACAATCATCACCAACCTAATGCAGAAAGAACTTTCCTAGGCCAATTCACGCTCCTATGTCAGTCACACTAACCACCTCACAGCCATATCTTCCTAGTTCCCAATTAGCGCTAGTTTGACATGCCTTTATGCACATTATCCTAAAGACCCAAGTGCCCAAACGACATAGATGGTCCAAGAAGAACAGAGTAATGAACACAATAATCCATGGAGCATAGCCAGACTGCACCATGAGATGAGAGGAGAGGGGAGCACGCACCCGTGTAGGCAGACTTCGTTGTAGAGCAGTAAGATGGCTTGCCCGTCGCCACTTTGAACCTCGAGGGTGCTGACGGCCGGATCTGGCACCGGTCTCTACCGTCGACCATGGATCTAGCCTGGCGCTCCATGGATTTGGCGAACTCACATCTTGGATTTGACCATGGATCCACACGACCTAACGGCACCTCCACGCCATGGATCTCCTTCAGAAGTCGGTTCGCCATGGGCTGCCACCACGCTGGAGCTCTCCGGCATCGCAACTCAGGCTCTAAGCGGTGGAGAGATGTCAAATGAGAGAGAAGGATATAAGGGAGATGGGAAGGAGAGGTCCATGGAGGGATAGGCGATGAGGCGGAGCTCTCAGTGCTGTGCTCCCACACATCCACGAGGTGCACATGGCGAGGCTCACCGCTCTCCCAAACTGCTCCCCCGAGCAGACGTTGCGAAGCCAGGCAGGCGGCACGGCGATGGGCGGCTGGTCGACCGAGCCTCGATGACGCACCTACTCCCAGGCCACCCCGTCCTTGCCAATGGGCCCAATGCAGTAGGGGGGGCCATCAGTCATGGACGCCGAGGGGGGGGCAGGAGCGCGCTGAGGGGGGCGGCGGCGTGAGGAGGTGCGAGGCGAGGGAGAAGAATAGTACGCGCTGCGCCGAAGTCGGCGTGACGGCGTGAGGAGCGTGCGAGGCGTACCGGTGTGGGGACCGGGCTGTGGGCTGTGGCTGTGCGAGCTTCCGCTGGTGGATGGCAAAGGTAAAAAAAGACCTGGACAGGTGTCGCGCTATGAAGAGGCCACCAAGGCTCCGTTTCCTGAGAGAGCAGCAAGTTCGGGGGACTTTTAATAACTCCGATGTATGGTAAATCAGACATCTAGTACACCGTGTTTTTAGTGAGAACCATCCTACAGTAACTTACATAGGACCAGCGACCAGCGTGCAGTGCGGGCTTATTAGTAGCACTGGTGGTCTGCTGGAGTAGTAGGAGTTAGGAGAAGCCTGCCCGCGGCAGATCGCTAGGGCCCTCGTTAGCTCGTGTCGTCCATCCATGCGATTGCGATGCGATCCAATTGGAATTGATACGGTACTACTCTCTCGTTCTCGTCCTCCTAATAATGGCTAGCCCGACAGTTACAACCAACGCAAGCGCGCATGATTTTGTTTGCGTCCTTTTCTGCTCCGGCCGGGGTCCAGTAGCCGGCCCGGCCGGCAACCAACATTTTATGCAGCACTCGCACTAACCAGTGACGTCGTTAGTACGTACTACAGTAGTGTATAAAAATCTTTCCTCCGTCCCAAAAATAAACGACGTTTTTGGTTTTACGCCACAAAGTTTATTCGATTTGTAGAAAATACGTAGAAGATTTAAATCTCCAAATAAATTTGTTAAAAAACTAGATCAAAAGATCTTTCCAGCGATACTAATTATGTAATATAAATATTAATCCTATTTTAATATATAATTCTTGGGTAGATGTTTTTACCGGGAAAAACGTCATTTATTTTGGGACGGAGGGAGTACTCCTACACCACTTATACAAGTAATTCCATGGTCTAATTGATGATCAAATTCACAACTCATATTTCACGCGTTCGAGACTTTGGTTTCCCGGCCGGCTATAGCTGCAAAAAGATACTGCTAGGAGGAACATGAGCCGAGACGGCCGAGGAACTGGGCGACCGTTGCCCCGAAGCTCCGGTCGGTGTCCGGTCCCCGCGGGGCCAGGCGAGGAGATGACAGCTAAGATCGACGCCACGCCACGTCACGTACGTCGGGGTGACGTCGGCGGCCAGGGTCGCTGACCCTCTCGACCAATGGATCGGACCGGTGGACGCGACGGCGGGCTTTTGCTGGAGGGCCGACAGCCTTGTGGCGCGAGCCGGCCGTCGATGGCTCACGACGGCGCTGGCGGCCCCATCTGCTGCCCGCGCGGGGCGCAGCCGCGGGCACGCGCGATCGATCCCCAGGGCCAGCGGGCGCCCATCCCCAGGCGAGCTGCCGCGCCGCCGCATCGGCCGTCCGCGCGCAGCACCACCGGCACGCCGGCCGCGATCCGTGCCACCTGTCTCCGATGGTTCCGCCCCGCCGCGAGCCGCAGTTCTGCAGCGTCTTTTTCCCTTGCTGATGCAACGCCGAAAGCAACTCTCTCCCGGGTGGGTCACCCGTCCGATCCCATCGGTCAGAGTTCTCTTGCTTGGAGATTCGAATGCATGCATGCATGCATCGGCAGTCTACAGAGTACCCGTAGACGCACCAACCTTTTGTGCATGCGAGTCCTGCTGGTAAACCGACGAACGCACACCAGAATGATGATGGTGAACAGGATCGAGCATGCATACATATCCTCTCCACGCGTAAAATTCGTCTCGTTGCCTCGTTGCTAATACAAGTATTCTCCGGTGCCCTGCCCTACCCGGCCTACCAGTATAAATTAGTCGCTTCGGCACCTGGCTAATTAACCTCTCCTCGGCCGGCAGAGGCAGCCATGTGCAGTGCAGCACACCTGTACAAACGTGGATCGTCGCTGGCTGTGGATGGCCACCCACCCACCGCTTGCGGACAAGCACGGCGCCGTGGCAACCGACATGTCCACATGCACGCGACCATGTGCATGCATTGCAATGCATGGTTACATGCACACACGCACACACAGACACAGGCACCGAGTAGGACGCAGGCACAGCACAGAAGCATGCATGCTTGCATTGCATTGCATGCAACTCCCAAAAAACAACTTTTCCTCACATGTACTTTTGACTCTTGGCTTTTCTAATGCTCCTGCTTGCTCCTACTAATCCTGACCCGTTAACCTGCCACAACGCTAGCGTCGTACGTCTCCTACGTCGGCTAGCACACGTACGCACGCATGCGGGCGGGTGTCCGCGCACGCAGACGCGCGCTCGCGGACAGGGGCGGGGCGTGGAACGACGCCACGCACAAGCACAGGGGATGAGAGGGAGGGACAGGGGGCGCCACGCCCACGCCGCTCTGTCGCTGGCGGTAACACGACACGAGCGACATCTTGCAAGCAAGTGTAGGGCTTGTGCTTGGACCCTTGTTGCCTGTCCTAGTTGAAGTTCTCAGGGAATCCTTGTCGCTGCCGGCCTGTCGTCAAACCCTTGGCTGCAACTCCAACGGCCAACGGGGTGTGTGTGCAGTGCAGTGCCTCGCCTCGGGAAGAGCAAGTCAAACTCTTTTTCCTTGGGTCAGCCGGCACGCTGCTTCTCGCTGACGCCCTTCTCGGGTTACGATTGCGGCTAGTCGGCCTATTGTAATTCGTGCGACGGAACTACGGCGAGCGATCTTCGGCGCGCGGCGCCAAACAATGCGCGCCAACCACACCCCTGATGGGCGGCCCAGCCCACGGCCTGCGGGCCCCCGGAGGCCCTCGCCGGAGGCGGAGCGGGAGGCGGAGACGACGGCGAGAGCTGAAGGCGGGCCGGAGCCAGCAACAACGGCGACGGGCGGCGGGGATCTCCTTCAACGGCTTCATGTGGGGCTTTAGAATGGCCGGCCGGGGAGGTAGCTAGGCCCGGCGGTGGGAATGGGCGCCCGGGGTGGCGTTATTTGCGGTTGTCCGCGGTGGGGGGCGGTCGGGCCGGGTAGGGCGGGGGGGGGCGGGGGGGCGCCATGGCGGAGATTGGAACTCGGAGCTCGGAGCTAGGGTTAGGGTTCGCCGGAGGAGGAGAAGAAGAGGGGGGGGGGGCGTAGAAGGTGGGCCGCCGCCAACGCCCTAGGGCTCGTCGAGACTCAGGCAAGCCTTAGGCGTCGGCGCGGGCGGCGTCGGGAGGAGGAAGAAGGAGAAGGGGGCCGGGGCCGTTAGGTGGTCCGCCCACGACCCAAGGCGTGTTAGTGGTCGGCACCTAAGACGCCCAACTATGGCCGACTACTCCTACACGCTATGCATTGAACTTCTGGATCTACAAACCTTATTCATCGTACTATAGGTTCATAAACCTTAATGTGGCTTATGTAGTATGCAGTTAATATGGCATCAATTTTGTTGAGCTCATGCTCATCCCCCAACTGCAATGTCATCCTTTCCACTCTCTCAAGCCTGGCAATTGTGCCTCTGCTCTATCTCTACTTCAACGCTTGCCAACACCGTTTGGGGTTTACCTCTTCTCTAGTCGCCAATGCGTAGGAGTGGATTTTGTGTGATCAAGTTCTAGAAACAAGCACAACACCTTTGTTTGAGTTGTGTTTTTGCGCAGGAGGTATGGGACCTGGTTGCACATTGGTGCGATGGTTTGGTCCTCGTTCCTGATCGAAATATAGACCTGCAACACTGGTGGAATGCATCCCTCTCAGGTCTACCTAAGAACATCAAGCGAGATCGAGCAACTGCAATGATTTACACTGCCTGGCAGATATGGAAGGAGAGGAATAAGAGGATTTTTGAAGGAGTCATTTCGACACCGCAAAGGGTTCTTGCACTCATCAAGGAAGACATGAAAACTAGAAGCATCGCTTGCAACGTGGTCGAGCCCTAAAATGTAACTTAATGTTAGTTTTTTTCTTCGAGCGAGTTTATTTGTTTTACTGTAATATCGAACTATGTAAAAACTAGCTTGCTTCTTCTCCTTATATGACAGAGCAGTGCTCCTGCTAAATTTTCAAAAAAAAAAAAAAAAAAGATCGGACTCCGGGCCTTGTTTAGTTCCTCTCCAAATTTTAAGTTTTTTTCACCCTCTCTTCATCATATCAATTTTTAGATGCATATATGAAGCATTAAATGTTATTAAAATAAATAACTAATTATATAAATTAGTTGTAAATCACGAGACGAGTCTTTTTGAGCCTAGTTAGCCCATAATTGGACAATATTTATCAAATACAAATAAAAGTGCTACATGAGTTCGAGTTCGAGTTGCAAAAATTTGCAATCTAAACAAGACCCGATGTGGCCGTTGCGCTCGGGGCGGCCTCTTGTGTAGCCGAGAGTGCCAGCCATGGAACGGCTAACGCGCAACTTGGGTGCCCGCCAGGGCGTGGGCCAAGGCACCGGTAGGGCATGGCCTAGGGGATGTAAGTGCTCGAAAGCTGGATATTTCAAGTAAAGAATAAACGAAAGCATAACAACTCTAGCTCTTGACCATATAAAAATTGTACTTGTTCCTAATTCTGAATTCTTCTCAATTGTTCCATTTTTTTTACTTGTCTAAAATCATTGCTGCCGCGTTTCAACATTTGTTAGGTAATCCAATTGTGATGTACTGTGTATCATACTATTATTTCAGTGTCTTGTGTGCTACAGTAGTATATATAGTCAATGAATAATATATTTCTTGTTCTATGCAACTACGGTAACCCTAAACCATGCGAAATAGTTCTCAAAATTAAGTGCTCACAAACTAAACTCTGCGCAGATTTTTTTTCCATCCCAGACTAGAGAGACTATCACCCAACTTCTACCAGCAATTCTGAGCTATAGTGAGGGGTACATGAACCAAGGCCTAGAGCGAAGCTGGTGCCCAGAAAACCAACTACTGATATATCAGAACTAGGACATCAGATAAGCAAAAGCAATTTTTTGGTGAAGACATGTGTGACAAAAATCCTTCTCCTCTGCAGCATTCTGGCTGAACAGGGAGATCATCAGTTATCTTGCTCAGCATCATCCTCTTGGGACCCTCCTGCTACCGCCTGGTAGACCGAACACTCTGTGGTTGCATGTGTTAGACTAGGCACTGTGTGGCTACATGTGTGTGTCGTGTGTGTGGCTACATGAGTGCAGAGATTGTATACATATGCACCTGATCAATCGAATGAGACTGTTGAGTATTCCCCTATTCCACTCTTTTATGGTATCACGAGGCGGTTCCTTTTCAGGACCTCTCCGCTTCGCTAAACCGCCGCCGCCGCCCGAGCCCCTCGCCGGCCTCTCCCCGCCGTCACGATCCTCACGATCGCGCCGGCCTCCGCCGTCATTTGGGCAACCGCTAGCCGGCCTACCCATACCTCGCCCGAGGCACATTGAGCGGCGCCCGATCGCGATCCCCTGCGCGTCCCCAACGCAATGCCGGTCTCCCTCGCGACGGCGGCCTCCATCGCTGCCCCCGACTCCAATCGCGCTAGCCGCGATCTCCGTCTCGCGGCGGCGCGGCTTCGGCTCCGATCGTCGGCATAAGCGGGCGGCGCGCGGTCTCCATCGCGCCACAAGTGCGCGGCCCTAATTTTTCTAATGTGGGGAGAGGTTGTCCTCACATTGGGACACCTCTATGACCAATGTGTCAAGAGATAAAGAATAGAATGAATTCGGGTTTAGCCCCGGGGTCGTGGGTGCCGCTTATATAGCCCTTGGCGATGAACGATGGCCCTTGGATCAAACCGACCTTCAATAACGGTATGGATGCAACCTCAATGTCGGTGGTAAACCGCCATAGAAAGGAGAGGCCAATAGGTGGGACCCACCGGGCGGTCGCGGGGATTAGGCCCGGCGACGCCCGGGGCCCCGGGCGGGCCAACGTGTCTCCTTCCTTCGGTGTCTTCTCGGTGTCTTCTATAATGTTTTAGTCCACTTTTTGGGTTAAGTTATTTCACGGTCAAGTCTTGTCATCGTATGGGATGTAAACTCTTAGGTTTCTCATCGTTCTTATACGCTTTTATCATTCGAGTCCCCCGCAAAGTCATGGAATACCAAAACTCGTGGAAATATGTTAGTTAGACCCTAGCCTATATGATTATTCATTTTAAGCCCTTATTCCATGTTTAGTTGACCATTAATATTATGCTATAACAGATGTCAACAAGCTCCCCCAAGCTTACCCTTTGCTAGTCCCTAGCAAAGCCAAACTTAGCAATGGATCGGGGAGTTGCTACAACGCTTTCACACCTCAAAAGTACACGTGCTCTCAAACAAAATTTCTCCTTTACGTTAGAAAAAACATTTTCAACCTTCAACTTACCCGTATTACCTTTAACCATGGAGCTTATAGCCTTTTCTTAGGATCTTGGGCAATTGAAAGATAGAACAATCAAGTTAAGCACCATGTCTCAAACTCTTTGTTCAACCTTCATTCTGGAGTTTTTGCAAGTTTTCAAAATAAAACTCAAAGTTCCTTTGTATGACCCTTTCAAGTCTCTTATTTATGGTATTTGTGGATCCTCACTAAGGCAATAATGTTGTGTTGCCTTTCTCTCATAATATGTGGTATTTTTGGAATAAGGCGGTAGGACACTATGCCTTCTTCTCTCTCACCCTATATCTAAGGCTTATATCTGGAGCTCTAGGGGGGAGAAAACTAAATCTACTTACTAAGCATATATTGTAAGTTCAAGTAATGGATCCAAAGTCACGAGTCATACTGATCAAGTGATGCATGTGTATGGTGGAATATGATGGTAGGTGAGGTGAATGCACTGAGGGGAAAGCCTAATTTTACTTTTGCTCCTTGAGGAATTCATCTCTCTTTGGAATCTAGAATATTTGGGAGAACTTGGGTTGTATGCTCTTTCTTTTTTTTTTTTTTTTTTTCATGGAGGCCGGCATCTAAGTACCCATTATTTTCAGCGGACACTTGTCCATTTTTTAACTCTCCTTTATTCACTTTTTTTTCTTCTATTTTTTTTTCAATACAACCCAAGTCTCTTTTGCAATAAACTTTTTGAGAGATAAACAAGAGTAATGGAGCTTTGTAAGATGTTGGCTAAATGGATGGGTGTAGGGAATATTTTTGGTTGCTGTCTCCCAGGGTAGGAGTAGAACGTTTTTTGTGGATATTTGGTGGATGCTTTGTGGATGCGTACTTCCAGGGTAGAAGTAGCATAAATGCAAGTGAATTAGAGTGGAGTGGGGTGGAGTGTAATAAAGTGGAATGGAATGGAGTGGAGTGAGGTGAAGTGTGCATGATTAGCATGACAAGTTTCTAAGGGTCGACAAAAATTGAACAAACTTAATGCAAGGTGAACAGCCTATATATATGTCAAAAGGGTTTTCCTAATCTAGTGAGCATGTATATATGGCTGTGGTAGGAGGTTCAACACTCTTGTCACACAGGAACTTATCATGTGCACTTTAATTTTCAAAAGATAAATCTCCAGAAATCTAGTATTACTAGGAGTAAGATAAATAGCAGCTCAGACTCTCATATATCATATCCGTCAATTACCTAGACTTTAGAGCAAGCATTTGCTATCCACCGGTTTCGTGTTTGAGCAAATCTCAAGTCAAAACAGTTGCATTAAAAGCTTGAGAGAAATTAAGCTTGAATGGTAGGTACTCGAAAGAAATTAAGACGAAGCAACTATTCATCATCTCCATGTTTAGAGATTATCTTAAGAGTTTATTTTATTCTCACACTCTAATAAAGACTCTTTAATAAAGACTAGATAGACTCTTTTTATTTGGTTTCCTTAGTTATGCTTCTTTTTATTTCTTTCTAACAAAGCAAACAAATCTAGCTAATATATATAAGGCAGAGATAGGGATACTTATCGGATACATGGGGGTTGCCCTCCCCAAATTTGGATGTTGACATAGTCTTTGATGATGATGTGGAAGTAGAGGTAGACAACGACGGTAAAAGTTATCCTACGAGAATTATTTATAATTTGTATAGTCCATAGCGAACAGAAATGATGAGCACTTCACCGGGAGAGGGTTTTAAATATCGAATCCACGGGGGAGAATGGTGTGAGAATAATGAGACAAAACTAATCCCTAAGATAATAGGAAGGAACTGGAGTTGAGATAAAATGTGAGAAGAATTCTATGGTTGTCTAGTTTATATCCTTGTAAGGCTCGAAGATATTTTTTAATGGGGAAAGTAAGGACAAAACTTACCATTCCCCTAGTAACTATGTCCCTACGTGTCCTATCCTACGGGATGTGGAGTCCAAAGAAATCAATGGTACTGTCACTACCACGATCTACCACGCTCCGGCAGGTAGGGTGTATTTACGAGTTATCTAGTCCAAACACCGCGTTTGCACTAGGGGTAACAACTTCAATTCAAGAGCGACAAGAATCAAAGTACTCTAATGAGTCGTAAACCGAAAGAAATATAAACAAGTGAACTTACTCAAATATAAGGTTGATCCACCAAAGAAGTCTCAAGATCAAGTGCAATGAAGCCTTTGATCCCAGAGGTACAAGCGTAGAGGAGTCACCGATAGATCCGGTACTTCCCCTTTCTTCTCCTCAACTCTACTTTCTATCTCTCAAGAACAGATCTAGAACTCTAATTAAGTTCTTTGATCTATCTCTCAACTTTCTACTAATCTCTCTCAACTTGATCTTAGCTCTTCTAATTAGAGAGGTATAGCTCTAGCTATGATCAGAGTCAAGTATGATGAATAATGATTTTCATGCCTAAGGCCAGAGGTAGGATCATCCTTATATAGTCGTGGGCCGATGAATCTTGACCCTTAGATCAAACCGACCTTCAATAACGGTGTAGATACAACCTCAAAGTCGGTTTGAAACCGACCTAAGAAGATGAGGTCGAGGTGGGTCCATTTTGGGCGGCGCGCCTAATCTTGATCGGGCGGCCGCCAGCCATGGTGGGCCTAGGCCATCGAGGTTCTTCCCCGGTGTGTCTTCGGTGTCTTCTAGAATGTTTTAGTTCACTTTTTGGATCAAAATTCACCAATGGTAAATCTTCTTATTATGTGGGGGTTTTCTCTAAGTTTTCCAGGCATTTACTGTCAAGTCCCCTAAAAAGATATAAATCACCAAAACTCGTGAACTGCTGTGTTAGTAAAATACCTATTCTATGTTTTTATTCATTTTATAACCTTATTATATGTTTAGTTGACACATAAAAATAGAGCTTAAGAGGTGTCAACAAGCTCCCCCACACTTAGGCTTTTACTCGTCTCGATAAAAGGACGGTTATAACAAAATTGTAAGACAAGTATATCAAGCATAAAACAATCTCATGGTCAAACTTATATTTTACTAATCTTACCAAGAACTTTAAGCAGTTGAGAAACAAGATAGTTGAAATAGAGTACCTCATTCTTTCAATCAAATTCATTTGGAGTTTTTGCAATGATTTTTGAAAAGAAACATAGCTTAATTCTTTCTTTCGTGGTACTCTCGAATCACTCAATAATAATTATATATATAGTATTTTTGGATCCTCACAAAGCACATGTAATTAACATATCTACTTCTAATAAAGCTATATCTGGAGTTTCAGGTTTGTCAAAGATGTAGCATACTTACTTTGCATATATTTGCAATGTCAAAGATGGATCCAAGGAGAGACATCCTCTTAGATCAAGATGTGCATGTGTGTGCTAATTCTACTATGCTCTTATTTTTTCTTCTCTCTTTTGAAATAAATATTTTTGTAAAAACAAGATCATGGGCTATTTTTTTTTTTTTTTTTGAGAGGTGGGCTCTGCTCCCCGAGAGACTTTTGTCTTTTATTTCCTCTCTTAAAGATGTGGGTTCTACTCACCCTCGGACACTTGTCCATTTTTCATCTTTATTTGTTTTTTTTTTCTTCTTTTTTTTTTTTTTTTTACATACTATTTTTGCATAGCCCATGCCTTGCTGTACAAAAATAATTTATTGAATTTTTAGAGAGATCAACAACTGGAGCATATAAATATTTTATCAAAAAACAAAAACAAGTGTACGTGATCTTGATCTTTAGAACATGACAAGTCTCTCAACTTGGGTCACGAGAATTTGACAAAGCTCAACACAAAGCAAATAGCTTATTGCTGGTTTTAATATTCATAGCATGGCTTTAATAGGATATAAATTTACCACAAAGATGAAGTGAAGCTATCAATTTAATATTTTTGAAATAAATTCTCCAACGAAAGGATATCAAGAATTAAGTTCTCATCAATATGCTATCTCAAATTTCACAACAACTTTAAGCAACTTGGGATCTTTATTATTTTTCAACAGCAATTAATCTAACCATGAGAGAGTATTATGTGAATCTAACTTTGAACAAATCATATCAACATATTTTATTCTCTTTATTATTTAGCATATCAGCAAAAGGTTTCAAAACTAACGTAACGAAGCCAAAATATAAACTAAAGCAAAGTTCGGAGATCAAACCGAGAGTCGAAGAAATGAGGACGAGGGGAGAAGGCAGCCCTGGCGGCGGGCGGCGTGATTTTTCTCGGGCGGCCGAGCCCCCCCGCCGCTCCTTGGCCTGAATTTTGTCGTGTTGGATCTTCGTTCGTATTTATCGTTTTGCTTCACTTTTCGTGTTCAGTTTTCGTTTGTTCTTGACGTTCGCTTTGTCTCCCCACACTATCCTTTATTATCCTTTATCCAAAAACATGGTGGAGACAAGAAAACATATACAAAAGAAATATAGAAAATAAAACTGAGATAATGGATCAACAATTTATTAAGACAAGAGCACTCTTTATTTATTTAAACCAAACTTAACTCACAATCTTGACTCGATAATAGATAAAATTGACTCAAAACTCTAATTTAATTCAAAGCAAAATTGACTCGATTGAGTGACTCAATAAGCCGACTCGATATAATGAGTGCTCTTATAGTCTCGAGCATCTTACATATCCCTAGTAAGCCTATTCGGGATGCGCCGAGAACTCCCATCTTCGTAACTAATTTGCATTGGCCTTTTCTAAAGCGTCTATACGTCTAGAGGCATAGCTCAATTCTCGTGCTCGTAGTCGAGAAAAATTCTTCATGTGGAAGTGTTCAAAAGACGAAGCTCCGCCATAGTCATCCTTCCTGGCTTGGGCATTAGCTCTGCGACCTCTCTAGGCTGGGACGAAGCGGACTTGGTGCGGAGTAGCACGTACTCCATCAAGAACAAGACGGGAATCCGTGCAAGTGCCTCTTTCTAATGTTGTTGTCACCTAATTGGACGTTAGTAAGCTTTTCATTACGTCCGGGAGTGCTAAGCTTGGTGCTTTCGAGGGTAGACCGAGCATTTTTTGGGCGGGTTCGGGTTCGGCCGAAAAAAAAAAACCCTTATTTCGGGCCATTGGGCAAGTCGGGCCTAGCTTTTCGGGCGGGGCTCGGGCCGGGGAGGGCGGCTTACTGGGCGTGTATTTTACACTACAAAATTGCTAAAAATGTATTTCGGGCCGAGTTCGGGCCAAGAAAAATTTTATCGGGCTTCAAAATCTTGGGCCCTCCGGTAAGGTTCGTGGGCGGGCCAAAACCTCGGGCTTCTTCGGTCGGGCCGCTAGTTTTAGTTTTGCTCAGTCTACCTTGAATAGGGACCTTCTTCTTCATAGCAATTTCACGACGTGCGGCTAGGAAGCTCTTGGCATACAATTGCCCACAAGTAGGCTTAGGATCCGAAGATGGTGGGTTGACGGCAACTAAAGGTTTTGGCTCATACGGGACTATGGCCATGGAAGTGGATGAGTTAGGCTGTTGCCTTGACGGATCATAGACCACCATCTTGGTCTCGGTGTTCTTCATGGTGAAAATATATGGTGCTGGTCGTCGGTTTTAATGGAGGATGAATAAGATGAGATTAAATGATCGATGGGTTTGTTTATATAGGCAGAGATGAATGGAATAGGATGGAAAGGCTCGCAATACTTTCCTACGTAAATGACTCCAGAATGTTCGTCACTACAATGGGCAAGTTCTAGAGTATTCCTGGAGCAAAGATGGAAATGAGGGGAGATGCAATTTGGCGGCCGCCAAAGCCCATTCAAAGCCGGCCGCCCGGTGCCTGGTGACACTGTGTGTTGCCCTTTTTCCCACGGCCTAATATCCCTATTCTCGTTGTAATGCTTTTACTTTTGGCCCATAAAAAAAATTCTACGAAAATTAATTCCCTTGGGTTGGATAAATCATAAAGCCTATTTCATCTAATTCATTTAATTTATTTAATTCATCAGGCTTATCGAGCTCATAGAAAATTTTAAGACGTTGGCCATTTACCTTGAATAACTTACCTTCGGAGTCTTGAAGAGTGATTGCTCCATGTGATGATGAATTTACTACCTTCAAAGGTCCTTCCCACTTACTCCGAAGTTTTCCATGCCCGAATAATTTTACCCTGGAATTAAAGAGTAATACCTGATCTCCTGGAGTGAAAGTCTTTATCTTAATCTTCTTGTCATGCCATCTCTTGGTTCTTTCTTTGTAGATCTTGGCATTATGATAAGCTTTCTCTCTCCATTCCTCCAATTCTGACAATTGCATCTTCCTCTGAACTCCTGCAGCATCAAGATCCATATTCCATCTCTTGATTGCCTAGTGAGCCTTGAACTCAAGTTCTGAGGGCAAATGATGTGTTTTTTTCATAAACAAGTTGATAAGGTGTCATTCCAATTGGTGTTTTATATGCTGTCTGTATGCCCATAGTGCTTACGGAAGTCTATCCTTCCATTTAGTTCCCATTTCTTCAACTATTTTTACGTAAGATGTTCTTGATTTGCTTATTTGAAGTCTCTGCTTGCCCACTTGTTTGAGGGTGGTAAGCTGTAGCAATGTTGTGACGAACTCCATGTTTCAATAAATACTGTCGGAATCTTCTATCAATGAAGTGGCTTCCTCCATCACTACCATTCGGGGTACTCCAAATCTTGGAAATATAGTTTCTTCAAACATCTTGATTGAACTTCTACCATCTATTTGTTTTTGCATGGCAAAGTTTCTACCCATTTTGAAATATAATCCTTTGCTACTAGGATATGTTCATAATTTTCGGATTTTGGGAATGGTCCCATGTAATCAATTCCCCGGACATCAAAGAGCTCTATCACGGAGATTGGTTGTTAGAGGCATAGCATCTCTTGCATTTATATTTCCGTGCCTCGACAAGCTCCACATCTTCGGATAAAATCTTTTGTGTCTTGATACATGGTTGGCCGAAAAAAAATCCTGCTTGCGGATCTTTGCATGTGTTTTGAATGCCCCATAATGACCTCCATATGGTGATGAGTGACATCTTTCAATAATCGAAGTCCTTCTTTGTAGGCACACATCTTCTAAGTAGCCCATCGAGCATACCGAAGAGATATGGCTCATCCCATAGGTGATGACGACTCTCATACATAAGCTTCTTCTTATCTCGCCCTTGGTGCTACATATCCTGCAACCATAAAATTAACAAGATCTGCATACCGGGGATCGGTATGGGTTACCCGATAAAACATACCGGCCCCTCGAAAGTGAGTCATTAATAGGCAATTCATTTGGTTTTCAAAATGCATTCTAGATAAATGATAGCAAGCAACAGAATTTTCTACTCCTTTCTTATCTTTAATTTCTAAATCAAACTCTTGGAGTAACAAAATCCATCTTATCAAACGAGGTTTAGCATCTTTCTTGGTGAGCAAATATTTCAAAGCAGCATGATCAGTGTAAACAATTACTTTAGCTCCTACCAAGTAAGATCTGAACTTATCTATAGCATAAACAACTGCTAGTAACTCTTTCTCAGTGGTAGCATAATTGAGTTGTGGTCCAGTCAAAGTTTTACTAGCATA
This sequence comes from Hyparrhenia diplandra, assembly GCA_015847255.1. Lineage (NCBI taxonomy): Eukaryota > Viridiplantae > Streptophyta > Magnoliopsida > Poales > Poaceae > Hyparrhenia > Hyparrhenia diplandra. The sequence continues at coordinate 42,381 of JADLZK010010572.1, forward strand.
AGCAATAGCATGATGTTTCTTGTCTTTGGTTTGCCCTAACACTGCCCCCCCACAAAGATAGTCAGCGGCATCACACATAATTTCAAAAGGCAAAGACCAATCAATGGGTTGAATAATTGGTGTAGAAACAAGAGCCTTTTTCAAAGTTTTAAAAGCTTTAAGACAAGCATCATCAAAAACAAAGGGAGCATCCTTGGCTAACAGCTGGTAAGTGGTCTAGTAATATGTGAAAAATCTTTTATGAATCTACGATAGAAACCAGCATGGCCTAGAAAACTTCGTATCCCTTTTATATTCATAGGGGGAGGTAACTATTCTATAACTTCTATTTTTGCCTTATCAACCTCTATTCCCCTTTCTGAAATAAGATGACCAAGCACTATTCCTTCTCTAACCATAAAATGACATTTTTCCCAATTAAGGACCAAGTGCTTTTCCTCACATCTTTGCAAAACCCTGTCTAAATTTTCTAGACAATCATCAAAAGTTTTTCCATAAACAGAAAAAATCATCCATGAAAACTTCCATAATCTCTTCAATCATTTTTAGAAAATATAGACATCATACATCTTTGAAAAAGAAGCAGGTGCATTACATAACCCAAAAGACATTCTTCTATAAGCATAAGTTCCATATGGGCATGTAAAAGTGGTTTTGCTTTGATCATTAGGATGGATTGGGATTTGGTGATATCCAGAATATCCATCAAGGAAACAAAAGTAAGAATGTTTTGCCAATCGCTCTAACATCTCATCAATGAAAGGTAATGGAAAATGATCTTTCCTTGTGGCTTTGTTTAGTTTTCTATAATCTATGCACATTCTCCATCTTGTGCTTGAGTTTTTTGAGGAATTAATTCATTTTTATCATTTTTAACAACTATCATGCCTCCTTTCTTAGGCACAACTTGCACAAGACTTACCCACTCGCTATGTGGCATAGGATATATAATCCCGGCATGTAACAACTTAAGAACTTCCTTCTTAACTACATCTCTCATCGCATTATTGAGTCTTCTTTGAGGTTCTATAGATGGAGGTATATCTGGATCTGTAGGAATACGATGGGTGCAGAGAGCAGGACTAATTCCTTTTAAGTCATCGAGTGCGTAGCCTAAGGCTGAGCGATGTTTTTCTAAGACAGTTATCAGCCTGAGAGTCTATTCTGGTGTAAGTTTATCATTTATGATCATTGGAGACTCTGGATCTTGATTTAGGAAAGCATAAGTGAGGCCCGGTGGTAAAGGTTTAAGTTCAATAGGAGGTCTAGGTGGGTTCTCAAATTCATCAAGAGGTTCTGAAGTAGTAGGATTTTCATCCTCTTCTTCAATAAAGAACTCGAATCGTCCTCTTGATTAGACTCTACAAAATATTCTCTGATGGCCTCTTTAACTTCCTCCATAGGATGCGGTTCGGACAAGACTTCGGTTTTAGCATGAATAGCTTGGATTATAGGTAATGAAAATTTAAGATCTTTGTCTAGCTGAAAGTCTAAGTCTCCGGGTTGTCCTTTAAAAGTAAGCCTTTCTATTGGTTGTCCTATCAGCAGGTCAAACTCCATTGATATCAAAAATATAGAAGCTAAGATGCACCATGGTGTTATTAAGCTTGATTGGTAAGACATAAAGAATTCCTGAGCTTTGAACAATTTGTCCTGAAGGGCTTAGTAACAATTTTGTAGTGGGACTTAATGGCATGTTTTTGAGAAGTTCATGAGCAAAAGATAATGCCATGTTTATTCCCACTATAGGATTGTAAAGAGCATCAAAAGGGTCTTTATCAATTTGGCAACGAATAGGTATAGAAGGTGAATCCAAATGGATTACATCGAGGAGGAAAACTCGATTCTTACGTCCATTCGCTACTTATGATTGAGACAAGTTCTTCTATAGTTTCTTTTAAATGTGTCAAATCGAGAAGGATCTAAAGGATAAGATTGTGATGTTCTAGTCTTCTGAGATTTTAATCGATATCTCGAGGTGTTTCCATAATCTGTAAAGAGATCATCCTCGATATCAAGAAGTCAGAGATCGAAGTGACCTCTGGTTCTTCTAAAGGTTACGGATTAGCTAGAGTTTGTAAAGAATTTGGAATAGAATTGGGTTCGGCTAATCTTTCTTCTTTTATTATTTCTTTTATTTTTTAAATTTTTCCCCTGCAGTTGGATCATCCTCCTTATTTTCCACTATTTTATTTAAGACAGCAATGCATTCAGGGATTGAAAGGTGAATGAAAGATCCATTCGCATAGGTGTTCAAATGTTTTCTAGATTTTCTATTCAGACCAATATAAAAATGTTGAATTAGAACATGGTCTGGTATGGCGAGATTAGGTCAAGATTTGGAAAGAAGATCATATCGTTCCCAATAGGCACTCAAAGATTCATTATCATTTTGTTTGGAAGATAGGATTGAGAGCCTAAAGTTAACTAGTTTGGACATGGGAAAGAAATCTGCACAAAATTCATTTAAGCAAGTTTCCCAATTGCCACCCATTCTTTCTTTATTTACGTTGTACCGGGCGAGCTTTTTCCTTTCAAAGAGAATGGAAAGAGCGTCCAGCCAGATAGTTTCGGGAGACATGCCTTCAATATGGAGGCATTTACATGTCTCCTCAAAAGTTTGGAGATGAAGGAAAGGATTTTCGTCTAATTCTCAGGAAAATGTTTGGTTTTGGACCATCTCTATCAACCTAGGGCTTAAACTCATAAGAACCAGCTTTAATAGGTTCGGATGATAACACAGGTCTACAAGCTTGCCCGTTGGGTGCCAAGTATTTGTAAAGAGGGGTAGTATCCATTTGGATAGTGATTTGGAAAAGATAAAAAGAAAAATCTAAACTAATGATATGATACAAGATTTAGTTTAGCTCACGTAATCAGCAAACCGTTCTCCCCGACAACGGTGCCAGAAATGCTTGTTGGTAAAAGTTATCCTATAGAATTATTTATAATTTGTATAGTCTGCAAGCGAACAGAAACGATGAGAACTTCACCCGGGAGAGGGTTTTAAATATCGAATCCACACGGGGAGAATGGTGTGAGGAATAATGAGACAAAACTAGATCCCCGAGATAATAGGAAGGAACTGGAGTTCAGATAAAATGTGAGAAGATTTCTATGGTTGTCTAGTTTATATCCTTGTAAGGCTTAAAGATATTTCTTAATGGGGATGTACTCAAAGGAAAGTAAGGACGAAACTTACTATTCCCCCAGTAACTAGGTCCTACGTGTCCTATCCTACGGGATGTGGAGTCCAAAGGAATCAATGGTACTTGTCACTACCACGATCTACCACGCTCCGGCGGGTAGGGTGTATTTACGAGTTATCTAGTCCAAACCCCGCGTTTGCACTAGGGGGTAACAACTTCAATTCAAGAGCGACAAGAATCAAAGTACTCTAATGAGTCGTAAACCTAAAAAGAAATATAAACAAGTGAACTTACTCAAATATAAGGTTGATCCATCAAAGAAGTCTCAAGATCAAGTGCAATGAAGCCTTTGATCCCAGAGGTACAAGCGTAGAGGAGTCACCGACAGATCCGGTACTTCCCCTTTCTTCTCCTCAACTCTACTTTCTATCTCTCAAGAACGGATCTAGAACTCTAATTAAGTTCTTTGATCTATCTCTCAACTTTCTACTAATCTCTCTCAACTTGATCTTAGCTCTTCTAATTAGAGAGGTATAGCTCTAGCTATGATCAGAGTCAAGTATGATGAATAATGATTTTCATGCCTAAGGCCAGAGGTAGGATCATCCTTATATAGTCGTGGCCGATGAATGCCGACCCTTGGATCAAACCGACCTTCGATAACGGTGTAGATACAACCTCAAAGTCGGTTTGAAACCGACCTAAGAAGATGAGGTCGACAGGTGGTCCCCCCGGCGGCCGGCCTATCTTGATTTGGCGGCCGCCAGCCATGGTGGGCCCAGCCGTCAAGTCTTTCCGGTGTCTTTCGGTGTCTTCTAGAATGTTTTAGTTCACTTTTTGGATCGAAATTCACCAATAGTAAATCTTCTTATTATGTGGGGGTTTTCTCTAAGTTTTCCCAAGCATTTACCTATCAAGTCCCCGAAAAGATATAAATCACCAAAACTCGTGGAACGTGTTAGTAAAATACCTATTCTATATTTTTATTCATTTTATAACCTTATTATATGTTTAGTTGACACATAAAAATAGAGCTTAAGAGGTGTCAACACTGCTGAACTCAAATAAACAACAAAGCTAGTGGAACTAGTTTAGCGTTAGTGGTTTTAGCCACTTAGCTTCTTGTTGCCAAGGATTATGATAATTCCATTAAGACAATAGTTCGGCAACATTAATATTTTTGGATTTTCTATGCAAATAAGGATGATGATGCATGCATATTTATTTTATTTTTATGCCACCACAATAAATATCCTTATGGGTTGTTACACACCACAAAATTACTCACATGGGGCTTAGAGTTTTTCAATGTATATGCAACAAACAAAAATTTATTTTTCTTTTCTAATGCAAGGTTAGTGCTATAATTTAAATATGCTAAAAGGAAAATAATTATGCAATGCAAGGAGGTAAATATGCTATGCATATAGATAACTACCGATCTTACCTTTCGGCGAGGTTTCGGTGTTTTAAGTCCTCCGAGCGAGACTTCTTACCTTGTTATTTCCTTGAGTGTATTATCCGATCTTGGCGGTTGTGCTCCTTGAGATGGTGAAGGGCGGCGTCACCCATGTTTCTTTGCCTTATGAGTTAGAGTGAAAGCGTAGGCAGCGTCTTGTTTTTAGTATGCATGCTTGCAAGACTTTCACTTGTTGAATTTTGGAGCTTGATAGATTTCCTCCATCTTTTTGCTCAAAGTGTATCCCGCTTTGCAAAGTCAAGGTAGAGATCAAGCGGATGGGCTCTGTTGGTGGGAAAACACCAAATGAGAACCAAAACTTCATTCATTCTTCTCTAACCATAGGCACAACAAACAAGATAGAGTTGATTTATTATACGCTTTTCTTAAACCTAACTTGGGTGACAAGATCGAGAAGATTGAGCATGATTGTTTGTGATTAAAACTTTCGACGGATCGAATCAAGCTCGTTGACTCTTGGAAGGGTTTTCTTCTCTAAACATCAAATGCATGATTATGATTCCTCCAAAGCAATGTGAAAAACATTCTAGCTTTACAAGATTAGGACTATGAGATCAAGAGAATCGTGGTAGGAACAACTAAAGAAACAAAACATGTTGAGCTAATGAAGTTGGATCGGGCAAGGTTGTTACTCTAACATGTTTAAATCTTTATTTATGAAAAAGCCATTCTTAAGGTAAAGCTTAAGTAATGATAACTTACCTCAAGATGTTACCTTAATATCGGAGTGTGAAAACATCGTAACACCTTGTGATGGTCCTTTTCTTTCTGCTCAAAGCTTTCCTTCTTTGGCCTCTTGTATCTTGTTCCTCCCTTATCTCTTTTATTGCATCGTACTTTCTTTCTTATTCTTTAAATTGTGCTAAGACCCTTTTGCTCCTCTCATGGTTTTATTAGATGCGGTATTAGTTGACAACACATACCCAGAAGGAATATACAAGTAATAATAGTTGGATTGTCATGGAGCTAAATGTTGCTTCTATGCTAGAAAAAGTTTTGGTTGAATATTTTAATTAGTACTTCTTCACTATTACTTTTTTCTCTAGTGGGAAATTTTATTATAACTTAAATTTGATTTTGATGTATGACATATATTAACCATTCAAACTTAGAGAGACAAAGTAATTATGAGTAGAGGGATTGCAAACCGGCATGTCGAGAATGGCGGGGAGCTTGAGTAGAGGAGGGTAATGTCGGATGATCTTTAGAGGAGTCGAGCCTTCCTCCCCCATGCTTGAGCCTTCCTGTCACTTTCGACACTTTAAGTTTGAATGCTGAACCATCCCTAGTTGTGTGATGCAATCAACATGTCCTTCGACGTTGTTCTCCCCTGTCTTTTGATGTTCTTGTGACCTGTTGCTTTGTCCATCCACTTCTTTTTAGTAATTGCTTTTTTTTTCTAAATCGTGTTGTATGGAACTCTTCTTCATTGAATGGACATAGCATAGATTCTTTCCTACAAAATATTAGTGGACATATACCCGAGGGAATATACAACATGGTTGAAGCAGGGGTTATTGTCCAAGGTTTATATGATTTTCTCTATGCTAATGAAAAGGTGGTTCTTTGGTTACTCTTAGCACAAATTTTATTTATTCATGTCTTATAACACCCTTTTCTTTATGGCTACACTCTAGCATGTGGATCAAGGCAAAGGTAACTTGTAGCAAAAGAGAGCACGAATGATTTGATACTTACAATTCTTCCATCAATGATGAATGAGCCGTGTCTTTTGCACAAGGTTGGAGTTCATCATATTCCTTGCTTCATCTCTGATCTAAGGTCATCTCTTGACTTTTCCCGATTTGGATTTGAGAGTTTTACGCAAGGGTTAGTCCAACAAAATATACCAACATCTACTACATCATACTATTGGTTCAAAAAATCAACCTAGACACCACGTCCAATTTGATTTAGGAAGACATTTTAACCTAAGCACCATGCTTAATTTAAAAGCCAATGGAAGTGAAATCACCACTCTAAACTAAGCACCATGCTTCATTTAAGAGATGTATGAAGATATTCCGAAACCTTAGCATATTATAGCAAGCAAAGGTAACATGAAAGCATCACAGGGGATTTACTCAAAATAGAGACGAAAGAGCATGATCATGGTGAGGATTTTTTTAACATGGATGTATACATGCAATGGGTCTACTATGATAAAACATAAACTAAGCGGAGTGAATGCATGAGTTGATCAAGTAAACATGCAATGCAATGCAAGAAATTAAAAGGATAACTGCTCAATAGGTTTAGAGTCCATGAGCAAGACTATCTCACCTTTATTGATCATACTTACCACGATGTGCAATTTCTATGTCGTCACTTGAGATGTGTTCATTGAATTCTTGTGTGGCGACTTCTTCTTCAATCTATACATGGTTAGAATAATAATATATAAATAAATGCATACCTTGAGATAGCGAGGGGTTCCAATGTTGATGAATCTTGAATGATCGGGCACCTGGGTTCTTCAATTTTCTTCTTTTCTTTTTCTGTGGAATCTTTTTTGGAAGGTCGCAGCGACATCTTTTTGTCTGTCTATTCCACAACTCAACGAGTAACAAGGGTAATCCTACTAAAGCTAATGATACACTAAATTAGCATACATCAAGATCATTATTAAAATTTTTAGGCCAATTGCTTCCCGAACAACGGCGTCAAAAAGCTTGTTGGTAATTGTTAAGTGCTAAAAGAATATAGAGGTTCATAGCGCCACGGAATACCATTGTAGCTTTTCCCTAGGAGAGTATTCTAGAGTATCGTATCCATAGGGAAGCTTTGGCTAAGAATCTAATAACTCACAATCATGCATCTACTAACTTAGCAAACCACTAGACTAAAGTGAGGGGGTATATGATAAGAGTTAAGCATAATCACACACAAGAGAATTCCATGATAAATGTGCAGCTAGCAAGTTGAGAGAACAGCCGGAGAGATCTAGGTTCCTATGTACTTCTCTATTACTTTAGGTTATATGATAGAATCACACCAAAGCACTTTGGGACATCGGATCACTAGCCACAAAAAGAGATGAGAAGGGGGCTAGGAAGCTCCGACTACGGTCCTACAAACACCAACCCAAACGTGGTGGAATACGTCGGCCGTCAGGGCTGTCACCACCTGGGGCTACCACAAACTACTTGTGGGGTTGGGTGCAATCTCAGGTAACCTCTAGTCTAGACACTAAGTCTATACTATCGATTACAACTCTAGCCACCGCGAATAACTAGAGTCCTCAATACGAGCGGAGATCCCATGCAATAGCATAACAACTATACTAACCATATACGAAGGACATGGAAGTAAATAGAGAAGATAAATATATGAATCATAAGTCTTACAAAGAAAGGATACAAGACATACCAAACTCTGTCGACATCTCTAGAACCGCAGCGCAGCTCCACTCTCCCTAACTCTCTAATTGCTAATCCACTACATTGGAGAGTCTAGCCCTAATTCTCTAATGTGGGGGAGAGGTTGTCCTCACATTGGGACACCTCTATGACCAACAGGTCAAGAGATAAAGAATTGAATGAATTCGGGTTTAGCCCTGGGGTCAGGGGGTCTGCTTATATAGCCCTTGGCGATGAGCGATGGCCCTTGGATCAAACCGACCTTCAATAACGGTATGGATGCAACCTCAATGTCGGTGTTAAACCGCCATAGAAAGGAGAGGCCGACAGGTGGGACCCACCTGGCGGTCGCCAGGATTAGGCCCGGCGATCGCCAGGGCCCTGGGCCACAACTGTGTCTCCTTCCTTCTGGTGTTTTCTGGTGTCTTCTAGAATGTTTTAGTCCACTTTTTGGGTTGAGTTATTTCATGGTCAAGTCTTGTCATCGTATGGGATGTAAACTCTTAGGTTTCTCATCGTTCTTATCTGCTTTTATCTGTTCAGTCCCTGCAAAGTCATGGAATACCAAAACTCATGGAAATATGTTAGTTAGACCCCTAGTCTATGTGATTATTCATTTTAAGCCCTTATTCCATGTTTAGTTGACCATTAATATTAGGTTATAACAGATGTCAACATATACCTCTGGTTTATTGGGCGGACTCACTGCACACTGCCACCTACCTACTCAACCGCCACCCCACAAACACCCTAGATGGCCGAACACCCCACGTTGCCCTCCATGGCACGCAACCCTCTTATACGCACCTTCGTGTGTTCGGGGTCACAAGCATGTTATCCCAACTTTGTCCTCCCACGGCTCCACATAAACTATCACCTCGCTCCTCCTTGTGTGTCTTCCTAGGGTACTCTTCCAATCATAAGGGCTATCGGTGTCTTGACCTTCATTCCAACCGCATCATCGTCTCCGGACATGTCGTATTCGATGAGGCGGTGTTTCCCTTTGCCGATATGTCCACCTCGCCCTGGGATCCCACCATACTTGATTTTTTGACAAAGAGCGATGATTCCTCTTTTCCCTATGGGCCATGCAGGTTCACGTCTTCCTAGGGGCATGGATGCTGCCCCCGGCAGATCTCGGCGGCGTGGTGGCGCGCCGACACACCCCCTCACCGGCGGTGCCTCCATTGGCGTTTCTTAGCGCAATCACTAAAAACAGGTTTAGAACCCATCCCTAATGATGATGCTAGGAAGCGTGTCGTCGATATCACTAAGTGGAACCACCATGTCGGTGATACCGCACTTTCAATCAACGGTGATAGATCTTGCCATAGTTGATATTTCATCCGTAAGTGCACGGATCTATCATTGTAGCATTTCACCCGAAGTATTTAGGTATCGTTATTTATATTTTCCCAAAGGAAGGCTTGTATATAAGAAGCTATGAAAGGTCCTAATGGCTAGAAGGGGGGGGCGGGGGTGAATAGCCTATTAAAAAATCTTGCAACAACACTAAGCACCCAGATTAGTAAATAAGATGGCGAAGCTAAATTAGCGGTGCTTTCTGAGCTATCTATGCAAGCCACAAGCAAAAGATGATAATTCTAATATCTCTAAGATCACTCAAGGGCTATGTCACTAGTTTACTCCTAGATGATCAAGCAATTCTAACTAATTTCAACACTAGGAGCTAAGCAAGCTACACAAGCTAACTAAACAACCTAAGCAAAGCTACACAAGTATACTAGTGAAAGTAATGCAAAGGTGCTAGAATACAATACCACCCGGCGTAGTGTAGAGGTTGTGGCCAATCACCGTGAACACCGAGAAATCTCCAACGAGCAAGAACAAGTGACACGATGATTTTTCACCGAGGTTCACGTGCTTGCTTAGGCACGCTAAGTCCCCGTTTGTGGCGACACACTCACTTGACGTATGCTAAGCTTAATGGCGGTGCCAAATCCCCTATGGGAGCTCAAGCAAGCGATCACAAGAGAGGGTCCAACAAGCCACGAGCAATCTACTAGTGCTCCTTTTCGCGAATCTCCCTTGGGGTAAGGAACGACCCCTCACAATCACCACGGTGTGGCCTCAAACAAGCTCCTCTTGAGCTCAACACCGCCTCTTGCTCCAAGCCGCTAGGGAGGCAGGGCAAATTCCCAAGAAAACAAGAATCCCGCGGCTTCTCCAAGGATGAAGTGCCTCTAGATGCAAGACCAATCAAGCAATGCACTTCTATCACTCTCAATCTCACTCAAGATTCGAAGTTAGAGTGAAGGGATGAGTGGAGAGGAGTCTCAAATGCTCACTAGCAAGTTAGAAGCTTCAAATGTGCAAGAGAGAGGCTATGAAACCGGGCAAACCCATATATATAGCCTCCTCCACGAGATAGAGCCGTTGGCTTCAAATTGGGCTCTTTTAGGAGTGGCCGGACGCGACCGGCCGGAACCACCCGGTCCGGTCGGGTCAGCGTCAGTCATCCTTCGGGCCGCTACCGACAAGGGTCGGGCCCACGGTGGCACCCTCCTCGTAGCGTCCCGGTCGCAGCTTCCGGTCGGGCACGGAAGCATCCGGTCGTGGTCCGGTCACCGCGTCCGGCAAAAAAATGCGGGGCTCTCTGCGAGCCTTGACGGAGGGACGCTCGGTCGATCGCGTCCGGTCACTCCACCGAAGGCCCCGGCCGCCCCGAGCATTTGCTTCTCCATCTTTTTCTTTGCTCTTTGCTTCAACCTTGCTTCGCCTCTTGCCATGGGTTGCCAACACGTCCAAGATGATCTCGTTATCATGCATGTTAGCTCGATGAAAAGTTAGGCAAGATCGAAGTTAGTGCTCTCATTGTCCTAAATGCAATATGCAAGTTAATTGGACCTAGAAGCACTTCACCAAAGGATTGTTGTGGCATCCCCTCTTGATAGTCGGCTATCTATCCTATAATGTGATCACACGCTCTATCGTGTCTTGATCACCGAAAGGAAAAACCCTATCAAGTATACCTTTGCCTTGATCTCCCGGGTTCCTCTCAAGCCGATCACCGAGCTTGACGATCCACCATGTCCATCATCATTGTCCATGTTCATGATCATCATGCTCCTTGTCATCCATCTAATCCTATCTCATAGTCATCACTTAGAGCAAAGGATTAGTCCACAAGTGTGTCATCAATTTCCAAAACCAAACATGAGATTTCAATCTCTCTTTTTTTTGGTGCAATAGTGGTGCCACACATACATTGAAAACATTTTATTTTCCATGAATGAGCCTTATAGCATGCATGATGTCTAGATGCACTAACAAGTCCTTAGCTATATATGAATGTCATGTCAAACAATTTTTACCTTGCTTGTTGTCGAAGGAGAGGCATGTCATATAAGTGGGGTGCATCAACTCAAGTTGGAGAAGTCACTAATGTTCAATTCTCCCTTTAGCATGCAAAACCTCTTCTCATCAAGTGGCTTGGTGAATATGTCGGCTAGTTGATCTTCGGTGCCAATGCCCATGATACAAATGTCACCCTTTTGTTGATGATCTCTTATGAAGTGGTACCTTATATCAATGTGCTTTGTTCTTGGATGTTGAACCAGATTTTGAGTCATCTTTCTAGCACTTTCATTGTCACAATACAATGAGACTTTGTCAAATGTGAATCCAAAATCCTTCAATGTTGACCTCATCCAAAGCAATTGAGTGCAACAACTTCCCGCACTAATGTATTCGGCTTCGGCGGTTGAGAGAGCAACACTATTTTGCTTCTTTGAAGACCATGATACTAGTGACCTTCCAAGGAATTGACATGTGCCACTTGTGCTCATTCTATTGATCTTGCACCCTCCATAGTCGAATCCGAATATCCATTCAAATCAAACTTGGATCCCTTTGGATACCATAGTCCAACATCTTGTGTGCCCTTCAAGTACCTCACAATTCTCTTTGTTGCCTTGAGGTGACTTTCTCTTGGATCGGATTGATATCTAGCACACATGCTCACACTAAATGTAATATCCGGTCTTGATGCGGTTGCATAGAGCAAACTACCAATCATAGACCTATACTTCTTTTGTTCAACCATATTGCCACTAGGGTCGGGGTCTAGGCTTTCATTGGTTGCCATTGGTGTGGACATTGACTTGGCATCTTGTAGATCAAACTTCTTGATCATGTCTTTGATGTACTTGCCTTGACTAATGAATGTGCCATTCTTCAATTGCTTGATTTGGAGTCCAAGAAAGAATGTGAGTTCTCCAAGCATTGACATTTCAAACTCATTAGCCATCATCTTAGCAAACTCTTCACAAAACTCTTGGTTGGTTGACCCAAAGATAATGTCATCAACATATATTTGCAACACAAACAAGTCCTTGCCAATCTTCTTGGTGAAGAGAGTGGTGTCCACCTTGCCCATCTTGAACCCTTTAGAGAGGAGAAAATCTCTCAACCTCTCATACCATGCTCTTGGTGCTTGCTTCAAGCCATACAAAGCTTTCTTCAACTTGTAGACATGGTTAGGATACTTCTCATCTTTAAATCCCGGTGGTTGTTCAACATACACCAACTCATTGATGAAGCCATTCAAGAATGCACTCTTCACATCCATTTGATAGAGCTTGATGTCATGAGCACATGCATAAGCAAGCAAGATTCTAATTGCTTTAAGTCTTGCAACCGGTGCATAGGTCTCTCCAAAGTCAAGACTCTCTACTTGAGTGTACCCTTGAGCTACTAGCCTTGCCTTGTTTCTCACAATAATTCCATCTTGATCTTGCTTGTTCTTGAAAACCCACTTGGTTCCAATCACATTATAGTCCTTTGGGCTTTCCACCAATTCCCATACATCATTCCTCTTGAAGTTGTTCAACTCTTCATGCATGGCATTGATCCAATCTTCCTTCTTTAGTGCATTTTCAATGTTCTCCAGTTCTTCTTGTGCTACAAAGGCATGGTGAGCACAAAAAGATGCCAATCTTCTTCTAGTAATCACTCCACTATTGATGTCACCAACAATTTGATCAATTGGATGATCTCTTGCTATGTTGGATGGTTGCATCACTTGCATTTGATGACTAGGATGAGTGGATGGACTAGCTTGTTGCTCTTGATCTTCCTCTTAAGTGCCACTAGTACTTGCTTCATTTGCATTGATTTCAATGGTAGTGGTAGTCAATGGAGTATCATCATCATCATCATCAACTTGCCTTGGCCGAATATCACCAATATCCATGTTCTTCATAGCATTCTCCAAGTTGGAACCACTCACATCATAATGGTTTTCAACTTCATTTCGAGAGCCTTGGGTTTCATCAAATTTAACATCATGAACTTCTTCAAGTTTGCCACTACCCAAGTTCCATACTCTATATGCTTTGCTTGTGGTTGAATATCCAACTAGGAACCCTTCATCACATTTCTTGTCAAACTTGCCCAATCTTGTGCCTTTCTTGAGAATGTAGCATTTGCATCCAAAGACTCTAAAGTAACCATTGGGCTTCCTTCCATTGAGTAACTCATATGGTGTCTTGCCAAGCATCCCATGGCAATAGAGGCGGTTGCTACAATAACAAGCCGTGTTGATTGCTTCGCCCAAAAGGAATGGCTAACATTGTATTCACTAAGCATTGATCTTGCCATTTCAATCAAGGTTCTATTTTTCCTCTCAACTACACCATTGGATTGAGGAGTGTAGGTTGGTGAGAATTGATGTCCAATTCAAGCTCATCACACAACTCTTCAATTCTTGTATTCTTGAATTTACTTCCATTGTCACTCCTAATCTTCTTGATGGATGTCTCAAATTCATTTTGAACTCTCTTGACAAATGTCTTGAAAAGCTCAAACACATCATTCTTGTCATGCAAAAGAACACCCATGTGTATCTAGTGTAGTCATCAACTATGACAACACCATACTTGTTGCCACCAATGCTAGAATATGATGTTGGCCCAAACAAGTCCATGTGTAGCAACTCAAATGTCTTGCTTGTACTCATTGTGCTCTTGGTTGGATGTGTATTGCCATGTTGCTTGCTGGCTTGACAAGCTCCACAAGGTTTGTCCTTCTCAAACTTCACATCATCAAGCCTCTAACCATGTCATGCTTCATCAACTTGTTCAATTGCTTCATTCCAACATGACCAAGCCTTCTATGCCACAACCACCCTTTGCTAGCCTTTGAGAGTAAACATGTTGTCAATTTGGCTTCTTTTGAGTTGAAGTCAACAAGGTAGAGATCACCATATCTAAATCCCTTGAAGATCATATTGGCACCATCACCACTAACCACTTCAACTTCTTGGCTTGTGAATATACATTTGTAGCCATGATCACAAAGTTGAGAGACCGACAATAGGTTGTAATCAAGATGATCAACTAGCAACACCTTTGACAAGCTTTTCTCTTGAGTGATAGCAATCTTGCCTAGCCCCAACACATTGCCTTTCTTGTCATTGCCAAATGTGATTGACTCATACTCATCATTGCCCTTGATGCTAATAGACTTGAACATATGAGAATCCCCGGTCATGTGTTGAGTGCACCCACTATCCATTATCCAATGCTCTCCTCCGGCACGATAATTGACCTACAAAATAAGATCAATTCTTCTTAGATACCCAATGTTGCTTGGGTCCTTCAAGGTTAGTCACCAAGGCCTTTGATACCCAAATGGCTTTCTTCTTTGAGCCCATCCATGGTGTACCAATGTACCTAGCATGAACACCATTGTTCTTCTTCACAAGCATATATGAATTATCAAGCTTGATGGAAGAAACATTGGTCCTCTTGTTCATGCACTTTTGCTCCACATGACCAACTTGCTTGCAAGCTTTGCAATAGCTACCATTGCTCTTCACAAAACGAGTTTTGTGAGTCACATAGGCGGCCTTGCCTTTCTTGGGGATATAGCCTAAGCCCTCCTTGTATAAGGATGTCCTTTGGCTACCCAAGCACATAAGCAAGCGGTCCTCACCACCATAAGCCTTAGCTAAGGTGTGATTGAGCTCCTTTACCTCCCTCTTTAAACAAGCATTCTCATGAATAAGCATAGGGTTGTCATTATCTTCACTAGAGATGGATATGCTAGTGATAGAGCTAGTGGAGGTCTCACACTTGGGGGTTGATTCATCAACTAGAATGTCACACATGATGCTTGCATTGCATGTATCAACCTTTTCCTCAACTAAGCACAACTTGTGCTCATCAAGTAGAGAGGAATGAGCTTTCTCTAACTTAGAATGAGATTTCTCAAGCTTCTTATGGTCTACCTCTAGACTCTCATAAGATGCCCGAAGCTCATCAAGTTCTTGTTTAAGGCTCTTTGTTTCCTTACGCAAGCCCTTGCATTCCTTCCTACTTTGTTTGAACATGGCAATGCAATCATCAAGCATGCTTTGCAACTCCTCCCTAGAGAGAGTTTGCTCCTCATCATCACTATCACTATCACTATCATCATCATCATCTTTAGTGATAGATTGTATCTTGGTGGCCTTAGCCATGAAGCATGAGGAAGGAGTGTCGAAGAGGGAGATCTTGTCATGCATAGCAAGGTGAGCTTGTCCCTTCTTCTTGTTCTTCTTCTCCTCTTCTTCATCACTTGAAGAGGATAAGCCATCACTATGCCACATAGCCACATGTGACTCATTCTTCTTCTTGGGCTTCTTCTCCTTCTCATTCTTGGCATCATTCTTCTTTTTTGCTTTCTTGATGCCCTTCTCATCATCACTATCATATGGGCACTCGGCAATCAAGTGACAATCATCATGGCAACGAAAGCATGTCATGTTGCCTTCATTCTTGCCATCCTTGGTCTTCTTCTTGGATGATTGCTTCTTCTTGTTCTTGGAGATGTAGTTCTTCTTCACAAACTTTTCCAATCTCCTCACAAAGAGAGCCATTTGCTCATCCAATTCACTTCCACTTGTAGAAGTGCCATCCTCTTCATCGCTTGATTCTTTCTTCTTCTTGCCCTTGGATGATGAGCTTGCCTTGAGTGCCAAGCTCTTTTTGTCCTCTTTCTTCTCTTCATCCTTGACCTTCTTGTTTGCCTTGTTGATGAGCTCTTGCTTCTTCTTGTCATCTCTATATGAATCATCGGTCATCACCTCATCAAGCAATTGGTTGGGAGTCAAATCCTTCAAGTTTGACCTCACTAGCACGGTGATGAACATCCCAAACCGCTCGGGCAAACTCCTCAAGAACTTCATGTTGAAGGTCTTGTCCTTGATCTCTTCACCTAGAGAATTGAGATCATTCACCAACACTTGCATGCGGTGAAACATCTCCGGCACGGTCTCATCTTCCTCCATCTTGAAGCTATTGAATTGCTCAAGCTTGATATAGGCCTTTGCTTGCTTGACGCCTTCGGTGCCCTCATAGCACTCTTCTAGCTTCTTCCAAATCTCATGAGCAACGGTGAGTGACTTGACTTGCTCAAACACTCTATCATTGAATGCCTCATGAAAAGCACTCACGGCCACATCATTGGCATATAGTTTCTTCTCTTTGGCCGCGGTTGGCTCATTTGGCTTTGCCACCTCAAACTTGTTCTCCGTCACAACCCACACTTCTCTATTGATTGACTTGAGGTGTGCGGTCATCTTCACCTTCCAATAGGCAAAGTTGGTGCCATCGAAAGGTGGCACCTTCTTGGTGTTGTTGACATGAAACGTCATAGCCATTTTGTCACAATAGGATGTTAAGCCTCACAAATACGGTGCCTCAGCTCTGATACCACTTGAAAGGTCCTAATGGCTAGAGGGGGGGTGAATAGCCTATTAAAAAATCTTGTAATAACACTAAGCACCCGGATTAGTAAATAAGATGGCGAAGCTAAATTAGCGGTGCTACGAGCTATCTATGCAAGCCACAAGCAAAAGATGATAATTCTAATATCTCTAAGATCGCTCAAGGGCTATGTCACTAGTTTACTCCTAGGTGATCAAGCAATTCTAACTAATTTCAACACTAGGAGCTAAGCAAGCTACACAAGCTAACTAAACAACCTAAGCAAAGCTACACAAGTATACTAGTGAAAGTAATGCAAAGGTGCTAGAATACAATACCACCGCGGAGTGTAGAGGTTGTGGCCAATCACCGTGAACACCGAGAAATCTCCAACGAGCAAGAACAAGTGACACGATGATTTTTCACCGAGGTTCACGTGCTTGCCGGCACGCTAAGTCCCCGTTGTGGCGACACACTCACTTGACGTATGCTAAGCAATGACCGGTGCCAAATCCCCTATGGGAGCTCAAGCAAACGATCACAAGAGAGGGTCCAACAAGCCACGAGCAATCCACTAGTGCTCCTTTTCGCGAATCTCCGCGCGGGGTAAGGAACGACCCCTCACAATCACCACCGGTGTGGCCTCAAACAAGCTCCTCTTGAGCTCAACACCGCCTCTTGCTCCAAGCCGCTAGGGAACCAGGTAAATTCCCAAGAAAACAAGAATCCCGCGGCTTCTCCAAGGATGAAGTGCCTCTAGATGCAAGACCAATCAAGCAATGCACTTCTATCACTCTCAATCTCACTCAAGATTCGAAGTTAGAGTGAAGGGATGAGTGGAGAGGAGTCTCAAATGCTCACTAGCAAGTTAGAAGCTTCAAATGTGCAGAGAGAGGCTATGAAACCGGGCAAACCCATATATATAGCCTCCTCCACGAGATAGAGCCGTTGGCTTCAAATTGGGCTCTTTTCGGGGGTGGCCGGACGCACCGGCCGGAACCACAACAAGTCGGTCCGGCGTCCGGTCCGCGCTTCGATCGCTACCGACAAGGGTCGGGCCACTCGGTGGCACCCTCCTCCGTAGCGTCCGGTCGCGACTTCGGTCGGGCACCGGAAGCATCGGTCCGGGTCGGTCACGGCGTCCGCAAAAACGCCGCGCGGGGCTCTTTGCGACGCTTGGCCGGGACGCTCCGGTCGGTCGTCGGTCCTCCACCGGCGTCCGGTCGGCTCCACCGGCGTCCGGTCGCCCTGCATTTTGCTTCTCCATCTTTTTCTTTTCTCTTTGCTTCAACCTTGCTTCGCCTCTTGCCATGGGTTGCCAACACGTCCAAGATGATCACGTTATCATGCATGTTAGCTCGACGAAAAGTTAGGCAAGATCGAAGTTAGAGCTCTCATTGTCCTAAATGCAATATGCAAGTCAATTGGACCTAGAAGCACTTCACCAAAGGATTGTCGCGGCATCCCCTCTTGATAGTCGGCTATCTATCCTATAATGTGATCACACGCTCTATCGTGTCTTGATCACCGAAAGGAAAAACCCTATCAAGTATACCTTTGTCTTGATCTCCCGGGTTCCTCTTAAGCCGATCACCGAGCTTGACGATCCACCATGTCCATCATCATTGTCCATGTTCATGATCATCATGCTCCTTGTCATCCATCTAATCCTATCTCATAGTCATCACTTAGAGCAAAGGATTAGTCCACAAGTGTGTCATCAATTTCCAAAACCAAACATGAGATTTCAAGCTAGCATGGCATCTGGATGATGGAATGTGTGTACGCTAAGTCCAACTTGATCATAACAGGGGTAAGCAATACGGTTCATAGATAGTGTGACACACACATTGGAATCCACCATGAAAGGATAAAGAAAATAGATAAAGAATAAATGAATGTCCTATGGAGTACTCTAATGTATTCTAGTCATGGTCATACAAATGAATAGTTAGGATCATATGCTAACACAATATAAGCATGGTTATGTCTAGGATAATGAGGGAGACTACCCGGTACCATCCGGCCCAATGGGAAGCATTTCTGAACTCCTACATTACATGCGAACGAGGAGGGATTACAAGGGACGGACGGGGCTGTCACAACCTGTCGCCTACCCCTCACGACCGTGGCATGCTCTCATATTCGAAGGTGTCGTAATACCCGGGCACCATGCCCGCATACTGAAGCACTACTCTTGTCCCCGGGATCCCCCACCCTACGGATGGACGGACTAAGACAAGAGCAAACCCGAAAGAATGACGAACCGTTATCCCATCTATAATCATGTTATGCATACGATGATCAATGAAGAATGAATATGAACATGTTAAGATTATGATATGCAAACTATATGCTAGTTCATATATCAACACTATAACATGAACAAGACTATACTCTAATTCATAAGTTAGACCATGATCATAGAAATAGAACTTGCAAATAGGAGAAAGATCCATGGAAGATATATATTACCAAAGCTCACTTTCTTCTAGATTACAAGCTCCTCCTTGTAGCTCTTCTACTCCAATTCTAACCAAAGAAGAAGAAGAAGAAGAATGTGGTGGTGGAGAGTGAGGTGGTGCTGGTGTGGTGACTCCAAGTGGTGTGTGTGGAAAGAGGGAGAGAGGGGGGCTACTTATACACATGAGTGAGGTGGCCAAATGACCCTAATGCCCCTAAACCGACCTAATAAACACGTCCGGTACGATGAACAGGCCATCACACCCCGAACCGCTGATTCAGCATTAATTGAACCGCCACGCCGGTCGGGCTCGAACCGCCCCGGGGGGGGGTGCGGGCGCACCTTGGGGTGCGGCCGGCCCCCTTTAGGCTTCGGCCGCCCAGGCTTTGGCGGCCGTCGTTCTTTCGTCTTGAAAAGTTGTGTCATGGGCTTGGCTCGGTCCACTTTGTTGGTTTTGGTCCATTTCCACCCTGGGCTTGATGTTCCTTGAAAATACGCTTTCGAGGGTGGCGTACTTTGGTCGTATTTCCACCTGTATTTATTATAAATACTACAAAATACATTGTGAACACTACAAGTGGAAATATGTTAGTAATAAATATATATGAGTATAAAAGGTATAGTTTTACTCCCTTTATGGTAGTAAGTTGACGGGAAAAATATGTCGTTGGTGACCGTCAACGGCCTCGGCGGCGTCCTCTCCCACGCCCGACCACATTTGCCTCTAACGGCGCGCCCCTGGGGGCCGGCCTAAGACCGCTGCCCCTGCGGGCGCCCCGTCAGTCATTACCCGGCGGCGACATTTGTCCCCGCCGCACCACCTTTACGGTGCGGCGATTACTCTGTCACCAATGCGCATGGCATGCACACACATGGCAAGGGCGACATCACGACAACTTTGTTGATCGCTGAATCTTGAGCAAGTCCACTATCTCGGTGCCATCTTCGGTTCGCTGCACTTGCGGATCGGCGTGGTCTTGTGACTATGTAGGAGGAGTTTGATTCCCGCAAGCAAATGACACTTGGTCTTTGGTTTCTCGGCCTCCCGGTGTCAACCTTGTTACGAGGCAAGTGGATTTTTCATCACAAGTTCAAGGCGGGCGGCTCTCTTGACCGTTATAAGGCTCGATGGGTACTTTTTGTGGTTTCACGCGGCGTCCGGGCATTGACTATGATGAAACTTTTTCGATCCCGTGGTCAAGCCCGACTTGATTCGGGCCGTTCTCACTCTGGCACTCTCTCATTCATGGCCTATTCACCAACTCGATGTGAAGAATGCATTTCTACATGGCACCTTGAATGAGACCGTCTCTGTGCCACCGACCGGTTTCTTGACACCTCTAGACCGACCTTGTCTGCCGCTGAACAGGTCCCTGTATGGATTGAAGCAAGCTCCCCACGCTGGCACCATCGGTTTGCCTCTTACCTCATCTGTCTTGGTTTTGTTGAGGCAAAGTTTGCATGGCTCGATATGGCTATCTTGATTCTCTATGTTGATGACATCGTCTTGGCGACCTCATCTTTGAGTCTTCTTCAACGGATCATTGTTGCTCTCCGCCGAGAATTCTCTATGACGGATATGGGACCTCTTCATCATTTTCTTGGAGTCGGTGTTCGGCGCCAACATGCCGATCTGTTCCTCTCATAAGCGTCGGTATATCTTTGGATATTACGGACCGTGCGGTATGCTCAAGCGTAAGCCTTGCAGTACTCATGTGGATACTCAAGCCAAGTTGTCTGCTGATGGTGTTGCCGTGGCTGACCCCACCTCCCACCGCGGCATCGACGCCTTCTGATACCTCTCCTTCACCCGTCTGCGGATATCGCCAACTTATTTGTTCGACGAGGTCCGCTTGTATATGCATGATCCTCGAGAGCCTCATCTTGGTGTTATGAAGCGGATTCTTTGCTATCTTCAGGGTACTTTGGACCTCGGTCTTCACCTTCACCGGACCTCACCGGCTGATCTTATTGTCTACGGATCTTGATTGGGCGGGATGTCGACACGCGCAAGTCCACCTCCCGGTTATGTCGTGTTCCTCGGGGACAATCTCATTTCTGGTCATCCAAGCGTCAGCTTTGTGTCAAGGTCGGTCACGAGGCGGAGTATAGAGCCATGGCGAATGGTGTTGCGAAGCTTCTTTGGTTGCGCCAACTTGCGGGAGCTCCATCATCCTCTTCGCTGTGCCACTTTGTGGTCTATTGTGATAATGTCGGTGCAGTCTACCTCTCCAGTAACCCAATCCAGCATCAACGAACAAAGCATGTCGAGATTGATCTACACTTCGTCAGAGAGCGAGTCGCTCTTGGTGAGGTCCGCGTCTGCATGTCCCCTTTGCATCCCGATGCGCCGATGTCTTCACTAAAGGTTTCTTGGCGTCGTGTTCACGGAGTTTAGGTCCAGTCTTAATGTTTGTGGTGCTCTCAGTTAAGACTGTGGGGAGTGTTAAACCGAGCACTCTGTGGTTGCATGTGTTATATTAGGCACTGTGTGGCTGCATGTGTGTGTCGTGTGTGTGGCTGTATGAGTGCAGAGATTGTATACATATGCACCTGATCAATCGAATGAGACTATTGAGTATTCCTCTATTCCACTCTTTCACCGCCAGTTGCTCTCCTGTAGTTGTCTGGGCGATGAAAATCTTTGTCGCCATCCTCAACATGGAGTTTACCCCTTTGATAATCTTCCCCCTGGGTAGAAGACTTGTCCACACAGACAGATGTTCATTTTATTTATGTCTTTGAGTATGTTCATTTTATTTATGTCTTCGATACTCAAACCTCCTTTTTTTTCTTACTTGCACTTATCTTTGTGCATTTTACCAAGTGATATTTTTCTTAGTGCTCCCTCCACGCCAAAATATTTTTTTTCATGCATATATAATATTATATATGGTTAATCTGCTAGTGGAAAAGGAAAAAAAGGGCAAACCGAGGATAGCTTGATTTTTAGGTTCCTCGTGGTAATCGTGTCCACCACGCTTAGAAAGAAGACAATACCCAGACGTAATACGGTAATAGACTTGTCATGTGTGCTAATGTTTTGTGAATTCTTTCCAGTTCATTCAGGGTGAAGTCAAGTTTTACTGAAACTGTTTCAGTCTCTCGAAGTGCTAATGGTAATTGCAAGAGCACATTACACGTATATCGTTTTTTTTTCACGGGAATTCGAGGCCCAGCAATATTGTGGCCCGTCAAGCTTGCGCATAAGAACCTAAGAACAATGAAACAGTCGCAGAGTAGGCCCAAGTGTGATTCACAGAACCCAGGGATGGGCCGAGTGCCAACCTCTGGCGCGACTTGTAGATCGCCGTGCCGATCCGTTCGGCCCGCTCGCGGCTCCTCTCCCGCTGAGCCGCCGAGCATCTTTACGGTTGATCAGTGACGTAAATTTATATATGGCTAAAATGGACGATAACCGGCTTTTTTAATACTGTATAGTTATTTATTTTAATGTTCTTCTGCTAACTTATGTAACAAACAGTATGGGCATGTGTCTCATGGTAAATACATGTCGCGATTCATTCCATCTTTAAATAAATAAGTTTCCCTATTTATGTTTAGTCAAACTTTTTTAAGTTTGATTAAATTTTACAAGGAAGAGCAACATTATTTATGACACCAAATTTTTATCATTTGATATACCATGAGATATATTTTGACCATCTATTCATTTGGCATCATAGATGTTGTCGCTCTCCTCTATAAAAAAGATTCGACTTAGGACAACGATTGAAATTGTTGATTTATTTAAGAACAAAGAAACAACTCAATATAAGTTATACAATAGTGGGTCTCACGCACCCCTCGACGAAATCTACCATGGTAGGTCTCCCCTCGTTGGACTGCCGAGCACTTCTCGTCGACACTCACCGGACCGTGTGCACACGATTGCCATCCTTAGAGCACCGGGTTGCAGATCTGGAGGCCGTGGTAGAAAAGGAGCAAGTAGAGGTCATAAGTAACACTCGAAGGCGGCAGGTGCCGAGCGTGGCTGGGGTAAATGTTGGTGTTCCTCACGTCACTACCAAGAATGGAGTTAATCTCATTCCTATTAATGGCGCCTGAAATGATATTCCATAGCATCACCTTAATAACAATTATGTCGAGCACGCGCCAAGGGAGAACTCGAATCAAGCTACCTTTTACATCCAGAATCAAATAATGAGTACAAGCTTACAATATTTAGTTCATTCCATAGAATACAAGTCTTAGAAATTTTACAATACCAGAGTTGAGTGTGGAATTTAAACAACGAAAATAAAATAAACATCTAGCAACGACGATACAAGGATCCATTTGTGCCCACTAGAAAATCCTACACATTAGAGCTAACTCCTCAAGCTGCACCTGCAACAAGGGTAAAATAAACCTCGGCACACAATTTACAAGACTTACCCGGGGGGGGGAATATATATTTCCGACTCTCAAGGATATGATAGGATTATATCATATTTATCAAAAGATAAGGGTTATGCACGGGGCTTGCCTTGGGCGGGGCGAGTGTCGACAAAGTCGGTCATTGGTGGCTCGGGAACTCCTACGATACGAGAATCACCTCCTCGTATTCCTCGACAACTTCTTTGTAGCCCCTGGTCGCCGATAGTCACGATCTCCACCAGCTCGTTCACTACATGTATGCGATGATGATGCAACGATTTAATATTTCGACAACAACAACTCTTAAAAATAAGAATACACATGTTATGCTACTAAGCTAGCTCTAATGACTAAAACAGTAACCCATCTTTTATTTCCATACAACAAGATATCAAGCTCATCTAACAAGTGCTTCATTCTACAAATCAATATTATGCTTTGGTTCCTATTAGTTTTAGTGGATATTTAGCTATCTTAGCAACAGTCTACTTTAGAGCTACAGAAATTACAGCGTACACATAATAATTAAATAAATTAAATGAGCTCTAGAAATGAAGAAAATTATATGGATGGGTAGAGCATGATTTTAGATGAATTTAGGAAAAAGAATCAATGAAATCGGAGGTCATACGAGGGAGGTATGGCTTTTACAAGGTGAAATCCGAAAATTAAAAGGGATTAATTAGCTGATGACTTGATCGCCCGTGACTTGCTTATGGCCTGTACTGGAGCCTGGAGGTGCCATGGTCTTTACGTGACAATTGGGCTAGTCAATGCGAAGAAGACTTGAGTGGGTCTTGGACTCTTGGTCAATGGAGGTGATTAGTGCATGGTGTTCCCGTAATGAGGTGGTGTGCTGGTTCGTGAGTCTAGGAATTAATGGAGAAGACCATGGGTCAAGGAGGCAATGGAGAAGGAGAATGAGGAAATCCCAGCAGACTAGCGGCACGGAGCGCAGCTTTCTCGGGCAAGAACAGAGGAACTCGGCACGGAGCGCAGCTTTCTCGGGCAAGAACAGAGGAACTCAACTTGAGGAGGGACAAGGTGAATGGCTCTGCGTATCCTTTTTAAGGACAGGAGATGCAGATGGACTAGCGGCAGGGAGTGCGCGACACGCTTGGCAGAGGCAGCGCCGCGCGACACGTACTCATAATTTTGCAGAGTGATATAAAGACGCAGACAGCGACGCGGCACGAGGGGTTTGTGAAGGTATTGCTTGTCTTAGGCTAACTCCAACGGAGGACCCAAACCCCAAAGTGCGTAGTGCCCAAGTACATTTGCCTACCAAAATTGTCGTCCAACAGCTAACCCGGGCGCCACATGCATTTGTGCAACGGCCTCGACGAGATGCACATAAGCCTATCCTCTCTCTTTGGACCCATTCGCTGCACGGCCCACACGGCTCCCGGCTCCGACGCCGCATCCGCCCGCCCGGTAGGGAAGGGCGCCACCACCGAAATCGCATCGCCGCCCGCCGGCAAGGGACACGGCTTTGGGTGGGGAACTTGGCGAGACGGAGCCGACATCAAAGACGAGCTCCGGCCGCGGTGCGGCCTCGTCCCAAGCTCGGCATGGTGCAGCCTCGTCCCAAGCTCCCGGCGCGTCGTGTCCTCCGGCGGGCGCGGGCTAGTACAGGTCGATTCTTTGCTTTAGCGCGCGGCGCGGCCCCTCCCCATCTCCGTCGTCATTTGCTTCGCCCGGGGCGGTGAGCCGGGGCGGACCACGGCGCAGGGGCGGGGCGAGCGGACGCAGGGGCGGCGGCGCGCGGCCGGAGGAGAACGGGAGGCGGAGGACAGGGCGCGGCGGTGTCGGGAGGAGGCGGAGATGGTGATTTTGCGTTACGGGTATTTGCGCACACCGTTGGAGACCGTCACTTTTACCTCACGCAGAGTTTCACTGTGCCACCACCCAAACCCCCTATGCCTCTCGTGTTTGCCGTCGTCTGTTGGAGACAGCCTTAATATTGGACGCTAATCCACTTTTAGATAGAAAAGGAAAATATTTGGATGAATCACTCCTTTGGTCTTGCATGCACGTGGAGTTTGCTTGCCTGCATGCTCTGTGTGTACGCGATGGACTTGGGTGGTCTTTGGCCGGTCTTGAGTGGGTAATAAATTCAAATGGACTTTAGACGTTACGAGTACATCAGGACTGGAGTGAACTTTGGGCATAACGTGCAGATGCTGCTGGTTGGACTTCTTGGCATGCACATGGCCATGGGACATACCTCTAGTGCCTGAACATGCTGTTGCAAGTAGCGAGCGAGCGGTGTGCTCAGCCGTGTACGTCGCTAGCCGCTGCTTGTCGGTCGTCTGAACATGGTGGAAAATGGATGGCATGCGAAATCGACGAGCCACGGTTGGTCATGGTAAATTGCATGTGAATTTCTATGAGCTGGTGTGCTGCCTAACTCGCCATGCTTGTAATAGTACTGCGTCTTGCCAACAAGATGTACTGAAGCCTGCTCTGCGGGCTTACGAGTGTTGAGTGCGTGCTCGGGAAATTAGGGAGGAGAAGAATAATGAGAGATGGAGTTGAACCAGGGTGAATAAAAGTGACCCACGGTAGAGAATATTTTGGACGAGGAATAATTGGAGCTCAAATTGAAGATTAATGCAACAAAATTTAATTTCTTATTTTGCCATATGCAATAATACATGACATGATGCTCATGACATGATTTAGTTAATCGATTTAGCGCCTCACACCGAGGGTGTTACATGCACGCACCTGACGCGTCCGAAGCTCTAACCAAGAAGGCCTGGTGACCGTTGGAGATCAGCGGTTCTCGTTGAATGGAGCGGGTACACGTGGACAGCGGATTGTGACCAGACGCTGGCTGCTGCGTCCGTTGCACCTGACCTGCGCGTTCGGTCGTCCGGACCGTTGCTCAGTGAAGGGGCAACGGCTCTTTTCATGTCCTGGCCTATTTATACACCAAGCCGGTTGCTGAGCACAATACAACTGCTACTACTATAGGTTGCTATACTAGAGGTTGATGGGAAGCAAACTAGTTTTGATATAGGTTGCTATAGCGCGCCAATTGAAACGTCGCGACGCTATTGTCAATTTTCACGCTATTGACGCTATCGGAGTTATAGCAAGCTATAGCGCCCGATATCTTAGCGCCAATTAAAAAGTCGCGGCGCTTCTTGTTAATTTCACGTTGTTGGTGCTATAGCGCTATAGCACTCTATTGGCGCTATAGCACTCTATTTCCACGCTATTGGTGCTATAGCGCACTACAACGGCGGCAGCAGCAGGCTGGCGATACTGCGCGTAGCTGCCGCTATAGCGGCGCAATAACGCCGAATAGCGCCTAAAAAGCCTGACGTTATTTGTCATAGCCCGCGATAAAAAAACATGGACTACCACTAGAGGTTGCTATAGTAGAAGCTAAGGACATATCAGTGAATCAATCATACATTTATCAATCTCTCTAAATCAGTCTACTGCTGCTTGCGCTTGTGGTTCAATTCGGTAATATATAAGCCAGTTAGTTCAATTCAATAGCTGGTACGCTAGTTCAACAAACTAGGTTCAGCTCAATCTAGTGAATTTAAAAAGTAATATTTGGTGTGGAGTCAACCATCGGCCCACGACGTCCGTCATTCCAATTATTTTGGCCGTTCGATTCGCGATCCGGCGGTTCAGCTGCCTCCTCCTGCCTCATATATAACAGACCAACCCCTAACCCTAACCCTAACCCTAACCCCACTTTGCCTCTCCGGCCCGAGCCGCCTCTTCCCTCTCCCTACTCTCTCTCTCTCTCTCTGCGCGCAGCGCGAGCGCGGCAGCGCGGCCCGACCGGCCAGCCTTGGCCTTGACGGCGCGGCGGCGGCGGCTTCATGGGCGAGAAGCGGCTTTGGCGCGGCCTTGGTGGTAACCAGCGAGCGGCCGGCTTGGCGGCTTGGCAGCGGGGCGCTGGCGGCGGCAGCTGGCGCTGGCACGGGCGCGCGGCGGCGAGATCCGGATGGCGGCCTGAGCGTGGCGGCGCGGCCAGCGCGGCGGCGGCGGCGGCGGCGGCGGCGGCGCGGTGACCCTCCATTCATCTGGCGTCATCCGTTTCGTAGCTGCAAGGAGGCCGCCTCCACCCCACGCTCGCCTAGCCAAATTCGTCCCTCCTTTGCCTCTTGAATCCACGCTACCCGGCCAAATTTGTTCTTACGTATGTTTGTGTCATAGTAGATTTGATTTCAAGGGAATGCATCTTAATTTCCCCATTTGCGGGGGCCAGCATGGAGCATCCAGCCACCATCGATCGAGAACCACATCGGCCGACGAGTCCGGACCGGGCGGAAGAAGCCGTGGCGACCAACCTGGATAGGTTGTGCGAGAGTGTGAGCGTCCGCCGACCACCGCACTTGGCACCACCGCCACGGCTGCGGCGCCGACCCGGCACCCGGCGGTGGGAACAGTCTGGGTATTCTTTGATTGGTTTGTTATAAGTACTCTTTGATTTGCTTCATCTTGCGATCCGAAGCCTCTCCGATAGTCGATCCATCTTCTCGACCAGTACATCATACCTTGGCTTCTCTCTCGGGTGCTCAATCATTTGTATAAGACTAACAAAAAGTTCTTATTTTCTTTCTATTTAGGTTTTCCTGGATCAGAAAATGGAAAGCCATTGTTAGATACGACAAAGGTGCTTCGTTAAGCGGTCGATGTTCCAATTTTTTTCTTTCTCCAAAGCGAGATAAGCCAATTGTGTGGATGTTAATTGCGGGTTACAAAGAAGCGAGATCATGGATATGCTTAGTTCAGCCAGAGGATTTGTATGAAAAAAATGTTGTAGCAAGATTGTTGGTTTACGTTAACATCTTTGAAATTTAAATCACGAAGATGAATATGCCTTTGGAATTTTATCACCGACAACGCGCACACTTAGAGGGATATGAAACACTAGCTTAGGGTGTGTCGTGAATTGCGATGCATTACGGTGAGTGGAATTTTTCTTTTCTTTGAACAATTTTACATTTCTTTGTTCGTGTGGCACACTCCATTTGACTTAAGTTTATGGAATATTTCTTTGAATAATATAGCGAGAGGGTGCACTTGAAAGACATTCCAAGAAGTGAGTTTGCTATTATACGCTTGAGGAATTCTAGCTACTACTGCGATATATCCTATTCTTATCACGGACACACATATGTATGTGATAATTCGGACACACGACTTGGCAACATGGTAGGGTTTCTATTGTTAATTACATTACCACATCTTATTCATAGTTTTCATTATAGTTGTAGGGATAGTGAGACACTAATGTTAGCAATTAATTCTTACATACATTTAGTTCTCATTGATGATTACCATTTTATTCTATTTAGTTTGAAGTCGACATGACAAAGTATTTGGACACTTTATTTGCTCTGTTAAATTTTCTTACGAGGGATAGCTTTTACAACCTGCCCGTCTTGAATAAAGAAAAGGCTTAGATCATTTTTTTAGACATGTTTGAGTAGTACTCATAGGTTGGAACTAGATGTGATTTTTTTCTTTCACACATCTTTAAGTATAGGAACTGGATGTGATTAGAAACAAGGATTGAGTCGATCTTGAGACTCTTCTCTTTGATATGTCTTTCAACATCCTTGTTCGGGGAGGCGTGGCAGGAATGGAATGTCTCTCCGCATTGGTTCTAATGTATGTTAAATCACTTTGTTCTTTTGCCTTTGTTGCTTGCTTGCGATTGAGCACAAAAACCATATTAGTTTCTTTTTTTGTGAAGCACCAAAAGTCATATGTACAAATATCTTAGCTCAAATCCCTACAGATTTGTAGTTTTAGGTGCTGCAATTTAATCATCTGTGATTGGTTATTGGGGCGGGGTCTGTTAGCCATTCATGTCTCTGGATGTTGCAACCTTTTTCTAACTTTCGGTTTTGATTTGGTTCCTTGTGTGCAATTTTGAGAAGCCCTCTATGCAGTCTTTTCCCGCATTTTTTTTTCGATAGGAGTCGTGCAAGCAATATAATGGCGAAGCGCATTGGTTCGGTTCGGAGGAGCGACAAGTTGCTTGAGTCATATGTAGTTTAGTCGGGCTTAGAAGGATCTTGTTCGGTTTAACCCAATCCTTTGATCTCAAGTTGTGTTTTTCATTAAGAATTTTCTTTATTTAGCTCGCGTTTTTGTCTCTTCATCATTTTCTCTTAGTTTTGCGGAACAACGGCAATTTAGTGTTTCGAGTTTCAGCGGTTGTTCGACAATTCAAAACATAAAAATTAAGTGATGACTTGCGTAATTATTCCGTAAACTTCAAGTCGATTAAAAAGTATTGCAACTATAAATAATTTGTATAAAAAATTAGTGGAGAATTATATACTAGATTTCTAGATCGATTGCTTGGCTGATGATATAAATGACAATTTATTAAGCAACCCTTCTCCTCTCTCTCTCTCTCTCCCCGTCTTCTAACCATGTAGATAACGTTCAGCTTGTTTATGTTACTAAAATGCCTCCCATTTACCATTGGTCCTTCAATCAAGTTTAGGTACACCGGAGAAATGTAATCTTGGTTTTAATTTTGCGGGTTAGGAGGTAATAGCTAGATGACTTTTCTTCCTCTTTATTGAATCGAAGGCATGGACCATAAGGAAAAATTTACATGTGACTATGATTATAGAAGCATGCGTGTTCGGCCGTTGAGGATAATTCCCCTTTGATAGTTCTGGTAAGATACACGGTAAGAGGGGAAAAACTTACATGCGTGTATAGTTGTTCTTTGATAGTTCTGGTAAGATACATGTCTCCTAATATTTCGGTATCTATGCTTGTACGACAATGCAGACTAAAACAATGTATCTCGGTTGTATCTTTGACTTGCTTTATTCTAGAATTGACAATTAACCATGCACTTCGAGTTGGCGAGCAAAGAACTTTTTAGCTATTTTCTATTACAAAAAAAAACATAAGCATAGTTACTAAACCTCATGTGTGTGTGTATATATATATATTTGTTGCCGATTAGCTATCATGCAAATCAATAGGATGGTACCACGAGTATAATTTCAGTTTGTGGCTTTCAAGATGCCAATCTTTGTATTCTTCAGAAGACCGTGGCCACTACATGGATCAATAGAATAGTACTTTGCGAACATTTGTGTGGCTTCACCTCTTTGTTTAAACAAATACATGGTTTCTTTGTTTTAAAATACCAATTAAATTTCACTCAATGTTGCCAATTTCTTTCATGTTTGTTAAGCAAGAGACTAAAAATGCTCCCTATTTAATGTGTATCTCGGTTCTTTGAGCTATTATAATAATAGCATTAATACTTTGGTTCGATATTGAATAATACTTTGGCTCCTATAAGACTGCCATTTTTCTATAATAAAAGAAAGAAAGCATGTCGGAAGGTTGCTAATCCTACATCAGTTCTCTATCAAAATCCTTGCTTTGAATTGTTGTCTTTTCTAGGAGCTTGGTCTGGATGACACTATGTACCGAAGGGGCTGTAGTGGACTGAAGCGGTTGTCTTTGTGCCGTCCCCTCCCGCTTATCCGCAATTGCACCCGGTATTATTGGCGATTGGCGGTGTGACATTTGCTAGCTCGTGATGAGATTGTTTGTTCCATAAACGTGCATGACTTTTTTATGAAATTTCCTTTCTTTTCTAGCCTTAATTTTCTTGCAATGTCTATACAAGGTGAAGGTGAGGCTTTGTGTTGTTGTTGTGTGCGGCATACACCTTTGTGAGTCCGAGGCTAGAAAAGGGAGCTCGGCCATTTTCTAAATATGGACTCTGCGCTGGTAGTAAGAGGATGTTTGCACATCTACGTTAGATGGCCAATTGGCCATTCCACTTATGTGTTAATTTCAACAAATCCTTTTCAGCCTTTTGCTTTGCTAACTATGATCCGCTCGACCATTTCCTAAATTGGCTTATTGCACAACTAATTTTAAATTGTTGTTGTAGGAATACCTATGTGCATGGACATGATACGTAGGTGAGTTGATCTTTTGTTGTTACCTTGTGTATTGTTATACAAAGCATATTCTAATTTTTGAAAGGAATTGCTTTTGCTATCATCTCCAATGCTCACCCTTAGTAAGTTACCATACCCTTGTCAATATATAAAATGTTCATTTAGCTTGTCACTCAATATCATTACGCTTTTAATCATTGATACTATATCTATAATTTGAACACAAAACTATGATCTCGCAACGTGGAGTTTTTCAAAGCCTTGGCTTCTACCAATTCACAACTAAAAGTTTGTTAAACAATTTTCAAATTGTATCCGGCGTTTCAATACTATCAAATGTCTTTCCACAATTTAACATGTGGCACTTTGTTGATAGGATCTCTTGACACTCAATGAGTTCAATATATAGGTAATAATTGTCTCCCTGCTGGTCGTGTACCAGTGAATGATGCATATGGATTCTGGAAGGGGCTACCATATTTTTTAGATTTAACAGAAATATATATCAAATAGATTTAGATTATAGGTATACTTAATCGCTCCCATGTTCATCCATTTGCTTACATGATTCACTCCAATATGATGTTTGATTACATCTACGTCTAGCGTGCACTCATGTTTCTTCAGTTTAGTTTACAACAATTTAATAATACTTATGCCTCTTTAGCATTTCAGTATTGTCATCCTTTCGTCAATAATTTTACCACTTTTGCAGCTTACTAACGGGGTCACTTTAATGATCATTGGGTTGGCACTATTTTGTATTAATCAACTCATTTGGTCACGACTTACTAACAGGACCACCTATTTGCCTTTCCTGTAGGTACGGTAGAGAGGCAGGTCACGACCCGGCCAGTGCATCACCCTATGCTTCTATTCTTCGCCGATAGACACGGTGACACACAAGGATTCTCGGGAAAAAGGCATGAAGAACTCCTTAGTTTAGTCGGCATTTGGTGCATTAATGTTGCTGGCACCACATTTGGCGGATGATCCCGCAAGTTAGTCATAGAGACTCGCTCGCGATATTATGTGTGCTTTGGAAAAAATATGGCCCATTCAATGATTATGATGATGGACTCTGCAATGTACCGTGCATGATCTATTACGCATGGTTGTATGTTTCCTTGTTACGCCCCTCGGCCTCGCCACTTTATGCGTACATATCGATCACCGGTTCTCGGTCCCGAACGTAGCCTTTGCGTGGTCAATTTTGTTCATTTAATTATATGTTTCCTATCCTGCCTCAACATCTATTTGAGCACCGAGCTGTATTATTGTCGAAAAATTTTGAAATATTTGAGGTAACCCGTATTCCAAGCTTTACGTTCAGTGGGCGTGTTGCCATATTTATATCGTTGGCCTAAGTGTGAATAGATATCCTCCTTTAATAGTATGTGCAATTCGTATTATATTATTATACCATGATTACGGTCATGGCTTGCGCGCGCATGGGCGCAAGCGCAAATCACTAGTTTGTATATAAAGACAACAGTCGAAGTGGCAGTTCTGTTGCCTGCTAAAGAAAGTGACAACGGAAAAAATAGAGATAACAACATGAACTGGATGTTATCTTATGCCTTCATCAAGATTCGGTTTTGCCTTCATCAAGATTCTCAACATGGCACGATGGCACGATGGCCGACGTACCAGCTAATTTTCTCTTATAAGAGTGAAGTTGGATGAGACATCTGCATAAACCATTAACAACTGTCACTTCTTTTGAAAATGTACCTACAAGTTGTGCCAAGATGGTTCCAAATGATCATTGATCTGGTCGTTACCTGCAATAAGTTGGAAAAGCAAATCATATATGTTCTCTAGATATAGATGTCCAACGGGCCGGCCCGATGCGGTGCCGTGTCGGGCCACGGGCCCAGCCGGGCCGTGTCTCCACCCGTGCTTTCGGGCCACACCCTCGGCCCATGGCCCGGTCCGTGGGCCATCGGGCGGCCCGTGAGCACGGCATGATGGCCGACGCCGCCGCCGCCCCTGGCCGCCGCCGCCGCTGCATTGGCCACACCCGCTACTGGCCGCCGCCGCCGCCACGCCTGCGAGCCCGGCGACGTCGAGCCGCCGCCAAGGCGCGGCTTCGCCATCCCGGCCTGCCCGTGCTTGCAGCCGCCGCCGCCGAAGAGGCAGCGACGACCTCGGGCGGGGTTGACACGGCTGCCTTGCACCTTCCCGCTCCGGCCTCTCACAACTTCGGCTGAACGCCGCGCGGCTGCGGAGGCGGGCGCCTGGTGCCAACGTCGCTCACCTCTGCTTTCGGCTGGGGACGAGGCGCGCGCACGCCTCACCGAGGGTGAGGATAAGGTTGGGATGGGGTTTTCCTTCGGTTGATGTCTCTGTTGGGCTATTCCATACCGCTGGGCTGCTTTGCTATTAATTTCATCACCGGGCCGCCGCGGGGCCACCCCTCTCACCGGGCCGCGGCGAGCACCGTGCGGGCTGGGGCGGCGGCCCATGGCCCGGTATCGACGATCGGGCCTTGCTGCCCATGGCCCGCCGACACCGGACCGGGCCGTGCCTCGGACGACCAAAAACCCGTGCCGTGGGCCGGGTCACCGTGCCGATGGCCATATGGCCATATATAGCTCTAGAAACCATTTCCAGATTCCACGACACAGTTCAGTACTTGAATTGAAAACAACCAGATTACTGAACCTCGAGGAACGAGCGACGACATTGGTAGCTCGTCTGCATCTCCGGAAAACTCTGTCGCGTCAACGCAGGGAAGGAGCAACGTAAGTCAATGAGATCACTCACAAGTTAGTAGCCATCAGACACATACAAGCATTAGCAAATAACAATAGGCCGGACCCGCCCCGCCCGTCCCGCCCAACATAACACGCCGGACGCGCATAGAGATGCCACACGGTACGTGGTACATCATCATCAGCAGCAGCAGCGCAAATGATCCCAACCCGTTCCCCACGTCGTCCATTGAATTCCGACGCCGGACGCGGCACGCCAGCCCAACACGGCCGTGACTACCCGTCCGCGCCTCACCGCTGACACATCGGGGCCGCGCTGAACCCAGCGGCGAGGCCAAAACTTACTCCGGTTTCTCTTATATCTCATTCTCATCTCTCCCCAAACTCTCTTATCTCTCTCACGCAAATGCCGTTTCCCACCGCCTCCACCGCGCGGCGGCGGCACGAGGACGCCGCCGGTCGGTGGTGCGGGCTCGTGGTCCTTGCTCTGGTGGCGCTCGCGGCTGGCGCAGCGGCGCAGACGTCTCCGTCGGACGTGGCGGCGATGCGGGCGGTGGCGAAGGCGCTTGGCGCGGACAAGACGCTGGGATGGGACGTCGCCGGCGACCCCTGCTCGCCGAAGCGGTGGGACGGGGGTGTCCTGCGACTCGTCGGGCCGCGTCACCGCGATCCAGGTCGGGAAGCGCGGCCTCACGGGGACCCTGCCGCCGGAGGTGGGCGACCTCACCGCGCTCACCCGCCTCGAGGTTTTCCAAAACAATCTCTCCCGCCCGCTGCCCTCGCTACCGGGGCTCTCCTCGCTCAGGTTATACTCGCCCACAACAACAGCTTCGATTCCATCCCCGCCGACTTCTTCAAAGGCCTCACTGGGCTCACCGCCGTCTCCATCGACTACAACCCCTTCGCGTCGTGGACGCTCCCCGCCGACCTCGTCGACTGCTCCTCCCTCGCCAACTTCTCCGCCAACGGCGCCAATGTCTCCGGCACGCTCCCGGACTTCTTGGGCCAGATGCAGGGGGCTCCAGGTCCAGCGGCTGTCGCTGGCCTTAAACCAGCTGTCAGGACCTGTGCCGGCGTCGCTGGGCGACGCGCCGCTGGTGCAGCTCTGGCTCCATCAGCAGACCGGGCAGAACCTCAATGGGTCGATTAGCTTTGTCAGCAACATGACCTCTCTGGAGCAACTGTGGCTGCATTCTAACCAATTCACTGGGCCCTTGCCGGACTTCGCGGGGTTTGATAATCTGTGGGATTTGCAGCTTCGCGACAACAAGCTCACAGGACCGGTGCCTGAGAGTGTTTTCAAGTTGAAGGCCCTGAAGAAGGTGACCCTGACGAATAATTTGCTGCAGGGGCCGATGCCTCAGATTCCTGATCAACTGGTTCCTGGGACAGACATGAAAGCAGATACAGAGAGCTTCTGTTTGCAGGAAGCCGGGAAGCCATGTGATCCCCGTGTGAGCCTGCTGCTCGAGGTTGCTGCTGGGTTCATGTACCCGGCCGTACTTGCTGTGGTTTGGAAGGGGAATGATCCATGTACGTTTCCGAGTGTTACTTGCACCAAAGGTAACATTACTGCGCTGAATTTTACCAACAAGGGTCTCAGTGGTAGTATCTCACCGGCCATTGGGAAGATTAGCTCACTTCAGGTGCTAGATCTTTCTTACAATAACATCACTGGTACTGTGCCTGAGGAGGTTGCCGCGTTGCCTTTGCTGACAAAAGTTGATATGTCAAACAACGATCTCTATGGAAAGCTTCCTACCTTTGCTTCCAAGAATGCAGTGGTGAATACTGCTGGTAACCCTAACATGGCAGGATCAGGCGGTACCAGCAACAGCGGAAGCAGTGGTAACAATGGTGGCTCCTCTTTGTCTTCTGTTGGAATCATTGCAGTCTCAGTGATCGGTACAGTTGTTGGACTTGGCCTTGTATGTGTATGCATGTTGCCTTTTGTAACAGACAACAATAATAGAAACCAAGACGATATGGGATACGTCGAGGCCGAGCAACTCGATCTAGTGGTGTTAAGATCTGCAACAAACAATTTCTCGGAACAAAACAAACTTGGAGAGGGAGGCTTTGGAGAAGTGTTCAAGGTACATTTGCTTCCATACATACCCTGCAATTAAAAATACGAGTGATTATCGAAAATGGTAACAGCAGGTCCTTGTGCTTTGCCTTGTGTGCAGGGTACATTACAAGACGGGGAAGAGATAGCTGTGAAGAGGCTTTCACAGAATTCCTCACAGGGATTCCACGAGCTAAAGAACGAGGTTGTGCTGGCTACCAAGCTGCAGCACAGGAACCTGGTGCGGCTGGTGGGGGTTTCCCTGCAAGAAGAGAAGCTGCTGGTCTACGAGTACATGCCCAACAGAAGTCTAGATACCTTCCTTTATGGTATCATATCATCAAATTATTGTGAAAATTAAAATAACCGAACTAACCTGAATTGATACTCTATATATACTGTGTTTAATATATTCTTGTTTTGTAAGTAAAGACCCGGTGAAACGGCAGCAGCTAGATTGGAGCAGGAGGTCTGCCATCATCAACGGTATAGCACGAGGACTTCTCTATCTCCACGAGGAGTCCCGTTTGAAGGTCATCCACAGAGATCTAAAGCCGAGCAACGTATTGCTTGACGCAGACATGAACCCCAAAATTTCGGATTTTGGCATTGCCAGGGCTTTCGGCAGAGACCAATCCAGAGATATAACAAGACGACCTGTTGGAACCCTGTAAGCATAGTTATGCGACTCACTAGTCAGTCAATACCCTACGTCCCTATACCCTACCCTTGATTGCTCCTAATTCTCAATGGCTAATCTTGATTGCACGTTGTTGATGCATGCAGCGGGTACATGGCCCCAGAGTATGCTTACTGGGGGCATGTCTCCTCCAAGTCAGACATGTTCAGCTTTGGTGTTATAATCCTGGAGATGGTGACTGGGCGAAGGAACAACAGCGCATACGACTCTGAAATAGACTCCGTGTCCGTGTTGAGCCACGTAAGTGCACCATTTTCTTTGGAAAATTGTCACTGAAGAAAGATTTCTCAATAGCGTATGGGCTTTGATATGTTTGGACTTTGAAATCCTCCGATCCTCATGGGAAGGGGATTAACCAACCATTGGTGCATGTGCAGGTCTGGGACAAGTGGAGGACTGGTTCCACAGCGGATGTGGTGGACGCATTGCTGGACGAGTCAGGGTACCCAGAGTTACAGGTCCTCAACTGCATAGAGGTTGGGCTCCTATGCGTCCAGGAGAACCCGGTGGAACGGCCGGATGCATCCACAGTGGTGCTTATGCTAAGCAATCCGACCTCCACACCGGAAGACAGGCGAAGTCCGTCCAGGCCGGCCTTCGTCTTCAGCTCTCAATTCAGCATTGTCTCTGATGGCCACGGAAACAGTGCTTGGAGCTCTCATCAACAGCCGTCAATGGCCACAGTTTCGGAGAACGATGTGTCCATCTCAGAGCTTCAGCCGAGGTAGATATGTGAGCGCAAGCTGGAGCTTCAGCTTCAGCCTATAATTGATCTCATGGATGGGACGTTAAAGTAAGTAGAACCAAGATTACTATCAATAAAGCACCTGTAAACAGCACTACTATACGTTATGTAGGGGCGGCTCACGATGTACAGTAGGGGCGGTTTTCGGAGCCGCCCCTAACTCACTACACCACAGCCCAATTAGACGTATGACCAATGGCATTGGACGGTCGGTCGGTATATCTAAGTAACAGGTGGTCGGTCGCTACATCTTATTATTATTCGTCGGATGGTCGGTCGCTATTTTTATTTGAGTTTGTTGTTGGATGGTCGGTCGCTATAACATATTAGGCTGGATTGGATGGTCGATCGGTACATCAAATTGGGCCTGCGGCGCACAATTAGCCCAATTCGTGCCTACAATTTCGACGCGGGGAGGGGTTCGCGCCGCTGTAGATCGCAAGTGGCGCCTAATGTTTTGGGTCCCACATGTCAGATGAATTGGCTAAGTCTTTGGAAAACCTAGCCCCTCTCCAATCTTTCCCCATCCTCCACTCCAGTCCCGTCCTGTGTCCGTCGCGGCACACAGCGCGACCCAGGACTCGTCGCGGCTTCCAGTCCCGCCGCCACACCAGTCCGCATCATGCACCCCTCCTTTGCCCGTCCCTGTCGTGCACCCAACCCCGGCGCACCCCCCAGGTCGGCGGTTCCCCGGCGCGCCGCCCAACGCGACCCAGGACTCCGTCGCGGCCTCCCTCCCCGTCCCCGTCCACCCCGGCGCGCCCCCAGGCCGGCAGCTCTCCAGCGCGCTGCCCAGGCCGGTGCTCCCTCCCGCGAACGTCTCCCGGCGCGAACTGTTTCCCTTCGTGTGCTCCCTCCTGCGAACGGCTCCCGGCGCCCCCACGAGCCCCACCGGTGACCTCTGAGAGGCTCCCACGTGGCCATCCGCCTTCTCCAAGCCCCAATCCTAATCTACGAGCTTCAAGACAGCAACCACATATCAGTAAGTCCCACGACCTTGCTCTCTTGTTTTTTTTTTCTCTGTAGCTCAAGATTCATAGAATTTTATCTTTTTGTTGTGTTGATGGAGTGTCTGGTGTATTGGAATCTCTTTTGTAACAGTTGGGATTTCTCGATACAGTCTGAAAAGAACAGGAAGTTGCAGGAGGGAGTAGTAGGAGCTGTGAGGTGTGGTTGTGCTGAAGCCAGGAATCAAGATCTGGGAGGTGTTCTCAAGTTAAGATCTGGTGTCCTACGAACAGGCAGGAGTTGTCATCTTCTTTGTGGATTTAAGGTAGTGCTCTCTCCCCTCTCTGGTCTGGATGCTAAGAACCATTAATTTGTGGTGCCCCAAGTTTCATTAATGAATTATATAATTTGGATAGCTTGTTGTTCTACCCCTCGTAGCGATTTATGGATAAGTCTTGGATTGATGATGATGCTAGGTAAAAAAATAATAGCTTCATAAATATAGTGAAAGCACTATATGTGGCTATATAAGTTGGGTTTTAACACAAAAGTTTCATGTAGGCACGGCAAGCCATATTTGCAAGGAGTGAATAATTTCTTAGCTTTTGCATTTAGTAACTCGGTGGGTGGTACAAAGATATTATGCCCATGTAGAAAGTGTGTCAACTCTTTTTGGAAAGAGGCTAGTGAGGTCCGTGAACATTTGATATGTGATGGGTTCCTAAGAGGGTATAGAACATGGAATTTACATGGAGAGAAGCTACCCCTTGTGTGAATCATGGAGACAAAGTCGGTGATGATGTTCAGGTTGTGGGCGACCCGATGAAGATGATGACATATCCGATTTGCTCGGAGACTTAGGCTTGCCGGCTTAGATGATAGGGGTGATTATGAGGAAGATAGTTCTGTTGTGGATCCTTGTGAGGAGCTAGTTGCCATTCAAAAGTGAGTCATAGAAAACAACAAAGAATTGTACCCTACTTGCAAGAAATATATGCAACTTCGATTTATTATTAGATTACTCCACATCAAACTCCTTGGAGGATGGTCTGACAAATCTTTCAACCTGCTACTAGATCTACTTAATGATGTGTTCCCGAGGGTTCAACACTAGTTAAAAATTTCATGAGGCTAAGAAGTTGGTGCAAACCATAAGAATTGGGTATAAAAGTATTCATAATACGTGGAAAACAATTGCATCCTGTATTGGAAGGAAAACGTAGATTTGGAATCATGTCCAAAGTGTAAGGTTTCACGGTGGAAATCAGTGAGGAAGTCTCTAGATGGGAAACATACATATGAGGTTCCTAAAAGGTTCTACGCTACTTTCCAATAAAGAAATGTCTCCAAAGGCTATTTTTGTCCTAAAAAAAACAACAAGTCTAACAAGATGGCATGATGAAGGCGAGAAAAAAAGATGGTCTCGTAAGACATCCCACAGATTCACCTCTATGGGAGGACTTTGATAAGAAACATCCATTGTTTGCGAAGATAGTGGCAATATTCGTCTAGCATTCACCGGTGATGGTTTTAATCCATATATTATTGTTGACACATGTTATAACATAATATTATAAGTCAATTAACATGAAATAAGGGCTTAAGTTAGATGTCAACATAAGTCTAGGAGTCTAACTAATATATTTCCACGAGTTTTGGTATTCGTGACTTTTCGGGGACTTAAATGGATAAATGCAGAGAAGAATGGAGAAAGTTCCTAATATACAAGACATATGATGACAAGACTTGACCGTGTAGTAACTCAACCCGAAAAAGACTAAAACATTCTAGAAGATACCGAGAAGACACCGGAAGAAAGCGGGGAAGCCAAGGTGGCAAGCCACCCCGGGCGCCGCTAGTGCCAACTAGGCCGGCCGCGGTGGGGTCACCCCTGTTAGCCTCACCTTTTTATGTCGGTTTACCACCGACCTTGAGGTTGTATCTACACCGTTATTGAAGGTCGGTTTGATCCAAGGGTCCACATTCATCGTCAAGTCCTATATAAGAAGACCACGACCCGGGGGTGAAACCCTAACTCATTATCAAGTCATTATCAACTCATACCAAGACATCATCAAGTCCAACCAAGTCTAGACCTAAGCCCTAGTTCATCATACTAGAAGTAGTTAGCTATCTAGCTAGTTCTAGTTGAAGATCAAGTTCATCTTGAGTTCCCGATAGTCAAGCAAGAGAAGGAGCATCGTTCTTGTGACTTCGCTCTTGTGTTTGATCGTAAGTATTATTATTGATACACTATTGTTATGACTTTGATCTATATAATGATTATATTCTTATTGATACGTGTTTATGCATGCTATGATTATATGTTTAGTTTAGTGAGATTGTCTTATATTTTATGCATGGAATTGTATAGCATCCACGTAGATGATCACTATATGGGGTGATAAGCAATGTGTAAAGCGTGGTGTTTATACAACGTTTATCTCGCAAATTGCACCCTACATTCCGGCCGTGTGGTAGATCGCGGGAGTGGCAGTCTGTTGAGTCCTTTGTAATCCACCATCCGAATGTAGGACTAGTCGAGCTTATAATTACGGTAATGATCAAGTTTTGTCCTTGGTTGTTATTGGTAATGCTTGCCATGTATAGATGTAAAGCAACCTTGCCATGATAGCTAAATGTATTGCACTAATTGTAGTATTCATTGACATATGATTAGGAGTATCTTAGGAATATTCTTTCTATTCTTTCTATAACATGCTAATAGCTCGTATGATACTAGTGGCATATGATGATCTTAGACTTGGGTAGTTATCATTTATATAATTATCTTTATCTTGTGACTTATCCTATTGAGTAATGTTAGATGCATATGGCTACTCGCATTATACAAACCGTAAGTGGATCTCATAAACAAATCACAATCTAAATCATTAGATACCCTTTTCTCTCTACTTTCCATAGACTTACCTTCCTATGGTAAAATATAAATACGATACCGGATTACTCCCGGTGAAGTGCTACGATGGTATTTCTATCTCAGGCGCTTGTAGATATCATGTTCATTCTTTTATCAAAACCTTTCAAGAATACCATACCCGCATTTCTTTGAGCGTTATTGCTAGGGTGACAAACTAGTGTATAGGTAATGCCTAGAAATGAGTGGTATACCTTGAGTACATATTCTCGGTGAGATTAACTCTACTATGGATAATGATGCTAAGTTTACATCCCACTACTAACACCGCCTAACTTCGCTTTGTTGGATCATGAGGTTAATCCTATATCCAAGCTAACATGATTAGATAGATATCCCATATATATTTCTTTCGCCTTCCTAATTTGGATCATGTTAGAAATATCAACAAGCATTTCTGGCGCCGTTGCGAGAGAAGGCGTAGTCTATCTAGAGAAATAATTTTCTTGGCTTTGTTTTCCAAGCTTTCCTAGTTTGGAAGAGCATAGTCAATCTTTCAAAATTTCAAAATGTGTTTTTCTAACTACATAAGTTTTTCTAGTGCTTCTTTCCGGCTTTCTCTAGTTTGGAAGGGTATTAGCCAAAACTTAGACGTTGTTATTCCTATTAAGTTGGTATTGTTTCTAACTTTCCTAGTTAGAAAGGGTGCTAGCCAAAAATCCTCGTAAAACACATCATATAAGGAAACAAGAGAGATCACTTACATCACATAATGCATTGAGAACCCATTATCACATTGACACCAATTTATAAGAAATCAAGTATAATTCATAATTACCGAAAGCAATCGCAGATCTACACTTGAGTCCATATAACCCGGTATTAGGAAATCTCGAGGAGTGATTTCAAACTCATCAACAATACAACCAAGATCGTTGAGCTCAAGTAGTCCTAATCCGCGGTATCTCAAACCAAATTCAATATATATTAATCGAGAGTGTGATGTACACATTTATTTCAAAATAATTGAGTGCGGAAGCAATAGCTTTCGAAAAGCAAAACAGCTTGTACAAAAGAAATAAAATAAGATAGTGCCAACATAATGTCACCCCTGTAATAGCAAGAGACGAGGAAAATATGGAGACTGCCATGCCCTAGGCATTATTCTTCAACCACGCAGTGCAATTACAACACCCAGTGTTAATTACCGGCTAACTAATAGATTTGGACAAAAGCAAGTGTATTAATTCGTGGTCATGAGCTCGACGCATCCGTTTGTGAGTAAAGGCAAGTTTTTATGTTTATATTTGGAGCCTAGCTAAGGACATAAGTGATTAATGGGAACCATGATTTATCATGCTCTGCACCTCAACTCATATGTGCCTTAGCTAATGGTTAAGTTTCGTGAAGATCGGAATCAAAAAGTCACATGAAATGATAAGTCCCGCCATTACCAATATATAGTGCTTGCAATGGCTCTATAAGGTAATCTGGGTATAGGTAAAGTCTACCAATCTTTGACACAGCACTCAAATGACTCTAGATGAATTCTCCAACAAAAGTCATGAAAGGTTCATGTTGAGTACTTACCTTGAAAATGCTCCGATTGGCTCAAAACCCTAGTTCGGGAGTTATCAAGTTGATGCTTTGACCAATATAGAATTATATTTTTCGAGCAAGGAATGAAGTTGGCCTTTAAGAAAAATTAGAGATTTGGAGGAGTACCACAAATGTTATTTTTGGGGCAAGTCGTGATTCATCTCCTAAGTGCCTCAAATACAACACTCAAGTTGAAAGAAAAGGTTAAACTCAGGACTTAGGATTTTTCTAAGTCTGGAATCAGCATTCAACAAGGTCGACGTCTCGCGTTCTCGAGATTTTGCTAAGTAACTTGAGTTGGACCAAAAATACGG
The DNA here is from genome assembly GCA_015847255.1 of Hyparrhenia diplandra. Lineage (NCBI taxonomy): Eukaryota > Viridiplantae > Streptophyta > Magnoliopsida > Poales > Poaceae > Hyparrhenia > Hyparrhenia diplandra. The sequence continues at coordinate 85,821 of JADLZK010010572.1, forward strand.
ATTTGAGTTTATGCTTTGAGGACCAACATATCAAAAGTTGGGATCATTCGGATGTTGTTTGACAAGGTCTCGACATGTTTTCTCGATCGTCATTAACATGTCGACATTGTCATGTTGGCATATGATTATATTCTAATCCGTGCAGCTAATGGTCAAAGTGTCTTAACAAGAAATGTAGAGCCTCATTTGGAGAACAAATGTCGTTCTTGGCCCATCTCCAAATTCAGCCCATAGCAGGCCCAAAATGGCGTCCAAACTGACCTACGCCGACGCGCCGCTACGTGTTCGAGGAAATGCCAACACGCGTTCTAGGGCGTGTCCGCTGGCGGAGCACGCCAACGCCATTGCCGCCACACCGCCCATCTCCGTGGCACACGCCCGGCCGCTCCTGCCGACTCAGAGGGGTGGCGAACTCCCGACGCTCACTCCTCCCTCTCTACTCCTTCTCGCCCCTTCTCCTCGCGCTCGGCTCCATGGGGGCAAGCACGCCTTCGCCGCCATGGCCGGCGTGGCGGGGGTGGAGCTCGCTTTCCTCTTGCGCCGCCCTCCCTTCTTCCTCGGTGCAGCCCTAGCCGCACCCGGGGTTGCTCTATGCGCGCCCCGCTTCCACCTCCCGATTGCCCCCTCGCGCGCTCGCAGATCTGCCGGAGTGCCGCCCGGCGTGACCGTCGCCACGGCTGCGTGTGCGGATGGCCGAGCCGTGGGTCGTCTCCGTTGGGGCGGGGCGGGCGTGGGTGCGGTCCGGCCGCCCGTGCTCGCCCGGCCCTTGCCGCTTTCGCCGGCGGAGGGCGGACAAGACCACCGACGCCGTCTGTTCCCCCTCCCGTGTTCTCAGGTCGAAGAAAGAAGAAGAACGAAGAAGAAGATAGAAGGAGGACCCGGATTCAAATAGAAGTTTTTCGAGGATTCCCGATGTAAATTTCTTAACTCACATAAATAGTGTTTTTACTCGATTGCGGTTTCATATAAGTTTGAGGGTTTTTCTCAGAAAAAGGCCAAGCCAAGTCGCGCGACGGCCAGCTTGCTTGCGGGTGTTATTGGGCCGCCTGCTCACTATTCAAGTTGGGCCAAGCCGATTCAGCCCAAGTGCTCTTTTTTCTTTTTATTATATGTTTTATCCATTTCTTTTTACGGTGAATAGTGTCCGATTTTTGTGAATTTCATATAAATTTATGTATGGCTTTAAAAATTTTGAAAATTTTTGTGGAGTCTTCTTATGAGTATGTTTACATATAAAAATTATGAAACTTGAGTTTTGAGTAGTTCTTGCATGTTTTAAAATTACAATCTTTAATTGAAAAATACATCTTCCATGATTTTTAGAAAATAAAATATTTATTCAAAAATCATGAAAATTTATTTGGTGCTGTTTTTATGATGTGTCCTACTTGTATAAAAGGTTTAGAGTCATTTTGAAATGTTTAAATTATTTTCTATTTTATGCTTTATTTTATTTATTAGAAAAGTGAGTGTTTAGAGTTTAATGACTTAGGTTTGATGTGTGATTTGGGATTGTTTTGTGAATCTTGGATCATACCATAATCAAATGGTCCTTGAGAGCTTCTTAGGCAATGGTGATGATATCTTGTAGAGTAGTTCAACAAGTTGGTTGTGTTGGGTTGCAACTTTATCGTGAAGGAAAGTTGTACTCAAGATGTTTATCATTTCATGCATCCATTGTTGGCGGTCATTATCGAGTATATTATACCGCCAACCTTTATCCAATTCATGAGAAAGGAGCAAACTTATGTTACATATACCTTTACTTCTAACCTAGTTCCACTTGTATTCGTGAGAAATTATGTTTTGCGTGTATAAGAGTGAAAACGTGGTACAAAGTCACCAAATAAATTAGAAAGCGTATTGAATAAAAGACGCCAAGGAGTGGATCTAGCAAGAGGACCAAACCCCACGCACAACTGGCCCATGCACCACCATAAGCCCAACATACGAGGGACAAAACGCGCAATAGGAGAAGGGGGGGGCCGGGAGGCCCAATTTCGGGGGCGGCCGGCGCATGGGGGCGGTCGGCGCAAAAATTTCGGCCCTCCCTTCCCGCCCTTTCTACGGCGGTTTGGAGCGATCTTCACGGGGCGGTTGCATGCGGTGCAAACTTTCGTTCCCACCAAGAACTCCTCGAAGCAAGGAGAGCCCTCCATTCCCTCCTCCTCTCCACTATATAAAGAGAGGCACTCCTCACTTGTAACACACACTCACACACAACACATTACACATTGTTACATCCTTACCTTGAGCTCTACTCTCTCCACTTCATTAGTTTAGTAGTAGGATTCGAGTTAGTCAAAGCTTCAAGGAGGGCTTGTCTCCTTGGAAGAATCTTTTGGTAATTTACTATGAAGTTCTTTCCTTTATTCAAGTCTCATTATTTATATCGCAATGCATATGAACTAGAGTATAGTTATCCTCATGTTATATTCATATTGTGCCAACTAGAGTGTAGTTAGTATGATGTGATAATTAACATGACTAACTTTAGGCTAATTGAATCATATATCGTTCTTGGAACGTAGTAGAACTAAGCTCGGGTGATGGTCCGTGTACCTTCGGGTTTACCTTTACTCTTGCCATGTCGATCCGTAGGGTCGGGGTACCTAGGGGGTTTAGGTAGTTTTCTATAAACGTAAGCGTGGCGCTTTTAGGTCTATAGAGAATCATCCGGGAAATGCCTAGGCATCCCACGGTAGTGAGGTAGGCGGCGGATGGTGACGTACTGCTCGTCCCCTTCGCACTCCTCCACGTCCAGGGTGTCGGGTTGGAGTCTTATCAGTGTCACCGGGGCATATACCGGCCCGCCAGCATCTCCTCATCACTTTAGCCCATCTCGCAATGAACCATGAATGACATATGTAGACTATAGTCCGACGCATTGGCGATATTAGAATAGCCAACTCAACATAGATTTTCCCTTTCTTGTTATTTCCTATTTATTCCTTCTAGTGCTCAAGAAGTGTGTGTGTCACCACTATCTCCAATATTATTGTCACTTACCCCCGTACATGATTAGTGGCTATCCATACATACATTGTGGGCTATCATCATCATATTAAATCTAAACCCGCCTTCCCATAGGAAAATATAAATGAACGATACCCGAATACTCCCGGGTGAAATGCTACGATGATAGATCCATGCGCTATGGGTTGACCCTTGCAATATTCAATTTATCTATCACCGACGCTCTCTCGACGTTATCATTAAGGATAATATTTATTCTTAGTGATTGCGTTAAGAAACGCCAACATCCATCAAGCATCATATTTATATTTCATCATGCTAAAGCATGCATCATCATCTACGTGTAGAGTATACGAGAGTGAGATGGTTCATGATGGTCGAGCTTCGAAGAAGATCCATCCACCAGTGGTGTCGATGTCAAGTATGACTCGGGTAATCTCGTTAAGGAATCTGACTTTTCCCTGCAACACAGGCAAGCCCCGGATACATTTAAACCTTTCCTTGTATTTTATAAAGCTTTTACACTTATGTTTATGATATGTTGCATTAAGTTCTAGGAGTTGAGTGATAACCTAATTGCCGCATTATCATCCTTGTTTATTGCAATACCATCCTTGTTAACTTTGTTTTATTTCAAAAAATGCTTAGTGATGCTTAGCCCTACTTAATTAGTTAAGTTTGTTTCTTCAAAATGCTTTACATGAGAATATGGTACCTTTTTCGAAAAAAGAAAGAGAAGTAGAAATGAATTTGAGATCGGACGGGACGTAGGTTGAAAGCCCTCGGGATACCTAGCCGTGCTAGCCGTGTTTGTCCCGTGTTGGTCGTTTAAGGACCATCCGTAGATTGGCCCTTGGATCAAGAATTTGTTATACTGGCCACATATACGAGTAAGCCCAAGATCTCGGAGGTGAGCCAAATTGGGAACGTACAACCGCGCACTGGGAGTGGAGAGATGGTGGGAGTACAAGTTACCCTCGTGGGTTAAAGTCCCGGATTGAGGTGTACGGTACTCTCGGGTGGCGTGGGGACGCCGGTCCCCGTTTTGGACGGTCCGAGTGAGGGTTGACATATGCAAGTTTAAGTTCTACATATGTCGTGGTGGTGAGGTATCCCAATTTGGGTTTTTAAGCGGTTCGAATCGGCGTTTGCTCCACGAGAAAAGGAGACTTGATCCTCGCACCCTTCTTCGTAGTAATTGATGGAATATGGTTTTGAGGAAAGAAAGTTGGCTTATGAAAGAAATGTTTGCTTTAGAGTAGGATAACCTAGAGTATATGAGCTACTAATATGAATTAAAAATATTGAAAGTAAGGATTCACTTTTAGTAAGCTTTTTCTCAAAAAAAGAATTCTTGATTCTTGTTAAGCCTTACCTTGAATCCTATTAGACCAACATTCCCGAAGTCTTCTTCTATTTTCTTTAGTCGGGTAAGTCTTGTTGAGTACTCCCGCACTCGGGGTTTGTTAACCCTTGTTGCGTGCACGACTCGTCGTGTCGCTAACCGAGGTCGGTGTGGGTGGGCTCGACATGATCCGGTTGTCCCCTATAGTTCTACTCTACTTCGTATTAAGTTAAGTTTACTCAAATGTAATCTACTCACATTTTGTAAAATTAATGTTATTATTCTTCCGCAGACTCGATCTATATTTTTGTAATAAATGTTGTAATGTTGTAGCTACTCCTTCGTTGATCCCGGTATGAGTTATCAATGGGGCTTCTTAAGTTATCGGGTGTATCTACACGGTATCGAGGTCTTTGGGACAATGACAGTGTGTGGGGCCCGTAATTAGGAGGTTACATTACACACAAAGACACCACAAGCTGGATCAAATCATGCTAGACGGATCACCGCAACATCGGGGAATTAACCCCGTGAGTACTCAATTGTACTCCATAAGACTTACCCGTCTTAAAACCAGAAAATAAGGAAAAGACTCCAAGGATTATGCTTGGCTTTATCCGAGTCGGGGTGACTCACATTTATTTTTAGAAATAAAGTTGATTAGTGCGCCTACACATACTACTCAAGTTCTTTCAAGTTAAAAGGTGATTATACATACATAACCATAAGTCCCGTATAGTCAAGATTAAAGACATATGCTCAGCGATATATAAATAACAGTATAAGTAACTTGATCAACATTTACCATCAGCAGTATGAGTAAGGTAACCATTATTGTGATATTAGACTACAGTGCCGCGGAGACAGACGGGTTCTCACCGCCCGTCGAGAGAGATGACGATTCGAATCGATTGCAAAACCACCGGTGAATACCGTCATAAACCAGGTCTACGCCTCGACCGCGGACCGATAACTTCCGGGGCGTTAGGGGACGTAAAGTCTCGGACCTGTCGGCAACCCCCTCCTCTCGAGCCACCAAGTGAGCGACACCGAAGACGCCGCGGGTGCATCCGCTGCGCCCGATCAACCCAACCTACCACGCCTAGGAGGGACGTTAAGCGTACAAGTACCGGCCCCTAACATTCCCACAAGCTTCGTGGCTCACGACCCAGCGGAGCCAACTATATGAACAGGTACGTTCAACTTCCGACTGAAGCTTCCGACAAAGAGATTAGTCCTTAATCGATCAGATGGAAGACCACAATATCCATCCAATCTAAACATGTTTTATTAACCAAGTTCTCAAGCAGCTACTTGTTAACCACCAACGTGATTAACCCAACAACAAACCTCACAAGTGACCGGAAATCACCGTCACGCCGCAATCATGATAATCGAGCATTTATTTAACCTAGACTCCTAATTAGGATAGGTAACAACTTCAAGAAGGATATCATTGCATCAACGGTTTCAACCACTTCCTATACTTAATGCATCATTCATAAAAGGACTCAACAAATTAATTGAGAAAGCATAGGAAAGTTCAAGATGCAATAGGGGCTTGCCTTTGGAAAGTAGTAGGAAGAAGTTAGAGTCTTACTCGAAGTGAAGTCATGGTCCTCCTTCTCCCCGTGGGGTCTTTTGGCTACACTCAGGGATAATGAAGGTTGACCTCCTCGCTCCTTGATCTCCTCTCAAACTAACTCCTCCGATCCTGATATGATGCATGCATATGCAAGACAGATTAATGCCAATGCATAGAAACATGCTTGTATATAAATAAGGTAGAATGATGGATGAATGCATTATGATGAATGATAATAATAAGTGCATATCTCTTCTGTAGACACACAATTATCACTACACAAGAAACCCTAGTAATCTACATCAAGCAAACACCCTATTTCACTAATTCACTTTGAAAATGGCAGCTAGACATCTTTGTTACCAAAAATCACACAGGGGAGTTCTATAACTCCAAATGCAGCAAACAAATACTCGTTGGAAAGCTAACAAAATTATCTACAAAACATTCCATATCACTCTGACCTAATTCTGACATTAATAGCCTCGAAAAAAGAGAAAACAGAGGCTCTGTTTTAACCTAGCAAGCAACATGCAACTCCTATAACTTGCAAATGATTTATGCAAACTTAACCAAACTTGACCAGCAAGCAAATGAGACCATCAAGCATCAAAATAACCTACTGACCAACCCAAAAGATAATCTAACTTACATGAAATGACATTCCCTAAATAAACACTACGCATGCACACTAAAAATATAAAAGCTAGGATTAATAAATTGACCAAACACACGAGACCAGCAAACTAACCACACTAACAGGTCCTTATTATCATAAGAGCAAACAATACATCATCCAAACATTATCACCATACTATTTATATGCATTTCTAAGGCATTTTCCTAGCAACATAATTATGGTAAATATGTAAACACCTTATAAAAATCTACAAAAATTACAGGAGCACTCTACTGGTCTAACATGCCTACCATAAAAATTTCATGGCAAACTCTTGCATATACTGTCCTACACAAAAATGGCAAGGTAGCACTAAAACTAGGCATGAAAATACTTTGTACTATGAAATATAAGAAACTGCCTAAACATGAACATTAAAAGCTTCATAACAAGAATAACAAATGCATGTACAAAAATTATCATGGTGAAAACCCTAGTAAATATTTTTCTATGAATTTCCTAAGAAAGCATGGTAAATAGCACATAAATAGAAAATCACATATCTACAATAGAACATAGCATGTCTACTATTTTTCCTCGCACCCTACATGTAAAAAACATGAACATTTTGTACAGGAGCAACTATTTTATCATGCACCAAAAATTAGATCGCATTTTCCTATTTACATGACAAATAAAGCAATAAATCTAGATAAATATAAAAACTACCAGAAAACCTAATCTTATATTTTTCTACTGTAGATCTACTTATAAGGATCACAACAAAATTTGTTGCACTCGATTTGGATGAAAAATGAGACCTCGCCGCGTATTTTACAAGCATTGCAACTATTTAAAAAAAAATAAAAGGAAAACAAAAGGGTCGACAGTTTGGCCCGCATGTCGGCCGCCCAAAACAGGGGCAGCGGCACGGCTGCGATGGATCTCGCCGACGGGCGAGGTTTCCGTGGGGATATGGGTATGGATAGACTTGTCTCGACGAGATCTATCGAGCGGTGGTCTTGGTGTGTGCTAAGGTGGGCCCTAGCATGGGGCGGCGAACGGCGCAAAAAGGCGGGCGATGCGTCGGCGTATTTCGCCCGATCCCGGCGAAATCAAGCCAAAGAAACGCGAGCATCGGCTTCCCCGCCATCGAGGCGATGCGGAATGGCTACCGGGGTCGAAGAAAACGGGCACGGAAGGACTCGACGACGGGCGCGCTTACCCGGGGCGGCGGATCGGGCGGTGCGGCCGGCGTTCGGCCGGCCCCGGCGAGGGCGCGGCCGGGCGAAGCGGCGCCGAGCTGGATCGGGTCAAGGCGACGAGGATCCCGCACAATCGACGGATTCGGGTCGGGTGATGCACGGCCGCTGCACGCGGCCGGCCGCCGGTGGGCGATGGAAACTCCGGCGAGTGCTCGGTCCGCCAAACGGAGGCGAAGCCGCCGGACCGGGCTCGGCTACAAGATGGAACACGCCGAGGCGGACTTAGAACGTGAATCGGGGCAAGCAAAGCGAGGACGAGACTGGGACGGGTTGCGGGCGGCGGCAGGAAAATCTGGCGGCGGCGGATTTCCGCGTTCTACCTTTTCTCGAGCTCTTTTCTTGCTTCTAATGGGTGACGAGGGTGGCACACGAGGTGGTGGGGCTTGGGATGCATGAGGACGGGCGGTGGTGCGATGAGGACCGAGCTTGGCGTGGTTGCGGCGTCGGGCAATGGCACGGTGGCCGCGGGCGGGCGCCGCTTTCGCTGGCCGCTTCGGCTTGGCGTGGGAGAGGGGCCAAGGAGAGGGAGGGGGGTGAAGTGCGCACAAGGACGTGTTTCCCTTCCTCTTCACGGCACGAGCGCGGCCAGGAGGGGGAGGAGGATGCGGCGCGGTGTCGTGGTGCACGCCACGCTGGGCGTGTGGGGCGAGCCCGTGACGGTGGGTGGCCGGCCGGTGAACAGAGACAGAACAAACCAAACGTCACAAAAGACCTAAAACCGAACCCTAATCAACGTACTTTGACCTGTGCATTGAGATCCGTGCCGAATTAGCAAAAACTCTAATTGAACGAAATGTTCCTCGTGAAATTTCGAGCTAAACACGTATACAAACTTTCCTCTAATTCGGTCTAGATTAGAAACTACAATCGATCAAAGCAACGCTCTCAAGGTCAAAGAAACCCTAAATCGCCTCCAATTCAAACGAAATTCGACTTTTCGAACATGCTCTACTCAAAATCACGCAACCGCCTATGACATCTTTTGTTCTACATGAAATTTGCTACACTTTTCTTGAAGAGAGCACCCGCATGCAAAACCTCTAGCTATGACTTTTGAACAAAAGAAGGTAAATTGCTTTCAAAGTCAAACGTGGTCAAACCAAGTCAAACTACCATTATAAAATCTAATTAAGAAACATGACCAACATGAAATATGCTCGACACATCTTAAAAACATAACTAAGAATAAATAAAGATTTAACAACTATTTATGAAAGCATGTCATACATGAAATGACAAGGCAAAGCATGGCAAGCAATTTGAATAAAATTAAACATGCAAATGACCTCTATCATTTCATGTGCATAAATGCATGTGATTAAAAGATGATTATGCCCATGAAATGCGGATGCTAATGACATGCTTAAAAACAGGGTGTTACAAATCTACCCCCTTAAGAAAATCTCGTCCCCGAGATTTGCCTCATTTACTAACCATTTGTTATAAAAGGCGAGTATGCTTCTCGAAGATATGTCTCATTCTCCCAAGTAGCATCACTCTCCCCGTGATTGCTCCATAAGATCTTGTATAGCTTCACTATCTTGTTACGAAGTTGTTCTTTCTTTAGTATCCAATATTTGAATTGGCCTCTCAAAGTAAGTCAAGTCGGTATCCACTTCAAAGCATTTCTGATTGGAATCCGTTCTTCAGGCACTCTCAAACATTTCTTCAACTAGGACACATGAAAGACGTTGAAGACCGATCTCAACTCATCGTAGTCAGAATCGGTAGGCCACTTTTCCTTTTTGGCAATAATATAATAAGGACCTACGAATCTAGGTGCTAACTTCCTTTTAATCCCAAAGCGTTGTGCTCTCTTCATTGGGGACACCTTAAGATACACATAATCACCAACTCTAAATGTCAAAGGTTTACTACGCTTTTATCAAGATAGCTTTTCTCGACGGGCTTGAGCGGTGGCCAGGTGTTGTTGCACTGTCCTAACCTTCTGCTCTGCTTCATCAACAAAGTCAATACCATAGTAGGTTCTATCTCCAGTCTCTACCCAATTCAAAGGTGTTCTACACTTCCTACCATACAACGCTTCAAATGGTGCCATCTGGATACTTGCTTGATAACTATTGTTATAACAGAATTCTGCGAATGGTAACCATTTATCCCATGGGCCTTTAGCGAGATAAAACATGTGCTCTCAACATGTCCTCTAGGATCCGATTTACCCGTTCTGTTTGTCCGGTTGGTTTGGTGGTATGCCGAGCTCTACGAAGTAGCTTGGTGTCTAAGGCTTTTTGTAAACACTCCCAAAATCTATCGGTCCATTTCGACCCCTGATCAGACACTATATTTTTGGGTACTCCATGCGCACGAAGTATCCGAGAAACGTGAGATCTCTGGCGCATCGATGTGGTTCATACCTAACGTTTTCGCGGGGAGTGAAATGTGCTACCTTGTTTAGTCTATCCACAATTACCCAAATTGAATCAAATCCTTGCGGGGTACATGGAAGCCCAATAATGAGATCCATAGTGATGTTATCCCATTTCCAATCAGAGGTAGGCATTGGTTGTTGCAATTCAGCAGTTTTCATGTGAATGGTCTTGACTCTACAACAGTTATCACACTTGGCTACATGAGCAGCAATCTCTTTCCTCATTTTGGTCCACCAAAAGCGTGATCTCAAATCTTGGTACATCTTGTTGCTGCCTGGATGGTTTGATAAGGTAGAAGAATGTGCTTCTGTCAAAATTTGATCTCTAAGTTCTTTATCCTTGGGTACAACTAAACGATTGTCATACCATAGAACACCGTTCTCATCAATCCTGAAATGTCCACTTGGTGTCTGCTTGAGTTTCTTCTTGATGAAGTAGATACCTTTATCTGATTTCTGTCCTTTAATCATCCTGCTTTCCAGCGAGCTTTGCACTTGTATGTTATGCAAGACTGCGGGGTGTATTAAATTGAACTTCTCTTTTGGCAATGGTTGTTCAATAGTACAATGTGCCTTCCGGCTCAAGGCGTTTGCAACGACATTCGCCTTGCCCGGATGGTTATGTACCTCCAAAATTGTAATCCTTAATTAACTCCAACCATCTTATTTGTCTCATGTTCAGCTGATCTTGGGTGAAGATATATTTCAGACTTTTATTGTCCGTGTAAATATGGCACACATTTCCAAGCAAATAGTGACGCCAAATCTTTAGGGCATGCACAACGGCTGCTAACTCCAAATCATGTGTGGGATAATTCACTTCGTGTTTGCGTAATTGTCGTGATGCGTAGGCAATAACTCTTCCTTCTTGCATGAGCACACAACCTAGGCCTGTACCACATGCATCGCAAAACACGCCGAATGGCTTCTCTATATCCGGGCCGTGCAAGCACCGGAGTGGTTGTTAACAACTCTCGTAATGTACTAAAAGCCGTCTCACACTCCCGTGTCCACACAAACTTCTCATCCTTCGCAAAGAATCTTGTCATAGGTTTGGCAATCTTAGAAAAGTCGGGTATAAATCGACGATAGTACCCGGCTAAACCAAGAAAACTCCGAATCTCTCGAATGTAGGGTCGGCGCCTTCCAATCCATGACTTCTTGAACCTTACTTGGATCCACTGAGATTCCATCTTCTGACAAAACATGTCCAAGAAATTGTACCTTCTTTAACCAAAACTCACATTTGCTAAACTTGGCATAAAGCTTGTGTTCTCTGAGCCCGGCTAACACTATTTCGAGATGCGCCGCATGGTCTTCTTCATTCAATGAGTATACCAAAATGTCATCGATAAACACAACCACGAATTTGTCCAACTCGGGCATGAATACCGAATTCATTAGGCACATAAAATGAGCCGAGCATTTGTCAAGCCAAAGGACATGACAAGATACTCATACAACCCATATTTTGTAGTAAAAGCTGTCTTGGGAATATCTTATGGCCTAATCTTGATCGATGGTAACCCGAACGAAGATCGATCTTGGAGAAAACTTTTGCTTTGGACAACCGATCAAAGAGAATGTCGATGCGCCGCAAAGGATACTTGTTTTTAATCGTCACCGCATTAAGTGGTCGGTAATCCACACACATTCTCAAAGATTGGTCCTTCTTCTTCACAAAAGAGCGGGACATCCCCATGGTGATGAACTTGGTCTAATCAAACCTTTATCCAAAGAACTCTTGAATTTGAACCTTCAATTCGGCCAACTCATGGGGCGGCATTCTATATGGTCTTCCTCGAGATTGGTGCCGCCCCGTAGAAGCTCTATGGCAAACTCTACATCTCTTTTCGGTGGTAATCCCGGGCAAGTCTTCCGGGAAAGACATCGTGAAATTCACACACCACCGGTATATCCGAGATTCGGTGACTTGTAAAGCAAATGAGACACGGCAGTTGATTAGGTGTTTGGGGAAGAATTATCGATGTTCCTTTCCATCACGGGATCTTTCAAAAGAATTACCCTATTCGTGGTGTCTATAATTACTCCCCATGTCTTCATCCAATTCATTCCCTTAATGACATCCAAACTCGATCCCGGCAACACTATTAGGGAGGTCACGATCTCTAAATCTCCAACTTTAATTTGTACATTTCGATGGCCTTCCCCGGTAAGTTGATCGCCTCTGGCCGAGCTAATACGATAACCATATCCCAAATCAGATATATTCTCATTATGTTCTTCCCTCGCAAAAGCTTGGCTCATAAAAGAATGAGAGGATCCAGAGTCAAACAATACAACAGCATTGTGATTGTTGACTAGGCAACTGCCAGCGGTTACAGACTCTCCTTCTGGACTCTCTTCAACACTGACGGAGTGAATTTGTCCGATCTTTTGCCTGTAGGGTTGGTTACTCTTGGGTTGTGGGCAAAATCTAGAAAAATGTCCTAGCGTCCCACAATTATAGCACTTATTACGGGTAGAAGCACTATATCCAACAAGATCCGCCTCGGCTCCCCGAGCGTGGTGTAACATGGGCCTTCCTGTAGCGAGAACTCTCAAACTGTGGCTCTCCTGGTGGTGAGGCATCTGATTGATGGTAGCTTGGAGGACTAATGAGTAGAACCTTGTTCTGACTCGAGCTGGACTCAATTGGCCTCTTCTTGGTCTTGGCTTGGCGAGCATATGCATTGTTGCTCTCCTCTTGTAACAAGCAATCATTGACGAACTCATTGAAGCTCTTTCTGAACGGGGCTCCAATGGTCTTCTGCATCTTGAGATTAAGCCCTCTTCTGAAGCTTGCTATTTTCTTTTCTTCGGTGTCCACCATATCTGGTGCATATCGGGATAAACGATTGAAGTCTTCAAGGTATTTGGTGATGGTCTTGTCTTCTTGATTGAGTTTGATAAATGCACCCAACTTCATAGCAATCACACTTGGATGAATATAAGCTTCACGGAAAGCTGCCGTGAACACATCCCAGGTAAAAGAAGTATTAGCTGGGTAGGTGGCACGATGATTTCTCCACCAAATTCCTGCTGGTCCTTCAAGCAAATGAGCGGCATACTCAGCCTTCTGCACCTCAGTCAACTCCAACAATCTGAACTTTTCCTCAACTGAGCTCAACCATTCTTCCACAAGCGGTTGGTTCACTTTCGAATGTGTGAACTTGGGAGGATCGATTCCCTTGAATTCCTTGTATGAACGGAACCTATCTTCTGCATTATTGTTATGATTTCCTCCTCCACCTTGTGCAAAGTGTCACGCGAAATGTTTGCGCAACTCACCCGTAAACTTCGTTAAAGAACTGCATTTCTCGGTTGATGTGAGGAGGTGGTGGCGGTTGGTTGCTCCCTCCAAAGACTGAGCGTGTTTTAACCATCGCATAACCCAACCAATAAAAATTCTCGGATGATGTTGACATAGTGTACATGCATCGAATTTAAAGTTACGCAGAATTTATTGCGATAATAAATTCATTCAACAAATACAGTAACCATAAATCCAATGGCATCACACCCATCATCGCAATAATTATGGTTGATAACGGATTATGTAGCAAATCAACTTCTCCATCCAATGTACGCAGTAATCCAAGGTTCGATATAGTCACCATGACCATGATATCGAAATTGCGCACATTGCTTCACCAAATGGGACTCTTCCATTAAACTCATCAAAGGCTCAGTTAATATCTCAGAGTCCGGTTACTTCAAAATCTTCGGTGTTGATAGTCTCTTACCAAAATAGGAACACTAAGGGTAGGAATAGGTATCCGCGATCGGTGATAAGCTCGTATTTCCTACGATAGGGCATCTCTAACGCCCTTGTTGTCGTGGTCTATAGCAAGGTATTGAGTGTTCCAACATCCAAACTTATTAGGGTACTTTCAAAGACTTGTTGACAACTTCGTCAAATGACGGCTCATAATCGGTGATATTCCAACTTCTCCAACCGAGCTATAAGGTAGGGCAAGGGTGGAAGGATTAATTCTAGTGATAATTCGGTCTGCCTAGGGTGCGGTCACCTATGGTTTGGGGTCTCTATACGATCTGCTTAACCATATGCGAAGATACTGGGAATGTGAAGCAACTTATCTCTATGATACTCTTGCTAATCCTGGGATGAAAGAGCTAAACAGATTTGGAAGATTGTGTGAGATTGAGAGCGAGATAGGTCGGGTTTCAACAAAAGGGACAAGTACTCACTAAGGGGAGAGACCGGGAATAAAAGGGAAGAAAGAAATGCTGTTATTTCATTTTATTGATGCGGATGTGTTGACACCTCTTAAGCTCTATTTTTATGTGTCAACTAAACATAAAATAAGGTTATAAAAAGAAGTAAATGCATAGAATAGGTGTTATATCGACAAAGTTTCACGAAGTTTTGGTGATTTATATCTTTTCGGGGACTTAACGTGTAAATGCCGGAAAACTTAGAGAAAACCCCCAAACAATAAGAAGATTTACCAATGGAGAATTTTGATCCAAAAAAGTGAACTAAAACATTCTAGAAGACACCGGAAGACACCGGGAGAGACCCCGACAGTTGGGCCCACCCTCGGCCCGGGCGGCCAAATAAGATCAAGATCGGGCGCCGCGGTGGGACCCACCTGTCAACCTCATCTTCCTAGGTCGGTTTCAAAACCGACTTTGAGGTTGTATCTACGCCGTTGTTGAAGTCGGTTTGATCCAAGGGCCAAGATTCATCGACTGTGACTATATAAGGAGGGTCCTACCTCTAGCCTCGTGCATGAAAATCATTATTCATCATACTACTCGATCATAGCTAGAGCCATACCTCTCTAATTAGAAGAGCTTAGATCAAGTTGAGAGAGATTAGTAGAAAGTTGAGAGATAGATCAAAGAACTTGATTAGAGTTCTAGATCTGTTCTTGAGAGATAAGAAGTAGAGTTGAGGAGAAGTAAGGAGAAGTACCGGATCTGCTTCGGTGACTCTCTACGCTTTTGTACCTCTGGGATCAAAGGCTTCATTGCACTTGATCTTGAGACTTCTTTGGTGGATCAACCTTATATTTGAGTAAGTTCACTTGTTTATATTTCTTTCGGTTTATGACTCATTAGAGTACTTTGATTCTTGTCGCTCTTGAATTGAAGTTGTTACCCCTAGTGCAAACATGGTGTTTGGGCTAGATAACTCATAAATACACCCTACCTACCGGAGCGTGGTAGATCGTGGTAGTGACAGTGCCATTGATTCCTTTGGATTCCACTTTCCGTAGGATAGGACACGTAGGACATAGTTGCCGGGGAATAGTAAGTTTCGTCCTTACTTTGCTTTGAGTACGTCCCCATTAAGGAATATCTTCGAGCCTTACAAGGATATAAACTAGACAACCATAGAATTCTTCTCACCTTTTATCTGAACTCCCGTTCCTTCCTATTATCTCGGGGATTAGTTTTGTCTCATTATTCTCACACCATTCTCCCCGTGGATTCGATATTTAAAACCCTCTCCCGGGTGAAGTGCTCATCGCTTTTCGTTCGCTGCGGACTATACAAATTTATAAATAATTCTGTAGGATAACTTTTACCAACAAGCATTTTCTCGGCGCCGTTGTCGGGGAGAACGGTTTGTCGATTACGTGAGCTAAACTAAATCTTGTATCATATCATTAGTTTAGATTTTCTTTTTTTATCTTATCTTATCTTTTTTCAAATCATTATCCAAATGGATACTATCCCTCTTTACAAATATCTGGCACCCAATGGGCAAGCTTGTAGACCTATGCTATTATCTAAAACCTATTCAAGCTGGATCTTATGAGTTTTCGCCTGTGTTAATAGAGATGGTCCAAAACCATACTTTCTCGGAGAACTAGACGAAAAATCCTTTCATTCATCTCCAAACCTTTGAAGAGACATGTAAATGCCTCCATATTGAAGGCATGTCCCCTGAAACTATCCGTTGGACGCTCTTTCCATTCTCTTTGAAAGGAAAAGCTACTTGATGGTACAATAGAAATAAAGAAAGAATGGGTGGCAATTGGGAAACTTGCTTAAATGAATTTTGTGCTTGATTTCTTTCCCATGTCCAAACTAGTTAACTTTAGGCTCTCAATCCTATCCTCTAAACAAAATAATAATGAATCCTTGAGTGCCTATTGGGAACGATATGATCTTCTTTCCAAATGGGACCTAATCTCGCCATACCGGACCATGTTCTAATTCAACACTTCTATATTGGTCTCGAATAGAAAATCTAGAAAATATTTGAACACCTCTGCGAATGGATCTTTCATTCATCTTTCACCTCTTGAATGTATTGCTATCTTAAATAAAATAGTGAAAAATAAGGAGGATGATCCAACTGCAGGGAAATATTTAAAAATAAAAGAAATAATGAGAAGAAGAAAGATTATTTGAATCTACTTCTATTCCAAATTCTTTGCAAATCCCGGCTAATCGTAACCTTTAGAAGAACCAGAGGTTACTTCAATCTCGATTTCTTGCTTGATATCGAGGCCGATCTCTTTACAGATTATGGAAATACCTCGAAATATCGATTTACATCTCGTAAGACTAGAACATCACAATCTTATCCTTTAGATTCTTTTGATTTGACACATTTAAAAGGAACTACGTAAGAACTTGTCTCAATCATAAGTAGCGAATGGACGTAAGAATCGAGCTTTCCTCCGATGTGATCCGTTTGGATTCACCTTCTATACCTATTCGTTGTGTGGGACATAGATATCCCGGACCAAGTCAATCATTCTAACCCAATCACCACAAAGCGTCGAAGGAGACGCCGTCACCCGCGACAAAGGCCGAGGCCCGACGAGGACATTCCCCGCCTCGAACGCGAACTCGTCAGCGGCAAGACCCAAGGAAGAGTTCGAGCTCAAACTAGGGAAATGTTCCATCTCGAACGAGCTCCCCCGAGGGAGCTTGAGGGATGTGACGAGCTCCGTCCGGACGACGAGCTCCTTTCCGTCTCGGACGAGCTCCCGGGCCCCAAACCCAATGACGATCGCAAGGATCCGGGACACGATGATTAGGATCCAGCGCCACGGCTACGCGGCCGGCGCCGCAACCTACGATCAGATTTCTGGCACGTGAGAGATCATCGATGACACGCGGCGTGGGGCTATCGACCACGTCGCGCGGCAACAAGCACAAGAGACAACCACCACACGACAAGAACGACCTCGACGGACGACGTCAAACTCCACGACGAGCTCTCCTGGCCACACGTTTTCCTACGACCCCAAGTACGAGCATTTAAGGCACGGCGGCGCCTCCAGGACCCCGACCGCGGACGGGGGCGCGTGCGACGGATGGTACGACGTGCGGGGAGAACGATGGCGGCGAACGAGCTCACTTTGTCCCTTCTACACCGACCGACGAGCTCCGAGCTCGTCGCCGCGCGTGACACGTGTCGGGATATGGAGCCGCCTATTTTGCTCTACGGCGGCCGGCGGCGTGCTGGGAGTAGGGCGGCGGCGAGCGCATGCCGAACAGCCCGGCGTGCCGACATTGCAGAAGGAACTCTTCCTCTTCACCCCCAAGCTTATATTCCTTCGATCTCTAGGTCCCTCCCGCTCGGTGACCCTTGTGAGCTCCCCTTACGGCTATAAAGGGAGGGGTTGGCCACCGGGGGAGGGCAAGCTCTCTTACACACGAAAGCACACACACACACACATCGTCCGATTCCACTCGTCACATTGAGACTTGGGAGCTCATCTCCCCTCTCGCCCGGCTTGTATTCGCCGATACGAGCACTTTGAGCTCGACGGTGCCACACTTTGGACTAGGGTGCTCGATAGCCCGAACCAGTATAAATCATCGTGTCATTGTTCTTGAGCTAGGCCATCGTTGCACACATTAGCGAGGCGGTTATCGTGGACCGTGGTATACGACCCACGGCGGTTGGGCGCCCGGTAGGGCGGCGCTAGTGTGGCGTTCACCACTTCGATGGCTCCCTTCACCACCGGTCCGTCCGGCCAGACCGTCGCGGGCCGGGACCCTCGGACTTTGCCGGCACTAGCTCGAGGGCTCCCTCGCCGGGAGCCACCTTCCCCTCGGATGGTGCGGGGACGAGATGACGCCCGCGCTCGTCCGCGGCGCCGCCGACGCCGTCGTCTTTGACGCGGCCGGGATTCGACTTCCGCTCCGTTGAGCCCTCCCGTGACGAGCGGCGGCCGACCACTTCTTCGCCGCCATCGCGACCTGCTCCCGCACATCCCTCGGCCCCGAGCCAACTCGGGAGCTCTTTTCGCAACGTCACCTTCTCCACCACCAATGTCGTCCCCGCACGACGCGGGCGAGCCACTTTCCCCGACGAGTTCCTCGCGGCCTACGACGAGATGTACCCGCGGGGACAACTCTTCTTGCCCGGGAAGTACGGCATCGAGCTTGGAGCGGCCGGTCTCGGGACCGCCGACCGGGGCGCCTTGAGCCTCGCAGGTCGACCCCACACGTGAGTGCTACATGTGCCCGACGCCAGACGGGCGCGTGCCACGGCTACCACTGGCGGGACGAGTCCTCCCAAAGACACTCCCGGCACACTCGGGGGTTGAGACTCGACGGCTCGCTCAACCGCGCCACCCCTGCGGGTGCACGAGCGTCTTGATGAGCCTCGAGGAGGCCGGCGTGAGATCGCGGGAGAACGCGACGCCCTCCTCGAGGAGGTGGGAGGTCGTCGACGGTGCGAGCTCGAGGACGGGGAGATGCGGCGCCGCACGACGAGGCCGATAACCTCCCGCATGATCTTCGGCGGGCGACGTGCAACCTCGCGGCCGCCACGGAGCTCCTCCATGAGCTCTCCCCAGCCCGAGGCGCCGAGAGGCTCGAAGGCTCCACCAACGTTGCGCTCCTCATCAGAGAGCCGTGGAGCAAGGGTGGAGAGCTCGGAGTCGCATAGGCGTCTCGGGAAGAGCATGAGGCCTCCTCCAACCAGAGGCCAAACCGGGAGAGTCCCCGCGTGTCCACGCGTCGACGGGTGGGAGAGAAACCCAGGGGGCCGGGACACCCTCGACGCACGACGACGCGCCGGAGGTGCGGAAGAAGCGCCCAGACGTCCGCCCCGCGACCGTCGCGACGACAGACGACGGCGACCGCCGGCCAGGTCCTACAAAGAAGAGGAGGGCGGCCGCTGACGATCCCGGGAGGACCGCGAGCGCATCCGACCCCCGAGGTCGGAGGCGGCAAGCGCGCCCCCCTCACCACGTGATGCTCGAGCTCGAGGCGGGCGCGAGGGGGAGCTCCACCGACGGGAGGAGGCCCCGGTGTTCGCGCCGGGGTTCACGACGCCGCGTTCCTCGGCCGCTTCCGAGCCCCGACCTCCGCCTGCAAAGTACAATGGGAGACGGACCCCGCCGGCCTCGGCTCAAGATTACCGCCTCGCGTGTCGGGCGGGGAGCCGACGACGAGCTCTTCATCATTCGCAACCTCCCCTATGCCTCGCCGACACGGCTCGCTCGGCTCGAGCACCCGCGCCAGAGTATGATCGATAGCCGGGCGCGACCTCCGCGATGTCTTCGTTGGCAACTTTAGGGGACCTACCGCGCCCGAGCAACACGTGGGACCTCCGGTGCCGCAGCAATGGAGGAACAGAGCTGTTGATTACATCCGGCGCTTCCAAGCTCGCAACGAAACTCACCGACGCCACCGATGCGAAATCATCACCGCCTTCACCTTTTGGCACGACCTGCGAGATGCTCATCCGTGAGCTCGGCACTCGCAAGCCCAAGACGGTGAAGAACCTCCTCGACCTCGCCACGAACCACGCCGGGGCGAGGAGGCTATCTCCGCATCCTCCACAACGGCACCACGGGCAAGGGCAAGGAGAAGGCCGATGATGAGGCTGGCGCGAAGCCTCGAGCTCACCCAAGAAGAAGAACAAGAACAAGCGGCCGGCGCGACGAGGATGACTTTGTCGCGGTCGCCAAAAAGAAGAAGCCAGCGTCAAGGCCGCAAAACCCGTGGCTCCCAAGGACTTCTTCGAGAAGAAGCTCGACCGCCCCGCCCCAACCACGGGGCCCGGTCAAGCACAAGTTCGGGGGGATGCGGGCTCCCGCGGAAGTTCTCGAGCGCGCCCAGGGGAAGGAGAGGGTGCAGGCGACAGGCACCACGGGGCGGGTTCGACGACCCGGGCGAGCGACAAGGACGTCTTCTTCGAGGACGGCGCCGTCAACGTCGTCTTGACCGCCACCGTCACGAGTCAAGCGCCGCCGAGAAGCCTCGCTGCGCGAAGTCCCTTCACCGAGCCCGCGACGCCCCTCCTACCTCAAGTGGTCCGAGGCCCCGATCACCGACAAGAAAGACCATCCCGTGCACGTTCCACATCCGGGGGAAGGTTCCTCTCGTCGTCGATCCCATTGTCGGCACCAAGCGCCTCGGCAAGGTGCTGATGGACGGTGGAAGCGGCCTCAATCTCCTCTGACGTCAACACCATGGAGGCTCCGGCATCACGCGAGCTCGACCACCCTCCACGGACCCCTATCCACGGGGTAGTGCCGGGGAAGCAGTGTGTTTCCGCTCGGACGGATCGACCTCCCCGTCACCTTCGACCAGAGCAACTTCCGCAGGAAGTGCTCACCTTCGAGGTGCTCCGTACAAGGCGCCTACCATGCCTTCTTTGGGGCGACCGTGCTACGAAGTTCATGGCGTTCCCAACTACACGTACCTCAAACTCAAGATCCCAGGGCGAAGGGGCGATCAGATCAACTCCACCTTTGAGCGCGTTCAAGCGCTGCGACAAGGAGGCGCATGTACGCCCCCGCCCTCATTTCCAGTCGAGAAGCTCATCCGAGATGCCGGCATGGGTACGAGTGAGGATTCATGGCCGAGCCGAAGAAGGCCGCGAGCACGCCTAGCAAGGCGGTGAGCTCATCGGTCCGAGCTCGAGAAGGCGGCAGATCCTCGACGATTCGCGTGGAGGGCGCACCGCCCGTCGCATCGGTACGAGCTCTCTAAATAGGAAAGCGAAGCTCGTCGACTTCCTCCGCGAACCTCGACGCGTATTCACGGAGACCCTCGGACATGCCGGCATACCGGGGAAGTCGCCCGAAAGCACTCCTTAAACATCAAGCCCGGTTCTCGGCCGGTGAAGCGGCGACTCGACGCCGACGACGACGACGGCAAAGCGTGCAATCGCCGAGGAAATAGATAAGCTCTTAGCGGCGGGCTTTGTTAAGGAGGTGTATCATCCCGAGTGGATAGCCAATTTGTACTAGTTAAGAAGAAGAATGGGAAATGGAGAATGTGTGTTGATTATACGAAGTCTCAACAAGGCATGCCCAAAGGATCCGTTTCCTTTACCGCGATCGACCAAATCGTTGACTCCACCTCCGGTGCGAGACACACTGTTTTCTTGACGATACTCCGGCTATCATCAAATCGCGATGAACGAGCTCGATCGGCTCGCCACCTCCTTCATCACTCCCTTTGGCGATTCTCGCTATGTAACCATGCCTTTCGGGTTAAAGAACGCCGGCGCCACTTTTCAAAGGTGCATGCGAGAAAGTCTTCAAAGAGCTTCTCGGGAAACGCGTGGAGGCTTACGTCGATGACATCGTTGTCAAGGAACGCCGCGGGAGAGCTCATCCCCAACCACAAAGAAGTCTTGACAAGCTTCGTGAGTTCGGGGTAAAGCTCAATCCCGAAAAATGTGTGTTCGGGGGTCCCGCGAGGGAAGCGCTGGGCTTCATCGTGTCCGGTTAACGCATCGAGGCCAACCCCGAGAAAATCGAGGCCATCCGCAACATGGGCCCCATCAAGAATGTCAAGAGCGCATACGGCTTCACGGGGTGCTTGGCCGCCCTAAGTAGATTCATTGCCCGGCTAGGCGAACGAAGCCTCCCACTGTACAAGCTCTCGAAGAAGTCGAGCGCTTTGGTTGGACCAACGAGGCCGGTCCCACGCTCGACTCTCTGAAGGAGCTCTTAACAAACCCACCCATACTCTCCCTCCCAAGCCGGATGAACCAATCTTTGTTGTACATCGCGGCCACGCCGCGGGTAGTAAGCACCGGTGCTCGTAGTGGAAAGGGAGGAAGAAGGCCACGCACGCCGTAATGTGGCCGGTCTACTTCATCGTGAAGTCCTCTCTCGACACAAAGACGCTGTACCCTCTCGCTCGTAGCTCGCCTACGCACTCGATCACGCGCCGCAGCTCACGACATTACTTCGACGGGCTCACGCGATCACGTCGTTTCCAAATTCCCACTAAGAGATCATCCGTAGCCCTCGAGGCTACCGGGCGCACGCAAGCTGGGAATCGCAGCTCATGGGATCGGACATCTCATACGCCCCGAGGGACGCCATCCGTCGCGAGTCCTAGGACTTCGCGGGCGAATGGATGAGAGGCATTTCCGCCGCTAAGTCCGTGACGTCAGTCAATCGGACGCCTCTTCGACGGTCGGTGAAGAAGCACGGCGCCGGAGCGGGTCTAGTCTTCATATCGTCGCGCAAGCGTCGCGCATGAGGTACTCGATCTCGCTCACTTCACCGCCTCCAACAACGTTGCCGAGTACGAAGCTTTGGTGAGCGGCATACATCCTTGCGCCGAGCTTGGCGCAAGCGCCTCGAGATCGAGGGGGACTCCAAACTCGTGGCCGACCACTGCCACAAAGGAGGTTTCGATGCGCCGCCTCGAGGATGATTGTATACTCGCAAAGGTGCGCGAGCTCAAAGAACGCTTTGACGGGCTAGATTTCAAGCACATCCGTCGCCCGATTACAACGGCGACGCCGGCGCCCCGCCAAGCTCGCCTACGACCGGATCGCAAGTCCCGCCCCGGCGTCTTTGGCGCATGACCAAGACATACCCTCCATCCGGCTCGAGGGGAAGGCTCAAACCACGCACGGACCCGTCGAGACGGGTTTGTTCCCGCGCCCACCAAGGCCGAGGGACCTCTCGAGCTCGAGGCCTCTCGCCAATGGAGGTCGACGCTGAGGTCAACCTCGTCGGATCCCGAGGTCCCCGCAACCCCCCGAGCCGGAAGCCCCGAGACCCGTTGGCGGCTCCTCATCCCGCATGGCTACGGATCTAACAAACTCCCCCACGGAGAAAGAAGAAGCTAGGCGCACGCCCGCCGAGCCAAATCCTACGTCATCATCGAGCGCGAGCTCTGAGAAGGGGCGCTGTCAGGGTGCTCCAACGCCGCATCACCTTTGATGAAGGGCACGAACTCATCGAGAGATCCACGCCGGCGAAGTGTGGGCATCACTGCTCCGCGAGCTCGGTGGGCAAGGCGTTCCGCCAAAGGCTTTTATTGGTCGACCGCGGCCGCCGACGCCAATCGGATCGCACGCCGCTACGAGGGATGCCAGTTCTTTGCCAAGCAAACGCACCTTCCTAAGACGGGCCCTCCAAACGATTCCCATCACTTGGCCCCCTTCTCGCGGGTCGGGGGGACTTGACATGGGTCGGTCCTTTTCACAAGGACGCCGGGGGGCTTCACTCACCTCCTCGTCGCCATCGACAAGTTTTCCAAGTGGATCGAGGTGATGCCCATCTCACGCGCGCGAGATCACGAGACAAATCCAAGTTCTTCGACGGCATCATCCACCGCTTCGGCGCATCGAACTCGATCATCACCGACAACGGCACCAACTTCACGGGCAAATTTTTCCTCGACCGGTGCGACGACTACAACATCCGGGTGGACTGGGCTTCCGTCCAAGGCCAATGGTCTAATCTTGCGGGGGGTTGAAGCCGAGGATCTTCAAGAGATTGGAGAAATTTGGGGGACGATGGCTCGCCGAGCCTCCGGGCGGTCATTTGGAGCCTCGGGACTACTCCAAGCGGAGCGACGGGTCGCACCCCTTCTTCCTCGTCATCGGTTCCGCCGTGCTCCCCAACCGACCTCGACTACGGTGCACCACGAGTACAAGCGCACAACTACGCCCGGCAACCAAACCTCATTTGGAAGACGCGGCGGATCAGCTCGAGGAGGCCCGCGAGGCCGCGGTCGCACACTCGGCCCAAGTACCGGCTAGGGTCGATGCGCCGCCACCATGACCGCCACGTTCAAGGACAAGCTTTTCAAGTCGGCAATCAAGTCCTCGCGACGAGTACGGAGCACGAAGGAGAAACACAAGCTCTTTGCGCCTTGGGAAGGACCGTTCACCATCGCGACGAGTCCTCCGCCCGGGCTCATACAAGATCCGGGACTCCAGCGGTCGTGAGCTCGCCAACTCGGAACATCGAACAGCTACGTCGGCCGTTACCCCTTAGCCGCATTTTGTAAATGTCACTTCGCCTGGCGGTCGAATAATAATGACACACCTCGATGCGAAAAGCTATGCAAACATTCGATTTCTCGCCGACGGTTTAAGCAATGGCCGCCCTTTACCTCCAGCAAGAAGGCCTTTGCCTTTTGCTCGAGGGGGACGGGGCACACACCCCGCCCTTTTTACGAACTCTTTTTTTTGCAAACAACACGAACACTCGGGGAAAGAGCTCGATCAGCTCGACCTCGCTCTCGTTACCTATCTTTCCAAAAAAGCGCCGAGTCCGACAGGCTAAAAGGGTTTCTGAAAGCGACATCCTCGGCGAGGTCCAACGCGCTTGCCCAACGAGCTCTAGCGCCCGCGGCCAACGAGTAAAGGGCCCGGTGCCTTAATCTATAGGATGTAAACTCAAAAACTACGAGCTAACCGAAGCGATCACGTGAAAGATAAAACGAGTCGATTCATAACTTAGATAACTTGTTATTTTTACACTTTGCCCCGTGCTCGGGGACTTTGTTTATAACAAAGGAGGCAATGCCTCGAGCTAACTACTCTCGCAGACTCACTCCTCGTTGTCGATGAACTGTCTCCACTTCGCCTCGCCGGCGGTAGGCTCGAACACCCGAGCTCCTCGACGGCCAGCCGGAAAGAGCTCCCGCGATAGCTTCTCCGAACGGGCCTCCGCCGGTGGTCACGATGTCTTCGGCTCGACGCCCCTCGGTCGAGGCCAGCCCTTGCCCACTATCTTGGTCAAGGTCCGCATCTCGAGGATAGTGGGCGAGGACCACCCAACGCCTTGTGGACGGCGCGGCGGCAGCCGCTATCCTCACCACCGGGCGGGCACCCGTGTGCGGTCCTTCCACCTCTCGACTCCAAGGGCCTCGCAGAGCCCCCTCGATGTCGAGCACCCAGGCTGGTATTGCTCACGCTCCTCCGCCGCGCCGCAGCCTCCGGGCCATCGCCCGCTCAAGAGACCCGAGGCCTCGGCTTCCTTGGGACCGGAGCTCCTCGGCCGCCTCTCGAAGACCATTACGCACCGCCACAAGGTCACGTGTCCATTCTTGAAGGTCCTTCTCCTTCGCCCGGCCAAGGGTCGGGTATCGCCGGTCCGAGGGACTCATGACAGCGGGGACCGGTCCTTCCCCTCAAGATCCCGAGCCAACCCGCCGATTTCTTCTTCTCACCGCAGAGAAACAAACAAATCAAAATCATGAGGGTCGGGAGCGGGGGAGAAGAGAAGCGCCTTACATGCCGGCGCGATAGAGTTCTTCCCGCTCCTCCCACGGAGAGAGATTCTCGGCATCGGCCGGATCCTCTCGGCCTCCGGCACCAAACAGAACCGACCAGTCGGCAACCTCGTGATCGTAAACTAAAGTGCCCGCCTATCGGCCTAGGACCTCGAAGACAAAGAAAAGGAGAACAAAGAACTCAAAAATGGATCACTCACATTCCGGCTCGGCCTCGCGGTCTGGAGCGCCTTTTTCGCTTGGCGTCGCGCTCCCTCTCTAACGTCATGGCCCGGCGGCTCGGCGCCGAGCGCTCCGGCTCCTTGTTCTCCAAGGCGGGGCGCGGTCGTCGAGCTCATACGCATGAGCTCGCGGTTGTTGTTGCGACTTAGGGCTGAGCTCCTCTTCACGCTTCGCCGCCGCTGCCTCCACTTTGGCGAACCTTCTTAGCGACCCCTCTCGAGCCCGGTAGTGGCGTGCTCCTTGACCTCGCTGGATGTGCTCCCTAGCAACGTCGTCGGCATCTTCCGGAGCTCGCGGTGCGGCGTACACTTGGCCGAGCCTCCGCTCGCGTGGGACAGGGCTACGCCTAGCCTTCCCGAGAGACCCTCAATCTTGTTTAGGCCTCCCACCACGCGGTTGAAGCCGACTACCGCATCCCGCCGGGTCCTCGCAAGAAAACGAGGGTTGTACCGCCGAGAGTTCAAAACCAAGCGTAACGCAAACACGATGAAGTCCTTACCCGGTGAGGTGGTGGAGGCACGGCGGCCCTCTCGGCGGGGAGAGGCGGCACTCTCCGCCCGCGATCAAGCCGAGGCGACGATGTCCCCGCCGACACGTAACGCGAGAAGGACGCACGGCCGGCTCGCAGACCGGCCTCCAACGAAGTCTCGGAGCGTCCCGGCCGACGGCGCCCGGCGCGGATCCACGTCGGGCGCGTACGAAGGTGACCCATTTCCGGCGGCGACCCGTCCCGCTCCGATGGCGGTGGGCTCGGTCATGCCCACCGCGGGCGATGAGGTGAGGCCGGAGCGGGCGCAGCTGGAGGCCCTCCGGCGCTTGAGTCTCCACGGCGAGCTCGTGCGGCCGCGTCGCCGCAAGGCGGATCTCCGTGGCGGCTCGTCGTCACGCCTGCGGTCTCCATGGCGGGCTCCTTTCACGCCAGCGGTCTCCGTGGCGGGGCTCGTCGAAGACCCCGTCGCGTGCGCCCACATCTTCATCTTCCCTTCATGCCTCGCGGCCTCCGAAGAGCTCGTCGGGGACCGCGCATCGCGCGCCCCCATCTCTCGGGCATCTCCCTCGCGTCCCACACCTGGGCCGAGGACTCACCCCGTCGGGACGGCCCGCGCCGCCGGAGGTGGGTCCGGGAACATCCTCTCTCTCTCCCCTCCCTCTCGGGGAGGCCAGGGTCGATCACCTCCGTCTCGCCCGCCCCAAGACGGCGGCGTCGGGCCGGCGCCAAAGTCCCTCCCGGCCCCGCGGCGGGGCGGATCGGCGGCATCGCCCTCGCTGGTTCACCGGGGACGGTACTCGGCGAAGATGCGGCGGCACTCCCAGCGGACCCAGGCTCGCCCCACCCCCAGTGGGGGGGACGACCACCCGAGAGCCCGAGCGATGGGAAGAGGAGGGTCGGCCCGCCGAGCTTGACTCCGTAGTCATCTGGGATGCTTGAGGGGTTGGGAGCTCCCGGGGCTTGACTTTTTGCCTGTGAAACAGCAAAGAAGAAGCCCCGGGGTTATCACTAAGAAAGAGAAAGGCCCGACGGTGCGGGACGCAGCGATAGGAACGGCGAAGCTCGACACTTACCCAATGGCCACGCGCCCTCGGCCGCCTTCTTCTCCTCGCCCCGCGGTGCTGCGTTAGCGCCCTCATCCTTTGACCACGACGACTGAAGGGCCGAGTTGAGCACGCGTGCGTGACCGACGAGCCGCCGGCGCCACCCGAAGGCGGCGTCCCCGTCCTTCCCGGTGGCCGCGCCCTCGGGTCCTCGGACCTCGGGCTGCGTGTCATCCGCTAACGCCCGCTCTCACCCGAGACTCCTCGGTGGCGGCGCGGTCGACAGCGGCCGGCAAAGAACGGCCGGCGGTGAGGCGAACTGTTCCCGGCGGACGCCTGAAGAAGGGACCGGCCTCGCCGGCCGAAGGGGTGGGGCTCGAGATAGACCTCGCCAATGCGCAAAGATGAGTATAGTTACTCCCCTACAAAGAAAAAACAGCTTGAAAGAAAGAAGGCGCGAGAGAAAGAACTCACCGGCGCCGCGTCGTCGTGTCCGACGGCGCGTGCGGTATGCCGTTGGGTTCCGCCCGGAATCTTGAAAGCCTTCCGTGCCGGCGGACCACCCACTCCACCTCGTCGGCGGGGAGCGGGTTCGCCGATCACCGTATCTTTCAAGGCTTCTTCTCCTCGGTCATCTCTCCGAAGCGGAGAGCTCTCCGCTTCGGGGCGACCCCGTGCCCGGGGCCCAAGCATAGAGGAGGGGCTCCGTGAGGTCCGCTGCGAGGAGCTCCACCTTCCGGCGGCGGCCTTGATCTCGTGGAGCGGATGGGCGTGTGGGATTCCCTCCACGGCTCGTCGAAATCGAGGAAACGCCGCCGGTGGAGCGCGAGGAAGAGGGCGCTCTCGTCATTCTTCAGTAGAACCATTCGTCTCTCCACCCGGTGTTCGACGGCGAGAGGCGATGGTCGGATACTTCCCCCCGCTCCCGGTCGAGGTTGCGGCCACGATCACGGCCGATGGGGCCCGGGCTCCCTTCAAGCCGTCGGAGCTATCGTCACCTTGGCGTGGAAGGTAATGCTTTCTGAGCTCCCCAATCGGGCTCAATCCCGACCACCCCTCCACGGAGGGTGGTGAAGGCCCCTTGATGTGAACGGGCCGTTGGGGTTCGGGGATGTTGAAGCTCGGCCTCCCCACGACAATAGCCCGCGGAAGAAGTCCCGACTTTGGGACGCCCTAGCCCCCGACGTGGAAGGAGGCGAAGGAGACAGCGTGCCGTCGGGCGATTTGCGGAGTGGCGTGCGCCGGCGGAGCTTGATCCACTTCTCGGGCCTCGGTCGACGGAAGGCGCGGCGCCACACACTCTGCGCGGCATGTCGTCGGTCACCTTGGGCGGCGACCACGAACCCATGTCTTCGGCTCTCGGCTCGGCAGTGGTCGGCGGGATCTCGGAGGAGGGCGCTCTCACGCAAAGCGGGCGCCGGCTAATTGGGATCTGGAGCTAGAAGATGAAAGGAGGTGGGGCGGCGGAAATAGGAAGCAGGGGATAACCCTAATCCCCGCCCACTATTTATAGGGTGAGCTCGAAACGGACGCCGTCGAGGAAAACGGGCTAGGGAGGCCCACCACTTCCACCTGAATCAATCCACGCCCTCCGCGCGTGCGCCACGTGGCGAAACGGAAGGCGAAACGCCGCGCGGATAGTAACGGCCCCCCAACGGTAACTTCCTAACGGTAACTTTTCCCCAACAGCTCTTTTTACTGCGGCGAAAGGGTCGGCGAACTCGTCACTAACGGTCGAATCCCGAGCTCGTCGCCGTTCACGTCGAGCTCGACATAGCGACGAGTTCAACGAAATCGAGCTCGGGTTCGGTGGCTCCCGAGAGCTCGACAACCGCCAAGAGGCATCTCGAGCAAGGAGGCGCGCGACGGAGGAGACGGCGCCGACGGCCCAGCATTGAACGTCCTCGGGGACTCGGGGGCTCCATCCAAGCGCGCTTGAGTCACCGGCAATCGTGAGCGGCCGTCGGGTCATCCTCCCGGCGAGGAGGCACGAGCCGAGGATCCTGCGGGACCTCGGTGACTATAAGACGGGTCTCTAGAATATGAGGTCGGCTCTTGTGGGACACAGATATTCCGAGACCAGGTCAATCATTCTAACCCAATCACCACAAAGCGTCGAAGGGACGCTCGTCACCCTCGCGACAAAGGCTGAGGCCGATGAGGACATTCCCGCCTCGAACGCGAACTCGTCGGTGGCAAGACCCAGGAAGAGTTCGAGCTCAAACTGGGGAAATGTTCCGTCTCGAACGAGCTCCCGGGAGCACGGGGATGTGACGAGCTCGTCGGACGGCGAGCTCCTTTCCGTCTCGGACGAGCTCCGGCCCCAAACCCAATGACGATCGCAGGATCAGGGACACGATGATTAGGATCCGGCGCCACGGCTGCGGCCGGCCCGCAAACCTCACGATCAGATTTAAATGCGCACGAGAGATCATCGGCGGCACGCGCGGCGTGCATTTGTCGGACCACGTCGCGTGGCAACAAGCACAAGACACAACCACCACACGACAAGAAACGACCTCAGCGGACGGCGTCAAACTCCATGACGAGCTCTCTCGGCCACACGCGTTTCCCTCGACCCCAAGTCACGAGCATTTAAGGCACGGCGGCGCCTCGGGACCCCCGACCGCGGATGGCCGGGCGTGCGGCGACGGATGGTGCGATGCGAGAGAAGCGATGGCGGCGTGAACGAGCTCCCATCGTCCCCTTCTACACCGACCCGGCGAGCTCCAAGCTCGTCGCCCGTCACACGTATCGGGATATGGAGCCGCCCTATTTTGCTCTACGGCGGCCGACGGCGTGCAGGGAGTAGGGCGGCGGCCGCCCGGACACGCCAGCCAGACGGCCGGCGTGCCGACATTGCGAGAAGGAACTCTTCCTCTTCACCCCCAAGCTTATATTCCTTCGATCTCTAGGTCCCTCCGCTCGGTGACCCTTGTGAGCTCCCCTTACGGCCTATAAAAGGGAGGGTTCGGCCACCAGGGGAGGGCAAGCTCTCTTACACACAGAAAGCACACACACACATCGCCCGATTCCACTCGTCACATTGAGACTTGGGAGCTCATCTCCCTCTCTCGCCAGCTTGTATTCGCCCCGATACGAGCACTTTGAGCTCTGACAGTGCCACACACTGGACTAGGGTGCTCGATAGCCCCGAACCAGTATAAATCATCGTGTCATTATTCTTGAGCTAGGCCATCGTTGCACACATTAGCCGACGGTTCTTTGTGATCTTGGTATACGACCACAACACGTTGCCAAATTGATAAAGATCCTTTTGATGCTCTCTATAATCCTATAGTGGGAATAAACATCATGGCATTATCCTTTGCTCATAATCTTCTCAAAACCATGCCATTGAGTCCCACTACAAAATTGTTACTAAGCCCTTCAGGACAAATTATCCAAAGCTCAGGAATTCTTTATGTCTTACCAATCAAGGTTAATAACATCATGGTACATCTTAGCTTCTATATCTTTGATATCATGGAGTTTGACCTGCGATAGGACAACCAATAGAAAGGCTTACTTTTAAAGGACAACTTGGGAGACCTAGATTTTCATCTAGACAAAGATCTTCAATTTTCATTACCTATAGTCCAAGCTATTCAAGCTAAATCAGAGTCTTGTCCGAAACCGGATCCTATGGAGGAAGTTAAAGAGGCCATCGTAGAATATTTTGTGGAATCTAACCAAGAGGACGATTCGTAATTCTTTATTGAAGAAGAGGATGAGAATCCTACTACTTGTAACCTCTAGATGAATTTGAGAACCCACCTAGACCTCCTATTGAACTTAAACCTTTACCCTTAGGGCCTCACTTATGCTTTTCTAAATCAAGATCCGAATCTCCGGTGATCATAAATGATAAACTTACACGTAACGGACTCTCGCACCGATAAGCGTGTCTTAGAAAAACATCGCCAAAATTTTAGGCTACGCACTCGATGACCTAAAAAGGAATTAGTCCCGCTCTCTCTGCACTCATCGTATTCCCTACAGATCCGGATATACCCCCATCTATAGAACCTCAAAGAAGACTCAATAATGCGATGAGAGATGTAGTTAAGAAGGAAGTTCTTAAGTTATTATTACACAGGGATTTATATATCCCGTGCCACATAGTGAGTGGGTAAGCCCCGCAAGTCGTAGTTACCCTAAGAAGGGAGGCATGACAGGTTGTTAAGAATGATAAAATGAATTAATTCCTCAAAGAACTCAAGTACAGGATGGAGAATGTGCATAGATTATAGAAAACTAAACAAAGCCACAAGGAAAGATCATTTTCCATTGCCTTTCATTGATGAGATGTTAGAACGATTGGCAAAACATTCTTACTTTTGTTTTCCTTGATGGATATTCCTCGGATATCACCAAATTCCAATCCATCCTAATGACCAAAGCAAAACCACTTTTACATGCCCATATGGAACTTATGCTTATAGAAGAATGTCTTTTGGGTTATGTAATGCACCTGCTTCTTTTCAAAGATTTATGATGTCTATATTTTTAAAAATGATTGAAGAGATTATGGAAGTTTTCATGGATGATTTTTCTCGTTTATGGAAAAACTTTTGATGATTGTCTAGAAAAACTTAGACGAGGGTTTTGCAAAGATGTGAGGAAAAGCACTTAGTCCTTAATTGGGAAAAATGTCATTTTATGGTTAGAGAAGGAATAGTGCTTGGTCATCTTATTTCGTAAAGGGGAATAGAGGTCGATAAGGCAAAAATAGAAGTTATAGAACAGTTACCTCCCCGTGTGAATGTTAAAGGGATACGAAGTTTTCTAGGCCATCTTTGGTTTTTATCGTAGATTTATAAAAGATTTTTCACATATTGCTAGACCACTTACCAGCTTGTTAGCCAAAGATGCTCCCTTTGTTTTTGATGATGCTTGTCTTAAAGCTTTTGAAACTTTAAAAAGGCTCTTGTTTTTACGCACCAATTATTCAACCCCCGATTGGTCTTTACCTTTTGAAATTATGTGTGATGCCGATTGATTATCTTTGTGGGGCAGTGTTAGGGCAAACTAAAGACAAGAAACATCATGCTATTGCTTATGCTAGTAAAACTTTAACTGGACCACAACTTAATTATGCTACTATTGAAAAGAGTTGCTAGCGATTGTTTATGCTATAGATAAGTTCGGATCTTACTTGGTAGGAGCTAAAGTAATTATTTACACCGATCATCTTTGCTTTGAAATATTTGCTCACCAAGAAAGATGCTAAACCTCGTTTGATAAGATGGATTTTGTTACTCAAGAGTTTGATTTAGAAATTAAAGATAAGAAAGGAGTAGAAAATTCTATTGCTGATCATTTATCAAGAATGCACTTTGAAAAACCAAATGAATTGCCTATTAATGACTCACTCGGGGGACGATATGTTTTATCGGATAACCCATACCGATCCACGGTATGCGAGATCTTGTTAATTTTATGGTTACAGGATATGTAGCACCAAGGGGCGGATAAGAAGAAGCTTATGTATGAAAGTCGTCACCACTTATGGGATGAGCCATATCTCTTGAGTATGCTCGACGGTTTACTCGTAAGATGTGTGCCAACGAAGAAGGACTTCAAATTATTGAAAGATGTCACTCATCACCATATGGAGGTCATTATGGGGCATTGAACACATGCAAAGATCGGCAAGCGAGGATTTTTTACGGCCAACCATGTATCAAGACATAAAAGATTTCATCCGAAGATGTGGAGCTTGTCGAGGTGCGGAAATATAAATGCAAGAGATGCTATGCCTCTAACAACCAATCTTCGGATAGAACTCTTTGATGTCTCGGGAATTGATTACATGGGACCATTCCCAAAATCTGGAAATTATGAATATATCTTAGTAGCATTGGATTATGTTTCAAAATAGGTAGAAGCTTTACCATGCAAATCAGCAGATGGTAGAAGTTCAATCAAGATGTTTGAAGAAACTATATTCCCAAGATTTGGAGTACCTCGAATGGTAATTAGTGACGGAGGAAGCCACTTCATTGATAGAAGATTCCGACCGGTATTTATTGAAGCATGGAGTTCGTCACAACATTGCTACTGACTTACCACCCTCAAACAAGTGGACAAGCGAGACTTCAAATAAATAAATCAAGAATATCTTACAAAAAACAAGTTGAAGAAATGGGAACTAAATGGAAGGATAGACTTCCGAAGCACTATGGGCATACAGGGACAACATACAAGACACCCGATTGGAATGACACCTTATCAACTTGTTTATGGAAAGACTGTCACTTGCCTGTAGAGCTTGAGTTCAAAGCTCACTAGGCAATCAAGAGATGGAATATGAATCTTGATCTTTGCGAGAGTCCGAGAGAAAAATGCAATTGTCGAAATTGGAGGAATGGAGAGAGAAAGCTTATCATAATGCCAAGATTTACAAAGAAAGAACCAAGAGATGGCATGACAAGAAGATAAAGATAAAGACTTTCACTCCGAGGAGATCGGGTATTACTTTTTAATTCCAGAGTAAAATTATTCGGGCATGGAAAACTTCGGAGCAAGTGGGAAGGACCTTTCAAGGTAGTAAATTCATCATCACATGGAGCAATCACTCTTCAAGACTCAGAAGGTAAGTTATTCAAGGTAAATGGCCAACGTCTTAAAATTTTCTATGAGCCCGATAAGCCCTGATGAAATAAATAAATTAAATGAATTAGATGAAATAGGCTTTATGATTTATCCAACCCAAAGGAATTAATTTTAAGTAAAACTTGTTTTTGTGGGCCAAAAAGTAAAAAGCATTACAATGAGAATAGGGATATTAGGCCGTAGAAAAAGGACAAAGCACGGTGCACCCAGTGCACCGGGCGCCCGGCTTTGAATGGGCTGGCGGCGCCCGGCCTGGCACCTCCTCTCTTTTCCATTTTTGTTCCAGGAATACTCTAGAACTTGCCCATTGTAATGACGAACATTCTGGAGTCATTTACGTAGGAAAGTACTGCGAGCCTTTCCATCCTATTCCATGCACCTCTGCCTATATAAACAAGCCTCTTCGATCATTTAATCTCATCTTGTTCATCCTCCATTAAGACCGACGACCCGGCATCATATATTTTCACCATAAAGAACACCGAGACCCGTATGGTGGTCTATGATCCGGTCAAGGCGGCAACCAATTTGTACAACTCCATAGCTATAGTTCCATATAAGCGAAGCCATTAGTTGCGATCCAACTCACCACCTTCAAATCCGAAGTTTGCACATGGGCAGTTTTTTGCACGAGAACTTGATGGGCTGGGCAGCGACGTGAGCTTAGCTACATCTCTAGACGTTTAGATGCTCGGAGAAGAAGAATACAATGATACTTGAGAAGTTGGGAGTTCTCGGCGCATCCCGAATAAGCGTGATAAGGATATGTAATACGCTCAAGATTATAAGAGCACTTATAGAGTCGGTTATTAAATTAGTTATCGAGTCAATTTTGTTTTGAGTTAAATTAGAGTTTCGAGTCGGTCGTCGAGTCAAGTTTGTTTGAGTCTATAATAATTTTGGTTGAATAAATAAAGAGTGCTCTTGCTTCTAATAAATTTTTGATCCATTCTCTCAGCTTATTATTTTCTATATTTTTTGTATATGTCTTTCTTGTCTCCACCATGTTTTTGAATAAAGGATAATAAAAGATAGTGTGGGGAGATAGTACGAACATCAAGAACAACGAAAGCGAACCTGAAAAGCGAAGCAAAACAATAAATCTGTAACGATGATCCAACACGGCGAAGCTCTCGGCCAAGGAGCGGTAGAGCTCGGGCGGCCGCCGGAGTGATCCACGCCACGCCCGGTGCCACCTCGCCTCGGCCTCGATTTCTTGAACCTCGGTTTGATCTCTAAACTTTGCTTTAGTTCATATTTTGGCTTTTGTTCGTCGGTTTGAACCTTTTCTTGTTATGCTAAATAATAAAAGAAAATAAATATGTTGATATGCTTTGCTAAAGATACTTTCACACAATAAATTTTCATGATTAGAATAATTGCTTTTGAAAAAAATAATAATAATAAAGATCCCAAGTTGCTTAAGTTGTTGTGAAATTTGAGATAGAAGTTTGATGAGAACTTAATTCTTGATATCTTTTTCTTTGGAGAATTTATTTCGAAAATATTAAAATGATAGCTTTACTTCATCTCTCGTGGAAAATGTTATATCCTACTAAAACCATGTTATAAATATTAAAACCAGCAATAAGCTATTTGCTTTGTGTTGAGCCTTGTCAAATTTTGTGACCCAAGTTGAGAGACTTGTCTAAAGATCAAGATCACGTACACTTATTTTTAAATATTTATTTATATGCTCCTGTTGTTGATCTCTCTAAAATTCAATAAATAATTTTTGTACAGCAAGGCATGGGCTATGCAAAAATAATGTTAAAAAAAAAGAAAAGAAAAGAAAAGAAAAAAAGAGAGATGAAAAATGGACAAGTGTCCTATGGGCGAGTAGAGCCTACCTCCCTAAGAAATAAAGATAAAAAATGGACAAGTGTCCGAGGGTCAATAGAACCCACATCTTTAAAGAGAGGAAATAATGACATAAAAGTCTAGGGCCAGCAGAGCCCACCTCTAAAAAAGAAAAATAAAGATAGCCCATGATCTTGTTTGCAAAAAAATTTATTTCAAAAAAAGAGAGAAGTAAAAGAGAGCATAATAGAATTAGCATACACATGCACATCTTGATCTAAGAGGATGTCTTTCCTTGGATTCATCTTTGACATTGCAAATACATGCAAGGTAAATATGCTATATCTTTAACAAACCTGAAACTCAGATACACTTATTGAGAAGTGTATATTTTATTTACATATGTTGTGTGAGGATTCAAAAATATATATATATATATATATATATATATATATATATATATATATATATATATATATATATATATATAATTGAGTGATTTGAGAGTACCCAAGAAGAAAGAAAAGTAAGCCATGTTTCTTTTCAAAAATCATTGCAAAAACTCTATTTGAATTGATTGAAGGAATAAGGTACTGATTTCAACTGTCTTGTTTCTCAACTACTTAAAGTTCTTGGTAAAATAAGAATAATAAAATATAAAGTTTGACCATGAGATTGTTTTATACTTGCTATACTTGTCTTGCGGCTTAGTTATAACCATCCTTTTATCGAGGCAGTAAAAGCCTAAGTGTGGGGAGCTTGTTGACACATCTTAAGCTCTATTTTTATGTGTCAACTAAACATAAAATAAGGTTATAAAAAGAAGTAAATGCATAGAATAGGTGTTATCTCGACAAAGTTCCACGAAGTTTTGGTGATTTATATCTTTTTCGGGGACTTAACAGGTAAATGCCGGAAAACTTAGAGAAAACCCCCCAAACAATAAGAAGATTTACCAATGGAGAATTTTGATCCAAAAGTGAACTAAAACATTCTAGAAGACACCAGAAGACACCAGGAGAGACCTCGACATTTGGGCCCACCACGGCCCTGGCGACCGCCGATCAAGATCAGGCCGGCCGCCAGGTGGGATCCACCTGTCAGCCTCATCTTCCTAGGTCTGTTTCAAACCGACTTTGAGGTTGTATCTACGCCGTTGTTGAAGTCGGTTTGATCCAAGGGCCAGTATTCATCAACCAGGACTATATAAGGAGGGTCCTACCTCGGCCTCGGGCATGAAAAATCATTATTCATCATACATTTCTCGATCATAGCTAGAGCCATACCTCTCTAATTAGAAGAGCTTAGATCAAGTTGAGAGAGATTAGTAGAAAGTTGAGAGATAGATCAAAGAACTTGATTAGAGTTCTAGATCTGTTCTTGAGAGATAAGAAGTAGAGTTGAGGAGAAGTAAGGAGAAGTACCGGATGCCGGTGACTCTCTCACGCTTGTACCTCGGGATCAAAGGCTTCCTTGCACTTGATCTTGAGACTTCTTTGGTGGATCAACCTTATATTTGAGTAAGTTCACTTGTTTATATTTCTTTCGGTTTATGACTCATTAGAGTACTTTGATTCTTGTCGCTCTTGAATTGAAGTTGTTATCCCTAGTGCAAACGTGGTGTTTAGGCTAGATAACTCATAAATACACCCTACCGCCGAGGCGTGGTAGATCGTGGTGGTGACAAAGTGCCATTGATTCCTTTGGATTTCACTTCCGTAGGATAGGACACGTAGGACATAGTTCTTTGGGGAATAGTAAGTTTCGTCCTTACTTTCCTTTGAGTACGTCCCCATTAAGGAATATCTTGAGTCTTACAAGGATATAAACTAGACAACTATAGAATTCTTCTCACCTTTTATCCGAACTCCCGTTCCTTCCTATTATCTCGGGGATTAGTTTTGTCTCATTATTCTCACACCATTCTCCCCTGTGGATTCGATATTTAAAACCCTCTCGGGTGAAGTGCTCATCGTTTCGTTAAACTGCGGACTATACAAATTTATAAATAATTTCAGTAGGATAACTTTTACCAAAGGATGCATGAATGATATGATGCATGGCGTATCTTACGCCCCTGAGAATAGGAAAGATAAGATACTACTCGTTATAAATGGTGGCACATCTAACGTTCTCTCAAAAAGAAAATAAATCGCATCTAGTTGGTCTACATGATTTGCGTTGTTAGTGTACCTGCAATTTCATTTTAGCCCACAATATATTTATGCAATGCACGAATTTAAATTGCATATATACACCTTCGTCCAGGTCCACCCGAAAAGACATCGCATACCTTGCGGAAAAGCACATTTTACACCCGGCACACCTGTGTACCCATACACAAGTCTCTGAGGGCACTACCCGACCACGGAGCTCTCAAAACATTTTATTTTTTACCCCTAGATCGGAGGTTGTCCGATCATGCTCTCACAGCTCACATCTTACCTTGGGCGTAGAGGCATT
The DNA here is from genome assembly GCA_015847255.1 of Hyparrhenia diplandra. Lineage (NCBI taxonomy): Eukaryota > Viridiplantae > Streptophyta > Magnoliopsida > Poales > Poaceae > Hyparrhenia > Hyparrhenia diplandra. Next base: position 124,086 of record JADLZK010010572.1, read on the forward strand.
GAACATCATTTACAGGGGGCGTAGAGGTATTTCGATCCATACATGACTACTCAAGTGAGTAGCCCGTACACCGGCCGCGACGGCAACCAAGCACAAACAACAAAATATGATGCATAAACCCACCCCAAGTTAGTAAAGCCACCGACCGTCCTTAATTGGGCATAAGGGTATGACCATGGCACTATTAATTTTGCAACTCTTTTACTCACACCATCGAAAAAGATTTTGTTTCGCGAAAAAGATTAGTGGTTCATTTTAATTTTAATACCAGATCGGATTGTTAAGTCTTGAACGAAGCTCGATACCAGCTGTGACAGAGCCGACCAATTTATAAAAATCAAGTATAATTCGCAATTACCGAAGCAATCGCAGATCTACACTTGAGTCCATATAAACCCGGTATTCGAAATCTCGAGTGATTTCAAACTCATCAACAATACAACCAAGATCGTTGAGCTCGTAGTCCCAATCCGTAGGTATCTCAAACCAAATTCAATATATATTAATCGAGTGCGATGTACACATTTATTTCAAAATAATTCAGAGTGCGGAAGCAATAGCTTTCGAAAGCAAAACAGTTATACAACGGAAATAAAATAAGATAGTGCCAACATAATGTCACCCCCCGTAATAGCAAGAGACAGGGAAATATGGAGACCGCCATGCCCTAGGCATTATTCTTCAACCACAAAGACACGGCACAAACTGGATCAAATCATGCTAGACGGATCACCCGCAACATCGAATTAACCCGTGAGTACTCAATTGTACTCCGCAAGACTTACCCGTCTTAAACCAGAAAATAAGGAAAAGACTCCAAGGATTATGCTTGGCTTTATCTCGAGCGGGTGACACACATTTATTTTCAGTAAATAAAGTTGATTAGTGCGCCTACACATACTACTCAAGTTCTTCCAAGTTAAAAGGTGATTATACATATATAACCATAAGTCTTGTATAGTCAAGATTAAAGACATATGCTCAGCGATATATAAATAATAGTATAAGTAACTTGATCAACATTTTACCATCACCAGTATGAGTAAGGTAACCATTATTATGATATTAGACTACAGTGCCGCGGAGACAGACGGGTTCTCACTGTCCAGGAGAGATGGCGATTCGAATCGATTGCAAAACCGGTGGTGAATACCCTGTCATAAACCAGGTCTACGTCTCGATTTGCGGACCCGATCACTTCCAGGACGTTAGGGGACGTAAAGTCTCGGATTTTGTCGGGCAACCCCTCCTCTCGAGCCACCAAGTGAGCGACACCGAAGACGCCGCCGGGTGCATCGCTGCGCCCGATCAACCCAACCTACCACGCCTAGGAGGGACGTTAAGCGTACAAGTACCGGCCCCTAACATTCCCACAAGCTTTCGTGGCTCACGACCCGGCGGAGCCTACTATATGAGCAGTACGTTCAACTTCCGGTGAAGCTTCCGACAAAGAGATTAGTCCTTAATCGATCGATGGAAGACCACAATATCCATCCAATCTAAACATGTTTTATTAACCAAGTTCTCAGCAAGAGCTTGTTAACCACCAACGTGATTAACCCAACAACAAACCTCAAAAGTGACCGGAAATCACCGTCTCACCGCAATCATGATAAGCGAAAGCATTTATTTAACCTAGACTCCTAATTAGGATAGGTAACAACTTCAGCAAGGATATCTGTGCATCAACGGTTTCAACCACTTCCTATACTTAATGCAGCACTCATAAAAGGACTCAACAAATTAATTGAGAAAGCATAGAAAAGTTCAACATGCACCGGGGCTTGCCTTTGGAAAGTAGTAGGAAGAAGTTAGAGTCTTCGGAAGCTGAAGTCACGGTCCTCCTTCTCCCTGTGGGGTCTTTTGGCTACACTCCGGGACGATGAAGGCTGACCTCCTGCTCCTTGATCTCCTCTTGAACTAACTCCTCCGATCCTGATATGATGCATGCATATGCAAGACTGATTAATGCCAATGCATAGAAACATGCTTGTATATAAATAAGGTAGAATGGTGGATGAATGCATTATGATGAATGATAATAATAAGTGCATATCTCTTACGTAGAAACACAATTATCACTACACAAAAAACCCTAGTAATCTACATCAAGCAAACACCCTATTTCACTAATTCATTTGAAAATGGCAGCTAGACATGCTGTTACCAAAACAGTCACACAGGGAGTTCTATAACTTTAAATGCAGCAAACAAATACTCATTGGAAAGCTAACAAAATTATCTACAAAACATTCCATATCACCCTGACCTAATTCTGACATTAACAGCCTCAAAAACAGAGAAAACAGAGGCTCTTTTTTTAACCTAACAAGCAACATGCAACTCCTATAACTTGCAAACGATTTATGCAAACTTAACCAGCAAGCAAATGAGACCATCAAGCATCAAAATAACCTACTGACCAACCCAAAAAGATAATCTAACTTACATGAAATGACATTCCCTAAATAAACACTACGCATGCACACTAAAAATATAAAAGCTAGGATTAATAAATTGACCAAACACACGAGACCAGCAAACTAACCACACTAACAGGTCCTTATTATCATAAGAGCAAACAATACATCACCCAAACATTATCACCATACTATTTACATGCATTTCCAAGGCATTTTCCTAGCAACATAATTATGGTAAATATGTAAACACCTTAAAAAAATCTACAAAAATTACAGGATCACTCTACTGGCCTAACATGCCTACCATAAAAATTTCATGGCAAACTCTTGCATATACTGTCCTACACAAAAATAGCAAGGTAGCACTAAAACTAGGCATGAAAATACTTTGTACTATGAAATATAAGAAACTGCCTAACCATGAACATTAAAAGCTTCATAACAGTAACAAATGCATGTACAAAAATTATCATGGCAAAAACCCTAGTAAATATTTTTCTATGAATTTCCTAAGAAAGCATGGTGGTAAATAGCACATAAATAGAAAATCACATATCTACAACAGAACATAGCATGTCTACTATTTTTCCTGCACCCTACATGTAAAAACATGAACATTTTATACAGGAGCAACTATTTTATCATGCACCAAAAATTAGATCTCGCATTTTTCTATTTACATGACAAATAAAGCAATAAATCTATATAAATATAAAAACTACCAGAAAACCTAATCTTGTATTTTTTCTACTGTAGATCTACTCATAAGGATCACAACAAAATTTGTTGCACTCAATTTGGATGAAAAATGAGACCCGCACGAATTTTACAAGCATTGCAACTATTTCGGAAAAAGATAAAAGGAAAAACAAAAGGGGTTTGGGGGCGCATGTCGGCCGCCCAAAACAGGGCAGCAGCGCCAGGCTGCGATGGATCTAGCCGACGGCGGGGTTTCGGTGGGGATATGGGTATGGATAGACTCGTCTCGGCGAGATCTATCGAACGGTGGTCTTGGTGTGTGCTAAGGTGGGCCCCTAGCATGGCCGGGCGGCGAACGGCGGCAAAGGCGCGGCGGTCATCGGCGCACTCACCGATCCCGGCGAAATCAAGCCAAAGAAGCGCGAACATCGCTTCTCGCCATCGAGGCGTCGCGAAGCGGCTACCCGTCGAAGAAAACGGGCAAGGAAGGACTCGGACGACGGCGGCTTGCTTGCGGGCGGCGGATGCGGCGGCGGTGCGGCGGCGTTCGAACATTTCGGCGAGGGCACGGTCGGCGAAGCGGCCACGAAAGCTGGACGGGTCAAGGCAACAAGGATCCCCGGACAATCAACGGATTCCGTGGTCGGGTGATGCACGCACCGCGCAAGACGCCGCCGTTTGTCGGCGCGATGGAAACTCCGGCGAAGTGCTCGTCCGCCAAACGGAGGCGAAGCCGCTTCGATTGGGCCTGTCCACAAGATGGAACACGCCGAGGCAGACTTAGAACGTGAATCGGGGCAAGCAAAGCGAGGACGAGGACAAAGCGGGGACGGGTTCGCCGTGGCGGCGGCGGAAAATCCGGCCGGCGGGCGGATTTCCGCGTTCTACCTTTTCTCGAGCTCTTTTCTTGCTTCTAATGGGTGACGAGGGTGGCACACGAGGTGGTGGGGCTTGGGACGCACGAGGCGGGCGGTGGTGCGATGAGGACCGAGCTTGGCGCGGTAGCGGTGTCGGCAATGGCACGGTGGCCGCGGCGCCGCTGCCGCTCGGGCTTTTTTACTTTGGCGTGGGAGAGGGGCCAAGGAGGGGAGGGGGTGAAGTGCGGCACAAGGGATGTGTTTCCCTTCCTCTTCCACGCCACGCGCGGCTTGAGGAGGGCGGAGGATGCGGCTGAAATCTCATGTTTGGTTTTGGAAATTGATGACACACTTGTGGACTAATCCTTTGCTCTAAGTGATGACTTGAGATAGGATTAGGTTGATGACAAGGAGCATGATGATCATGAACATGGACGATGATGATGGACATGATGGATCGTCAAGCTCGGTGATCTGGGCTTGAGAGGAACCCGGAGATCAAGGCAAAGGTATACTTGATAGGGTTTTTCCTTTTAGTGATCAAGACACGATAGAGCGTGTGATCACATTATAGGATAGATAGCCGACTACCAAGAGGGGATGCCGCGACAATCCTTTGGTGAAGTGCTTCTAGGTCCAATTGACTTGCATATTGCATTTAGGACATGAGAGCACTAACTTCGATCTTGCCTAACTTATCGACGTGCTAACATTGGTGATAACGTGATCATCTTGGACGTGTTGGCAACCCATGGCAAGAGGCGAAGCAAGGTTGAAGCAAAGGCGACAACAAGATGAAGATTTTGCTGGAAAAGGGTGACCGGACGCGCTGACCGGAAGCGCGGCCGGACCTTTTCATCGGGCCGGGACGCTCCGGTCAGTGCGTCTGGCAGAGAGCATGTTTGGGCGAAATCGACCGGACCCGGTGACCGGATGCTTCCGGTGGTTGACCTGACCCAGTGATCGGACGCGCGAAGAGGTAGTCATTTGTGGGGCCAAGGCGCGTGTCGGTAGTGACCGGACGCACGAAATGGTGCGACCGGACTCACTGGTGAGTCCGGTCAGTGCGTCCGGTCGATGCGCAGAATGCCCATTTCAAAGCCCAACGGCTCCATTTCGAGAGGAGCCCTATATATACTTGGTTGGCTGGTTCTTTGGGACCTCTCTTGCACATTTGAAGCTTCCAACTTGCTATTGAGCTTATGAGACTACTCTCCACTCATCTCTCCATCACTAACTCGGATTCTTGGTGAGATTGAGAGTGATAGAAGTGCATTGCTTGCATCGGTTGCATCTAGAGGCACTTCATCCTTGGAGAAGCCGCGGGATTCTTGTTTTCTTGGGAATTTGCCCGGTTCCCTAGCGGCTTGGAGCAAGAGGCGGTGTTGAGCTCAAGTGGAGCTTGTTTGAGGCCACACCGGTGGTGATTGTGAGGGGTTGTTCCTTACCCCGTGGGAGATTCGCGAAAGGAGCACTAGTGGATTGCTCGTGGCTTGTTGGACCCTCTCTTGTGATCGTTTGCTTGAGCTCCCATAGGGGATTTGGCACCGGCCATTAAGCTTAGCATACGTCAAGTGAGTGTGTCGCCACAACGGGGACTTAGCGTGCCGGCAAGCACGTGAACCTCGATGAAAAATCATCGTGTCACTTGTTCTTGCTCGTTGGAGATTTCTCGGTGATCACGGTGATTGGCTTCCACCTCTACACTCCGCGGTGGTATTGTATTCTAGCCTCTTTGCATTACTTTCACTAGTATACTTGTGTAGTTTGCTTAGCTCCTAGCGTTAAGTTTAGTTAGAATTGCTTGATCACCTAAGAGTAATCTAGTGACATAGCCTTTGTGTGGACATAGAGATATTAGACATATCTTGCTTGACTTGTCGCTTGCATAGATAGTGTGTAGCACCGCTTATTTAGCTTCGCCATCTTATTGTCTAATCCGTTTGTTAGTGTTGTTGCAAGAAATTTTAATAGGCTATTCACCCCCCCCCCCCCTCTAGCCATTAGGACCTTTCAGCGCGGTGTCGGGAGTCTTGTGACCGCTTGGCGTGTGGGGGCGAGCCGTGGACGGTGGGTGGCCGGCCAGGTGAACAGAGACAGGAACAAACCAAACGTCACTAAAGACCTAAAACCGAACCCTAATCAACGTACTTTGACCTGTGCATCGAGATTCGTGCCAAATTAGCAAAAACTCTAATTGAACAAAATGTTCCTCGTGAAATTCCGAGCGAAACACGTATACAAACTTTCCTCTAATTCGGTCTAGATTAGAAACTACAATCGTCGAGCAACGCCGCTCCGAAGGTCAAAGAAACCCTAAATCGCCTCCAATTCAAACGAAATTCGACTTTTCGAACATGCTCTACTCAAAATCACGCAACCGGCCTATGACATCTTTTTTTGTTCTACATGAAATTTGCTACACTTTTCATGAAGAGAGCACCCGCATGCAAAACCTCTAGCTATGACTTTTGAACAAAAGAAGGTAAATTGCTTTCAAAGTCAAACAGGGTCAAACCAAGTCAAACTACCATTATAAAATCTAATTAAGAAACATGACCAACATGAAATATGCTCTAACACATCTTAAAAACATAACTAAGAATAAATAAAAGATTCAACAACTATTTATGAAAGCATTTCATACATGAAATGACAAGGCAAAGCATGGCAAGCAATTTGAATAAAATTAAACATGCAAATGACCTCTATCATTTCATGTGCATAAATGCATGTGATTAAAAGATGATTATGCCCATGAAATGCAGATGCTAATGACATGCTTAAAAACGAGGGTGTTACAGGGGGTGAATAGCCTATTAAAAATTCTTGCAACAACACTAAACAAACCGGTTAGACAATAAGATGGCTAAGCTAATATAAGCGATGCTACAAACTAGCTATGCAAGCCACAAGTAAATTCTATTGTCTCTAAACACAACAAAGGCTATGTCGCTAATTTACTCCTAGGTGGACAAGAGATTCTAACTAGAACAACAACTAGGAGCTAAACAATTCTAGCAAGGTAAACAACTAAACAACCTAGGCAGTGCACTAGTATATCAAGGTAAATGCTAGAGAGAGTGATCGATATACCGACGGTGGAGTGTAGAGGTGGAAGCCAATCACCGTGATCAATATGAAATCTCCAACGAGCAAGCACACAATTGACACGATAATTTTTACCGAGGTTCACGTGCTTTTGCCGGCACGCTAGTCCTCGTTGTGGCGACACACTCACTTGGCGGTTGCTAAGCAATGGCGGTGCCAAATCCCGGTGGGAGCTCAAGCAAACAATCACAAGAGAGGGTCCAACAAGCCACGAGCAATCCACTAGTGACGCCTTTCGCGAACCTCCCGCGGGGTAAGGCTCAACCCCTCACAATACCACCGGTGTGGCCTCGAACAAGCTCCAATCGAGCTCAACACCGCCTCTTGCTCCAAGCCGCTAGGGAACCGAGCAAATTCCCAAGAAAACAAGAATCCCGCGGCATCTCCAAGGATGAAGTGCCTCTAGATGCAAGACTATCAAGCAATGCACTTCTATCACTCTCAATCTCACTCAAGAATCGAAGTTAGAGTGAAGAGATGAGTGGAGGGAGTCTCACAAGCTCACAAATGAGTTAGGCTGTTGAAATGTGCAAGAGAGACCTCAAATGGCCGGCCAACGAACTATTTATAGACCCCAAGTCGAAATAGAGCCGTTGGCCAAAAAGTTGCCTCTCTTTGTCGCTGCGCCGGACGCGCCAGGCGGTCCCGCTTTCTGGCGCGGGCGACACCGCCGGGACGCACCAGGCGCTGCGTCCGGCGGGGCCTCCCAACATGCTTATCGGGGCCGTCCCAGCGCGCGCCGGGAGCGCCCGAGCGCCAGCGCCCGGCGCCCGGTCACTTTCCTCGGCGGCGAGTTTTCCACAGCGCGGGGACGCTGCGGATTGGTTTCGGCCACGTCGGGCGCACCACGCACGGCCGCGTCGATCCGGCGATTTGAATATTTTGACCTTTGGCGCGCCGGCCAGCGTCCGATCGGCGTCGGCGCGGTACAAAATATTCCTCTTCATCGTTGCATCGTCGTCTTTCCATCTTTCCAAGTTTCGCTTCTTGTCTTGAGTTGCCAACACCGAATGTGTCCGTGACCCACGAGGTGTTAGCATGTCGCGATCGGTTAGACAAGAACGAAGTTAGTGCTCTCAATCCTAAATGCAATATGCAAGTCGGTTGGACCTAGAAGCACTTCACCAAAGGATTGTCGCGGCATCCCCTCTTGATAGTCGGCTATCTATCCTATAATGTGATCACACGCTCTATCGTGTCTTGATCACCGAGAAAGAAAAACCCTATCAAGATACCTTTGCCTTGATCTCCGGGTTCCTCTCAAGCCGATCACCGAGCTTGACGATCCATCATGTCCATCATCATCGTCCATGTTCATGATCATCATGCTCCTTGTCATCCATCTAATCCTATCTCAAGTCATACACTTAGAGCAAAGGATTAGTCCAACAAGTGTGTCATCAATTTCCAAAATCAAACATGAGATTTCAATCTCCCCTTTTTGGTAATTGATGACAACCAAATTCACAAAGATATGAAATAAAATTCAATTGAACTTGAATTGCTTGTCCATAGCATTTTGATCATGAATCATAGTTTGGACAAACATTTCAAGGTTCGGTTTTGGTAGTAGTAGCTCCCCCTACATATGTGCTTCCATGTGTTTGGATCAATTTTGGCACATATGTTGGATAGAAATCTTGGGGAGAGACACTAATACCAAAAAGAGATGCTAAGGTTCTAGAATTCGGACCTTTGAAGCGTGAAACCATCGGAGTCCTTAGCATCATGTAACTAGACATTCATCAAAACTCAACATACCCCATGAGATCAACATTATAGGCTAAAATGTGAGCTTTGTCTAGATACATCCTATGCATGCTAGTTGGTCAATCACCATTCAATTTTCAAAAACTAGCATACACCAAGCAATCATGTATATTGAATTTAGATTGCACAATGCAACATTTCATTATGATCATGCACATACAAATGCACAAATAGTCTATGAGCTTGCTCCCCCTATTTGTGTGATCTTTCCAACATCTTTGTGACTTATTTCTCCCCCTTTGTCAACAATCACCAAAAAGGTGTAAATGAGAGAAATCAAGTCAAACAAAGTATCACATGTGATCTCATCTAGATCACTTGCCTTAACATGTATTCAAGTTTGAACCAAGGACAAGCTTTTTCACACCTCATATGCATAAGGGTTATCTTGCACCATGTTAGAATACACATCAATAGCGCATTTTTTAGAGTTGACACTAGGATTGCAAGCACATAAACATGTCATATGCCACCACTAGGTCATAAAACCATTCAAAGCAATAGTGGTGCCACACATACATTAAAAACATTTTATTTTCCATGAATGAGCCTATTAAGCATGCATGATGTCTAGATGCACTAGCAAGTCCTTAGCTATATATGAATGCCATGACAAACAACTTTTACCTTGGGTTTGTCGAAGGAGAGGCATGTCATATAAGTGGGGTGCATCAACTCAAGTTGGAGAAGTCAATTATGTTCAATTCTCCCTTTAGCATGCAAAACCTTTTCTCATCAAGTGGCTTGGTGAATATGTCGTCTAGTTGATCTTCGGTGCCAATACCCATGATACAAATGTCACCCTTTTGTTGAGTTCTCATCTCCTACCACGGACAACATCCTCACTGGTCCGAAGGTAGAGGTTGGAGACAATGGCTTTGAGCTTAAGCCAGGGCTCATAAACATGGTGCAATCAAGCCAATTTTGTGGAAAGGCACATGAAGACGCTAGTGCTCATCTCCAACACTTCCTGGAGATTTGCAGCACATTCACTATGAAGGACGTATCCAAAGATGCAATCTTGCTCCGTCTTTTTCCATTCTCACTGTTGGGAAAGGCTAAGAATTGGTTCTATGCTACTAAAGAGAAGAATACAACATGGGATATATGTTCTACCGCCTTTCTTGCTAAGTTCTTTCCTATAGGCAAGACGAATGCCTTAAGAGGAAAGATATCGAATTTCCAGCAGCAACATGATGAATCTGTCCCGAAAGCGTGGGAACGTCTCCAAGAATACATTTTAGAATGTCCACACCATGGGATGGAGAAGTGGCTGTTGATGCAGACTTTCTATCATGGGCTTGTTCCCAGTGCTCGTGAAACTATGGACGCTGCAGCTGGTGGTGCTTTCTTATCACTTACACTATCAAATGCTACGGAGCTTGTGGAGTGAAGAGCGTCAACCCCGCAAGAGAGGAATGCATCAGCTTAAAGAAGTAGATATGCTATCCGCTAAGATGGACCTTATTATGAAGAAGCTAGAGGACGAGAGATCCTCAACCCAAAGGCGATCATGCAAATCCAAGATTCCCACATGACGTGTGAAGAATGTGGAAACACAGGCCACACTGGCGGAATTGTCCAGAAATCATGGAGGACATCAACTTCATCAATAACAACAATAATTTCCGTCCTCAGCGGAATCAAGGTTGGAATCAATAGAGGTCCAACCACCAAGAAAATTATCAAGGTAACAATCCAGTACTTGGTTTTAATACTTATCAACCTTCTTTGAGAGATCTTGTTATTAACCAAGGTAAAACCATGAAGAATCTATCTAGAAAGGTAGCAACTAATGATAAAGCTCTTGAAGTTATCAATACTCATTTAGAAAGTTTTTCTTCACTATTAAGAATCAACACAGTTTTAATAAAATGATAGAATCTCAGATTTCTCAGTTATCTGTTCCACTAACCACACCAGGTAAGATTCCGGGGCGGCCGGAAGAATTAGAAACTGCAAACCTTGTCGATATTTATAATGCAGGTAACTACTATAGAGAGACCTCAAGAAATTTGTTGGTTGGATGACTCGATGCCACCTAAAAAAGAAGATCCAGGGAGGCCAGTCATTACAATCCAGATTGGACAACACACCTTCGATAATGCTCTATGTGATTTCGGCTCAAGCGTGAATATTATGCCTAAGGTAATTTATGAAAAGATTTATAGTGAACCACTTTGGAAAACAAATATGTGCTTGCAGCTAGCAGATCAATCATTCTGTTATCCCGAGGAGATCCTTGAAGGCGTGTGTGTGGGAATCTAGAGGCTCTTACGTACCAGCAGACTTCGTAGTCGTGGATACCGGAAGAAATGAAAGATCAACAATCATACTCGGTCGACCATTCCTATGCTCAGCTAAAGCTATCATCTACGCAGACAGTTGTTGGCGGTCATTATTGAGTATATTATACCGCCAACTTATATCAATTCATGAGAAAGAGGCAAACTTATGATGCATATACCTTTACTTCTAACCTAGTTCCACTTGTATTCTAGAAATTATGTCTTGCGGGGTATAAAAGTGGAAACAGTACAAAGTTGCCAAATAAATTAGAAAGCGCATTTGAATAAAAGACGCCAAGGAGTGGATTGAGCAAGGAGACCAAACCCCGCGCATAAACTGGCCCATGCACCACCATAGGCCCAACATACAAGTGACAAAACACGCGACGAGGGGAGGGGCCGGGGCCGACCCAGGGCCGGCCGGCCCATTGCGGCGATCGGCGTAAATTTCGGCCAATGCTCCCGCCCTTTCTCTGGCGGTTTGGTGCGAACTTCAAGCGGCGGTTGCATGTTGTGCAAACTTTCGTTCCCGCCAAGAAGAGCTCGAAGCAAGGAGAGCCCTCCATTCCCTCCTCCTCTCCACTATATAAAGAGAGGCACTCCTCACACACACACACACACAACACAACACACTACACATTGTTACATTCTCACCTTGAGCACCACTCTCTCCCCTTCATTAGTTTAGTGTTAGTATTTGAGTTAGGCGGAGCTTCAAGGAGGGCTTGTCTCCTTGGAAGGATCTTTTGGTAATTTACTATGAAGTTCTTTCCTTTATTCAAGTCTCATTATTTATATCGCAATGCATATGAACTAGAGTATAGTTATCCTCATGTTATATTCATATTATGCCAACTAGAGTATAGTTAGTATGATGTGATAATTAACATGACTAACTTTAGGCTAATTGAATCATATTTTATTCTTGGAACGTAGTAGAACTAAGTTCGAGTGATGGTCTGGTGTACCTTCGGGTTTACCTTTACTCTTTCCTGTCGATCCGTAGGGTCGGGGTACCGTGGGGGGTTTAGGTAGTTCTCTATAAATGTAAGCATGGTGCTTAGGTCTATAGGGAATCATCCGGGAAATGCCTTAGGCATCCCACGGTAGTGAGGTAGGCGGCGAGAGGTGTGACAACTCTCGTAGTCCTTTGCACTCCTCCACGTCAGGGTGTTGGGTTGGAGTCTTATCAAGTGCAACCGGGCCGGGCGGATACCACCCGCGGGCATCTCCTCATCACTTTAGCCCATCTCTACTGTGAACCATGAATGACGTATGTAGACTATAGTCTAACGCATTGGCGATATTAGAATAGCCAACTCAACATAGATTTTCCTTTTTATGTTATTTTCTATTTATTCCTTCTAGTGCTCAAGAAGTGTGTGTGTCACCACTATCTCCAATATTATTATCACTTACCCCTGTATATGATTAGTGGCTATCCATACATACATTGTGGGCTATATCATCATCATATTAAATCTAAACCTGCCTTCCCATGGGAAAATATAAATGAACGATACCCGATTACTCACCGGGTGAAATGCTATGATGATAGATCCGTGCGCTTGCGGGTTGACCCTTGCAATATTCAATTCATCTATCACCCGACGTTCTCTTGACGTTATCATTAATCATAATATCTATTCTTAGTGATTGTGCTAAGAAATGCCAACAAGCATTTCTGGCGCCATTGCCGGGGATAGGTTTAAAATCTATTCGTAGTAATAACGTTAAGAAACGCCAACAACAGTGCGAAGATTTGTTTCAACATCAAAGGGAAAAAGGAGAAATTTAACTTCAAAACTAAGGTACACACCTCTCTTACTTATTCCCAAGATTCCTATTCTTATTTTTTGAGAACCGAAGGTAGAAATCTACAACAAGAATAGAAGAAGGAATCGAACTGAGAAACAAGAAGGCCTGACCTACAAAGGTAATGGTAGTAAATAAAATAAAATCTTATAATGACCATCTACTTCCATCTCCTATGCTTCGTATGCAAGATGATCAGGTACTCCTACTATTCATTGCTCTATTAATCAATGGAATTTCTATAATACATTTTGCGATATTATGCGAGAATGTTAACTATAACATTTGGCCCGGTATATGTATTCCCTTAATTTTTTTCCACCTTCAATGTGCATGAAGCAATCAAATTTCATCTTGTCTTTTCTAACTGGGAAAGATTCTCCTTGTGGTGATTTTGATCTCTTTTTTGTCGACCACTTATCTATGACTTGTCGTGTGTTCTATCTATCTTGCCAGTAAAATGTTCTTGATGATGTGTTGATCTGGATGCAATGCAATGTGAATTGTGCTTTTTGATTCTTGGAATGGCCGCCATGTGAGCTTTTTTTCAAGAATGGCCATCGATGAAACCTAAAACTATGTTGCCTTTATTTTCTATGATAATAGCTAGTTATGTTTCCTTATGGGCTTGCTGGAAATCTTGTGAGCTTTGTGAGTTGAATCTGTGAGCTGCTGAAATATGTGAGATTTAGTACAACAAGCGGTTATTCCTTATTTCCGAATGCAAGCGAAATGTCGGTGGTCACATTTGTGGCCTTCCATTCCACTATTCCTATTGGACATGACACGTGACACTTTTACTCATCGATATGCACTCTTTTATTTTTCAAGTGGGAGGTAATGGCTAGAGGTAGCCCTGATGCTATCAGGAAGCAGTTGGATTGAATTGCGCATGGTCGGTTCATTATTTTGAACGTCTTAACTAGAGATGAATGCCTTTGTTAAGACTTACTAGTCATGAATCATTTTGTAATGTGTGCAAGCAAACCATATGAGATGTGTGTGCAAGTGCAACCAGCGCAAACATCTTTGAGCTATGCATTATTCTAGTATGATGGCTAAACCGCATGCTGCCTTGATGTAACCTGTTTATGCAAGATTTATGGATAATGACTGTTGATATTTCTTAACGACATTACTAGAAATAGATAATAACCTATTTCTGGTAACGGCACCAGAAATGCTTGTTGGCATTTCATAGTGCAATCACTAAGAATAAATAATATTCTTAGTGACCACGTTAAGAAACATCGGATGATAGATGGATTCATATGTTTGTGATAGTCAATCCCAAGCGCCACGGATCTATCATTGTAGCATTTCACCCGGTGGTATTCGGGTATCGTGATTTATATTTTCCCAAGGGAAGGCAGGCTTGTGTAATTGCTAGCATAATGATGATAATGATCCACAATGTATTTATGAATAACCATTAGTCAAATGCGGGGGTAAGGAAATGATATTCGGGATAGTGACAAACACACATAAGCTACTACACCACTAGGGGAGGAAAAGGATAAAAAGAGAATCTACAATGAGAAGGTGATTCTAAATATTGCACATGAGTGAACTCTAGTTTGCATATGAGGAGGCTAAATCATGATGGGATTACGATCTTATGATGAGGAGATGCCCGCGGCTAGTCCGCTAGCCGATAGACACTTTCGAGAACTCCAACTCAACATCCGAACGTGGAGGAGTACAATGGGCGAAACGGGCTGTCACCACCTGCCCCCTACCTCACTTTTGTGGAATGCCAACATTTCGATGGTTACTATAAACCTAGACACCACGTCCACGTGTATAGAAAACTACCTAAATCCCCAGGGACTCGGACCCTACGGATCGACAAGCAAGGATAAAGGTAAACCCGAAGGTACACCAAACCATCATAATCTACATAAGCCGACCAATCTCTAGCAGTCGACATATGAGCGGTTAATCCTATAGTTAGCCAGGTCAATCTTTTAACATGTTAACTAGACCATAGTTCACACATTAATAAGATAACATGAGGGTAACTATACTCTAGCTTGAACGCATTGCAATATGAATATAGAGACTTGAGTGTTGAAAGGAACTCCATAATAATATTAATATTACCAAAAGATCCTTCCAAGGAGACAAGCCCTCCTTGAAGCTCAACCTTGCTCAAAACTACAACTAAAACTATAGAAAGTGAGTGAAGTGCTCAAGGGTGTGTGTGTTTTGTGTTTTTGGAAGGGGTGTGGCCTCTTATTTATAGTAGGGTGAAAGCTGTTCTTGGCGGGAGTTTTGGCGCCAATACGCCGAAAAACACCACCATGCACCGCCTTTACTCCTCCGAGTCGGGATCGGAGACAAGGCGCGGTGGGATCGGGGGGCAAGCCCACGGCGGCCGCGCACACAGGGCGCCGGCCCGGGTTTGGCCCGCCTGGTGCCGAGCCTTCGCGTGTGGGCTGGTGGCCCACTCTAGGTCGCCCTTTCGGAGGTGTTTTGGTCCAGTTTGCGTTGGTTTTGGCCTGGTCACGTTCCCCTTGGCAAAGCGTATTCCCTTAGTTGTGTTTCACTCTTTATTTGGCGTACTTTCACTTGTTTCCGTGTTTGTTCCTGCAAAACAAATATTCTTCGAATACAAGTGGAACTAGGTGAGTAGTAAATGTTTATTTGGCATAAGTGTGCTTTTTCCCTCTTAATTAGAGCTAAGTTGGCGGTATAAATTGTATGATAGTGACCGCCAACAATGACACAAGACATGCTTATCGCTGTAATATTTGTGGAATATAGGTGTTAGTTATTATGAGCTTTTGTATCTGTTGACATTGCTTAACGACATCACTAATATAGCTTACTCAACGGCGCCCCTATTGCTAGGCGACAACTTCTATAAAAGCAATGACCCCAAACAAAGTCTTTGGTATAACAATCATAAAACCACTATAAACTAGTCAAAGGATAACCTATGCTTCTAGTAAAGAAGGTTGCTCATTCCTATCTTATGCAACTAGAAAGCATAACATGGCATAAAATAATGTGACTAGGCGGGATATAGAATAAGATATAGAATTGCAAGCGGACATAATAATAAATACCATTATAGCATTTTACCTAGAGTATCTAGGGTATCGAATCCACGAGAAGACATCTATCAATTACTTAACCCGTAATACTAATAAAGTCCTTATATATGGAATATCTATAACCAATAATGATAAGTTTCTACTCAACAACGGGGTTAATGTCACATGAAATAATAATAAATAAGATAAAGATATATATGATAAATGATAAATACAGGGATCAAGTCATCATGAAATGATAAAGATTCAACAAAATTTTTAGTAGTCTAAGGACTAACGTGGGCAATATAAGGAAAACTTATGTGTAACTATCATCACGTACATGTTATTGCTAAACTCTAATTAGTGCAAACATCTAGTTAACATAGCTACTACTATTACTTCATAACAAACTCAAGGGTCATGAACTAGGAAGGATTCAATAATGAGATCTTCACCTTCTTCGCGACACACGACCTACCGTTTCGCTACATATGGAGGGAGGATTATAGAAGACTCAATAGAGTTTTGTAACCTCAACGAACTACCCCAAACCTCGGCATATAGCGGGCATTTGCGCAGACATAACATATATAAGCACCACGCTTACATAAGTTATAACACCTATCTTGCACGTTACAAGATGAGAGCTATACAATCCTAAGCATACAATCTATAATAAATAAATAACTCTACTAGACATATTAAATCAAACAATAAACAAAGCAAATGATAATATAATAAATATAAAGAATAATATCATAGATGATCGGTGAGTAATGAATATACCAAAGATATAAATATATCAAAGAGTATAACAATGTACTTATGAACACCTTGATAGAATCGAAGCTCAAGCCTTTGTATGATTGGATCTCTTTCTAATCTATTACTAAGTAGATAATCTCTCTAGATCGTAACTATTCGAGGAACTAGGATTTATGGCTCCTAGATTTGATCTCTAGAACTCGGGTTTTGATCTTTGACTGAATTAGGGTTTGGGGGGTAGCCCTACCCCTTCTTTTATAGCCCCATAGGATGAATCTCAACCCTTGGATCAAACCGACTTGATTGGACGGACGATCAACTCCATAGGTCGGTTGTAGGAACATTCTAGAAGCGAGGACACGTGGCTCCCACCGGGGGTGCCGCGCGGCACCCCCGTGTCGCCCGGCCCCACCTAGAAGGGTGTGGGACCCGGCCTTGGTGAGGTGTCTTGTCTTCACATTTTGACCCCGGAAATTGTACTAATCGCCTTGATTTGGTCCTTTTCTTCTGGTGTCGATTTCTCCTCTTTTCTCTCTCGATTTTTCGGGATTTTCGAGCTCACCTATAAAACTAAGTGTATACAAAACTTGCGGAAATTGTTAGTATAAACCCTATCTTTTATTTGTTCTTGTCCTCATAAGTTCTATTATTTCATAGTAAAAAGTTGACAATAATACCGTCAACGTATCGTAACTGTGTATTGTTTCGAAATGGAATTGTCAATTGAATGCTTCATTGATCATATGATTAATTAGTACTGATCATGAGATTAATGTATAACCTATAATATTATCTTTGTAATTTCTTTATATGTAGAGTGTTTGATGGTTAGTCGCTATATAATATATAGCGTCAAACCATTGGTCGGTATAAGTTTGTAACTGGTGTTGGATGGTGGGTCATTTGTATGTTTGACGTACCGTTGAACGGTCGGTCGCTATAAGTAAGTTGGTCGCTATAAGTTATAGCCACGCCACTTACAAAGAACCGAAGTCATTTGTATACATGTACGTAAAGCTAGACATTTAGAGACCCCTCTCTCACCCGTATCTGGCGACCGGTTTGCTCTAAATTTTTCTTAAAGATTGTTAGATTACATGGATTACCAAGGTCCATTGTTAGTGATCACGATGTGGTTTTCACAAGTCAATTTTGGCAAGAGCTCTTGGTGTCCAATATTATTTTATCACCAACATCGACTTATCATCCTTAAGCGGATGGACAGGCCAAGGTAGTCAACAAGGTTATTATGATGTATCTACGATTCTTAGCGGTGACAAACCAAAGGATTGGGTAAGATGGTTAGATTGGGCAAAGTATTGGTATAATACTTCATACCATACATCAACGAGAACAACACCATTTAATACGGTCTATGGGCGCGAGCCCCTACAATCGAGGCTACAATCCGGGTGAGACAACACTACCAGCGGTAGATGCCTTATTATCTCGGTGTGATGCTTTTTCTCAATCGGACAAAGGTTCGTTTACAAGCGGCTCAAGATTATTACCGCCAAACACTTTGATGCTAAACACACTTATAGACATTTTAAAGTGGGTGATTATGTCTAGCTAAAACTTTTATCCCGATCTGCTTTGCAACCATATCACCATTATACAAAGGCAAGCTCTCTCCCAAATATTTTGGACCTTTCAAAGATCGCAAAATTATTACTCAGTTACATATGAGTTGAATCTACCTGTTGGAACCCGCATCCATAATGCCTTTCATGTCGGTATGCTTAAACTACACCGAGGGAGATTCCTACCGATATTCGAGTTGCCACGTATTCACGAAGGTACACCGGTTCCCGAACACGAAATCATGCTTAAATCCGTAGTCCCAAGCAAGGTCAGCTTCGGTGCTCATCAAATGGAAGAACAAGACAGTGCAGATGCTTTATGGGAGGATGCTGAATTATTCAACAAAATATATCGAATTCATTTCGAGGACAATTTGAATCTCCACGCGGGGAGAGATGTCACACTCGGTCGGAGTCGCCCGAGATAAGCGGAGTGGCTGAATATTCAATTATTATATAGCTTTATTAGTAAATTTATTTAGTTAAATTAAAGTAAGCTAGAAAATGGGCTTGGTCCGTTAGCAATTGTAAACCCCTCATATAAATATGGGGGCAACTATGAGACAATCAATCAAGAAATAATTCGGGGTTTAACCCTACCCTACCTCGCTTCCCAGCCGCCGCTGCCTCCTCGCTGCGTCGTCGCCGCCGTGCCGGCCGCAACCGCCGCCGCCCACGGCGCCGCCATGCCATCGCCGCCAACGATCCTTCCTACGATACGTCATCACCTTCGTCTTCCCCTCGCGTTGACAGGGGAAAACGGGTTGTGACGATTGTGATTGTCAATTTATCTTTAGATTCTTGAACATAGAAAATCTGCTCTGTTGATGAACTATGTATATATATATGGCACTTATACATGCCGAATATGAGCCATTTGGTTTGCCAAAAAATTTTTGAATACCCGACCCTCAAATCTCGTGCCATTTTGAATGCAACTATGGCAATCGCCTCTAGATGCCTACTAGGGAATGAGTTCCGGCAGCGGATGGGTGAACAAGCCTGGAAAATGTTTCATCAACTTAGTGATAATGGCGGGGAACAAGCCTAGCTCGTTTGGTGTGCTCTCCAAGTTGGGAGGCCACCGGTCCCGGGTTCGCGCTGCTCGCCCAGATTTTCCCACCGAGGGGACCGTGTTCCCTATTTTCGCTTGGATTATTTCCGGGCCTTTGCCTCTTCGCGTGGTGCATTCAACGAATATTGTGACGTTCTTCGTTGCCCCAAGGAGACGCGATTTACAAGTCTGTTTGTAGTAGTAGGTGCGGTAGTACGCGGGTGGTGTGTGTGGGGTGTGGTGTGCATGTGTAGGTGTGTGTGTTTGTGTATTTTTTTTTTAGAGAAAGGGTTTCCCAGCTTTTGTATTACCAAAAGCATAATATTCAGTTTATAGTTCCAAACGCACGCTAACACGAGCACATGGGCTAGCCTAAAGGCTTAATAGAGATCTTGTTCAACAAGTATTCCTAGCAATCGCTGAATTAAACGGAATTGAAGTGGCCACCGCCAAGTCTTCGAGCATCCAATTGTCCCGATTCCGATGATGAAGGTCAGCTCAAGCATCCACATTAGTTGTGGCGAGTAAGCCCGCTCTTACGTCCAACTCCTTGGCGAAGTCCTCCAATCTTGTCACCTCCTCCACACGGAATAGAGGCATCCATCTCCCGAGCATCCCTCCAACTCTTAGCATCGGTTTCTTCATTTCTGTCCAAACAAGACCACGAAAACACATTTCATTTCTCGGTTTCCATAAGGACCACAGCATAGCGGGCGTTATAGCATTCAACACTTTATGGCGTTTATTGGCAATCCAAAGACTAGCCAGCGACTCAAAGTCGAGAACCCACATTCACTGTAAGATATCACTGATAATGTTCCACATATGTGTAGCCACAAAGCCATCAAAGCATAGATGCATAATCGTCTCATTTTGAGCAAAACAAACAAGAAGGGTCGTTAATTGTTCTCCTCTTAGCCAAATTATCCCTAGTGAGTAGTCTATTATTAGATAACAACCGAGAGAAAAAAATGGACGGGGGGAATGTTAAGCTTCAGCACGAGCTAATAAACACGGGTCTTACACCCCTGTGATTAATCACAGCATATAGGGACTGACCGAGTAAGTACCATTAGAAGTATAACTCCACAAAATGTGGTCTTCCTCCTCTTCATTCAAAGACAATATGTTCTATGATGCTAGATAATTCAAACCACATATTCATAAGTCTTACAGAAACACTCCTTCTAAAAGTAAGCATCAAATTTTCCCCATCCCGGACTTCACTAACAGTCTTACCCTGCTGCTCATTAATAATGTATAAAGGCCAAAAGATGGTAGCCAGATTAATATTCCCTATCCAAACATCCTCCCAAAATCTAATCTTTTTACCATTTCCAAGAACCCACTTAATGCCTATCAAAGCGGCACTAATGACCCAAATGACTCCTTTCCAAAAGGAGAAGCATTCAACTTCGAGGCAGACAAAGCACATTTGGTTTATTAGTCTTATATTTGTAGTCAATAATATCCTTCCGGATAGCATTATTGCTAAGTTGATATCTAAAAATCCGGGCACCCAAAAAGAGAGATTCAAACTCCTCATATCCAGGACACCCAAACCTCCTTCTTCTTTTTTCTGTGACACTTGTTGCCAATTAGCCAGATGATACCTCCTATGATCAGGAGTGTCATTCCAGAAAAAGTGGCCCATATGAGAATTAATCATGTCTATAGCCCACCTAGGGAACTTAATGATTGACAACAGGTAAATAGGGATGCTTGCTAAACAAGCTTTTAAGAGGGTCAGTCTAGCAGCATAAGAGAGAAGTCTGCGCGCCCTTCCAACCGGCAATCCTTTTAATGATTTTATCAATGATAGGTCTGTAAATCCTATCTTCTGAGCTTTGAATAGTGGAGAGGAACCCCCAGGTACTTAATAGGAAAATCACTTTTTTTACAGCAAAAATTTTTGCGAACTCATCGGTTTCCTCATCCTCCATCCCAATAGTCAGAAGATCACTCTTATCATAGTTAATTTTCATACCAGACATTTGTTCAAAACAAACTAATAACCATTTCAAATTGTTGGCTTTGTCTAAGTCATTCTCCAGGAAAGGAAGTGTGTCATCAGCATACTGAAGGCTGATGATCCCACCTTCTCTAGCTGAGGAAGCAAACCAGAAATCATATTTAACCTAGCTGCTTTCATAAGCATCTTGGTAAAGACATCTGCCACTAGATTAAACAGGATTGGAGACAAAGGATCTCCTTGCCTGAGGCCTTTACCAGGTTTGAAATAACTATTGTTCTCATCATTCATTCTAATACAAAGAGACCCACCTCTGACTAGCTTATTAATCCAGCCAATCCACTTATCTCCAAAACCCCTAGACCTTAGCATTTCCTCAAGGAAACTCCAACTAACTCTATCATACGCTTTCTCATAATCTAGTTTCAACATACCTCCTTTACTTTTGCTTTTGTGCACCTCATGTATAATCTCATGAGCTGCAACAACACTCTCAAGAATATACCGCCTTTAATAAAGGCATTTTGATTAGGAGAGACAAGTCTATCAGCTAGCCCAACCGGTCTATTATTTAGCATTTTGGCAAAAAATTTTGAAGCTCTGATTAAGAAGACCGATGGGCCTATACTTCTTAAGTCTTAGCATCGGGTTCCTTGGGAATCGGGGGGTGATCATGCCATAATTAAGCCTTTCGGGGTTTAGGCGACCCGGACCCAAACCTGTTCACTAGCTTCATCAGATCCCCTTGATTATATCCCGAGAAAGTCTGATAGAAGAGAAAAGGAAGGCCATCAGGGCCAGGAGCACCATCTGGGTAAGAACCAAAGACAGCCTCCCTAACTTCTACCTCAGAAAATTCAGCTTGCAAAAGCTCATTTTCTACAGCAGAAACCAATTCATCTTCCTCCCAAAAATCCTCATCTAGTCTGACACCACTATCCACCTCCTTGCCAAAGAGGGATTTATAGAAATCCACAGCATGAGATAGGAGTTTATCATTCTCTTCTTCCCAACCATTTTCAGTCTCCAAGCCTACTATTCTTTTTTTTTCTATGTCTCTGGTTGGCTGGCTATAGCCTGGAAGTAGGCTGTATTCTTGTCCCCTTCCAGAATATCCCTATCTCTAGACCTTTGTTTGGCTTTGATTTCCTCTAACCTCCGAGATAGCTTCAAGTTACGAAGTTATCTCCTTCATTCTATTCTTTTCAGCCACACTAAGGGCCCTCTCCTCCTGTCTGATATCAAACCTATCAAACTCCTTAAGGAGTTCCTGTTTTGTTTTCCTAATATTGGCATTAATATTTATGGACCACCCTTTAAGTTTTTTCCTCAACAACCTGGTTTTGAATTGCCAAATATCTAGCGGATCTTCAAAAGCACAAGGGGTATTCCAAATATCCCTTACCAGCCCTTTAAAGTCTGGTTGTTCTAGCCACCACTTTTCAAATCTAAAAAGAGAAGGTTTCTTAGGAATCTTATCTCCTAAGTTGAGCAAGAGTGGAACATGGTCACTTACACCTCTAGGTTTGGTAGTCACAAAAAGCTAGAGGAAATTTTTTTGCTCAAAATTTAGAGTACAAAAGATTTTATCCAGGCAGACCAAAGTAGGATCATCTTGATTATTAGTCCAAGTATAAGATCTAGTAGAGTTCTTAAGCTCCAAGAGGCCCCATTGGTTAATAGAACCCTTATTTTTTTCCTCAACAGTAAGGATGATGTTAAAATCACCACCCATAACTGTTGGGCCTTCCCAGTTAGCTAGGAGTTCTTCTATCTCTATAAGGAAATCAGCTTTGCCCTCTTCATAAGGGGACCCATAGACCACTACCAGCCTCCATACTAGCTTATCATGGTTATTTTTAAGAAGGCCAGCAACTAAAAATTCCCAATCTTCCAAGCTATACTTTCAAACTTTTTTCCATTCCACCCTACTAAGATACCCCTAGCAGTACCATTAGCAGGGAGAAATTCCCAAAGGAAGTCTCTATGCACATATTTCAACCAGTCCTCCTCAAAGGAGTCTTTTTTTGTTTCCATGAAACCAACAAAATCTAATTTATTGTCTTTAACAAAATCAGCAACACATTGGAGCCTACCAGCCTTGTTCAGGCCTCTAACATTCCAGAAGGCTCCTATCATTATTCAACTATTTTGTTTTTGCCCTTGTCTTCAGAGACAACTTGGGCCCAAGTCTGGTTAACCAAAGAAGTAGGACTATTACCAGAGTGAATTCCACTACCATTCAAAGGAGGGTAATCCAACATCACTTCTTCAAACTCAACACTATTGGGCAGGGACATCTTAGGATTATCCTGCACAAAGATATCTCTACTGTTCTTTTCATTATTTTTCATGTTATCAATAACATTTTCTATGTCCTTATCATTTTTCCCCAGACTAATACCAACAGAAGTAGCTTTAGATAATAAACTGGAATTGCTTTCAAAAGCAAAGGAATTTTTGTGTTTACCTTTTTCTAGATTCCTGATTTGAGCCCTTTCTTGCGCCTTCATCATGACTGTCTTTCCATCCTCTTGACCCCTCCTTGGTCGAGAGAGCCTCTCTACAGGACCCCACTTCTGTTTCCTCTTTTGCATATTCTTGTTGATATCAGAATCCACCTTATCAGTAATGTCTTGTACAGGATCTTGTTCCAAACCTAGTTCAGCCAATGACCACTTCTCTTCATTAGTCTCTTCCTTCTCCTCCACATCATCGAGTAGATCATACTCCTCATCTGAGTCTTCTAACTCCATCCTCTTCAGTAAATGAGAGCATTCTTCAGAAACACCTTCATTGGCCATCTTCCTGAACTCCTCCCATCTAGCTTGCTGAGCTTCATCATTTATAAGGCTGAGAAGTTTATTTCCCACCATCTTACACTCAAAACCATGCACTGCAGTTGTTTCTAGGGTATAGCAGCCCCCCACTCCTTTTGTCATCTCCTTGTCAGTCACCAGCTCACTGTATTACTCACATTTGAAGTTCCAGACCCTCTGACTTTTTCCATGTTCTCATCCTTTGCATTTGATTTTCCTTCAGCACCCATAACATCTTGTAGACAACCCATGTCTCCTTTAGGACTTAAATCCTTTATATTCTTAGACTGACAAGCTTCAAAGCTCATCCCACTTAGCATTTTATCTATCCCAGTGTTTTCAAAACACCCTGAAGTTGTTGTGGTAATTACAGACTCAAATTGTTAACGACCCTACAGTCCACAACACCCATTAAGGTCTTCATTAATGAAGTCCGGTCTATCTCCTCGGCTACGATTCTTGTTTTAGCACCCATACTTCCACCGACTTTGTTGTTAGGAGTTTTAAAGGAGCTCCCAGCTTTGAACTCGAAGGATGTGGTTTTTCTACACCATCAGTCTCATCCTCTAAGTCATCTTCATCTTCTCTTTCTTCCTCAGCATCATTATTATTATCTTGATCAGGATCACTCCCATTTCCATCTCCAGCCTCCCTTCCTTCTACCAGAATGTTCACCACAAAGACCTCTTTGTCCATTTCAAACAGCCTGCTTGATGGAATCTTGTTAGCATCCTTACATGAGATTCTGATCCTCACATGCTCAAAAAAGGACTTGAACACTGATGGCCAGTCAACTTCAACCATCAGTCCTAGGCTTGATGCAATCTGTGCAAAGATCCTCCAATGAAAGAATTTAGGTGGTATCCCAGATAGCTGAATCCACACATCCTGAAGCACACTGTATGGTTGTAGCTCACCCTTCCATTCTAGGACCTCAACTTGCACACCTTCTTTCCTCAAATTAAAGGAGGGGTAATTTTTTATATCAGCAACTCTCTTGTTTGGTGGGAATCTAACCAGGAACCTTCCAGTCTCCATTTCCCTGATCTGCCATGGCCAATCTTTACTGTATATATCTGCCAGTTCCTTCTCAAGCTCAGATTTGGAGATAGTTCCTGTCTTGATCCTCACAATTCCACAATTCCCCATGTTCAACCACTTTGTAGCCTCAAGACTAGGTGTCTCCAGATGATAGAAGCCCAATCCTTGACTGGCACTACCCAAATATGTAGCATTAGGGTGATCATCCATCCAATTCGGGCACTCATTCATGTGATGGCCCGGAATCCCACAGATGAAGCAGACCTTAGGATTAGGGCAATTACCAACAAAATGACCCGGATCACCGCAGTTGTAGCAAATCATATGCCTGTACCTTGGGTCAATCACAAATGGGGGGATCTCAGTTTCAGTACCTTGCCCTCGACCCTGCTGCACCCCTCTTCTCTGGCGCTGCCGTGGAGGAGCCTGAGGAGGTGGTTGTCGTTGTGGGGGTGCTTGATTACGGGGAGGAGGTGGGTTGTTGACGCGGGCGGAGGAGGAGGGGGGCTTGCTGGCGCGGAGGAGGCCGAGCCCCTTGACGACGCCGGCCGCTCTTGCCATCCGGTTTGATTCTGCCCTTGCCCCCGCCAACTCGCCTGATTAGGAGGCCTAGCCGGAGGTGGTTGCCGCTACGGGCGCGCAGGTCGCTCAGGCTGCCAAATCCACCTCCCACCTTCCGCCATGGATCTCTTGAGCTGAACCGATACTACAACTGTAACCAGATGCGAGGCATCGCAAAAAAAAAACTTAGTGATAATGGCATGCTCGTGACTAGCGTGTTATTATTGCCATATGCCCCAATTCCATCGAACCGACGGCGTGACCAGGCGCGTGCCAAGCTAACCAAAATAATAACAAAAATTTTGCGATCACGAAGAGGGTCAAACCATGTTGAGGATGATGGGCTGCAAAGCCTGATAGATTCCAAATACTGTGGTGATGGCCGGCCAACAACTGAAGAAGAGGTTGTGGGGCTGATCAGCTTCATGCTCTTCTCCGGACAGCACTCAAGCCATATTGTTGCCACGTGGACCGGAGCTTGCCTACTCAACAAGGCAAGGTGCTATATGGCTGTTGTCGAGGAGCAAAAACAAATCATTCAGAAACATGGGTGCTACTTGGACTATAATGTGTTCCTTCAAATGGACATCCTACACAACTCCATGAAGGAGGCACTACGTTTGCACCCTGTTGCACCACTGAGTATACGAAAGGTACACAAGCCTTTACTGTGCGGACCAGGGATGGAATTGAGTATGAGATTCCGGGAGGACACACCATAGTTAGCCCTACCCTCAATGGTAGGATACCTCATATCTATAAGAACCCTAATGTATATGACCCAGACCGGTTTGGTCCTCGAAGAGAGGAGGACAAAGTTGGTGGTAAGTTCTCTTAGCGTTTGGTGGTGGAAAACATGTATGCCCAGGTGAGGCTTATGCTTACCTCCAAAGTAAGGCGATATGGAGCCACTTGCTACGGAATTTTGAAATCAAACTAGAGTCCCCTTTTCCTGATACAGACAGAAGTAAGGTGTTGATGGAAGCAAAAGGGAAGATAATGGTTAGCTACCGGAGACGTCAGCTGCCAAGCATCTAGGGCCTGTTTGGGCTTCAGCCTAAGCATGGCATCAATCTTATGGGTCCATTTTTTTTTCTTTGCGAAAAGGAATGGGATTATATTGCACATCTAGGATTAAGATTGTTGCCTGAACCGGTGAAACAGGCCCCCAATTCATAAAGTGATGAATCTTAATGTACGAATTCTAAATTTCAAATGGTATGTATGTTCTTGTTTGCTGGTGTATAATAAAGTGTATGCCAAGATATGGATACATACACCTGTAATTGTTTGTTTGAAAGCTCTAAATTAATTATGCTAATGGTGTGTTCTCTTAAGAAAAGCAAAAATAGTGAGCAATGTGAAAGTAATTATCACACTTCAAGCGACACTGGACGGGGCTCTCCATAGGGGTCCACTAAATCAACCACAACAATCTCATAAAAGGGCATTCTAGCAGCATCTATACATGATAGAGAAGTAGCATGTACAACGAATCGGCCTAGAACGAAGCACATTGGGAGATCGGGCAAGAACTCCATAGTACCAAGATGCTCAAAGTGAAGAGGTCGAATCCAAACGCCCCAATGCTTTCCCGCAGCAGCCACAACCAGCTCGCGCGCGTTCTCCAAGGCCGAGGCAAGCTCCCTTCAAAGATTGCTAGCAACGGTGGGAGGAGGAGGGAGATCCGGGAGGGAAGGGTGGAGAAGACAGAGCCGCATGCCCCCAGGAAACCGCCGCTCCCGCATCCGGCAAGAGGGACAGGCATGGGCCACCTACAACTGGGGGCGGCCGCCGCCGCTGTGATATAATAAATTGATTTAATTATGTGATTTTATGAGCATTCAAACATAGGTAAATAATAAATTTTATGAAATTAAAATAAAATATAAGGCTTTAGAAACAATTTTGTTGCATTTATGCTGTAACATAATATTTTGTTTGATTGTAGAGATAGTGTTGTGTGGTTTGAATTCAAACTTAGTTTGAATTTGGATAAAGTTTGCAAAAAAATCAGGAAAAAAAAGTTTTT
Source organism: Hyparrhenia diplandra (assembly GCA_015847255.1). Taxonomy (NCBI): domain Eukaryota; kingdom Viridiplantae; phylum Streptophyta; class Magnoliopsida; order Poales; family Poaceae; genus Hyparrhenia; species Hyparrhenia diplandra. Next base: position 151,917 of record JADLZK010010572.1, read on the forward strand.
TTTTTTTTCTTTAGGAGAATTAGATGGAAGGCCCTAGAAAAATGTTGGTTTAGGTATTGGGCCTCTTTTTTCTTGAATTTGGGTAGAAGGCCTCGAAATAATTTTTTCATAGCTCGTGGGCCTTCCGTCAGTATTCGGATTAGTTAACGGTGTTGAGTAGGTGGTAAAAAGACGCTTTTGCCCCTAAAATAATATAAGCACATGCTGCTATGTGAGATATATACGTGCGGCGGATGCTGAAAATATATATGTGATTATATATTGAATAACATAAATATATACTCAAAATATTATAAAAAATAGAAATTATGTTTTTTTTTTTTGACTTGGGGGGGCAAAATTATCTTTTTACCACCTACTTAACACCGTCAATCGTTGAAAACGGACGGAAGGCCCACGAGCTAAAAAAATTATTTCGAGGCCTTCCAACCAAATTTAAGAAAAAAAAGACCCGATACCTAAACCAATATTTTTCCGGGGTCTTCCACCTAATTCTCCCTTTTTTTTTTATGGAAAAAGTCCACATTCCCTCCCTCAACTATCCGCGAAGTTCATTTTACTCCCTCAACTACAAAACCGGACAAATCACCTCCCCCAACTTTTCAAACCATGCATTTTTCCTCCCCTTGAGCGGTTTTGAAGGCGGTTTTGCTACAGATACCAAGACGTTTGTCTTTTTTTGAAAAAAAAATCCGGTTGAATCTTTGAAAAATCATAGTAAATCACAGAAAAATCATAAAATGAAAAATCCGGTTTTTGTTGGACTCCACATGAGTAGATCTACATAGTGAATATACAATATGGTATACTTTAGTTAGACAAAATAATTATAGAAGTCTGAAGCTACGAATTATTTTAATTAATTATATATTCACCTTATAGAACTTTGTACTAAAGCATATCATATTAAATATTCACTGTGTAGATCTACTCATGTGGAGTCTAACAAAATTGAATTTTCTATTTTATTTTTTTTTTTATTTTCTATGATTTTTCAAAGATTCAAATAAATAAATAAAAAGAAAAAGACAAAATTTTTATAGCAAAAACTTTGTACTAAAGCATATCATATTATATATTCGCTGTGTAGATCTACTCATGTGGAGTCCAACAAAACCAGATTTTTTATTTTATGATTTTTCTATGATTTACTATGATTTTTCAAAGATTCAACTGCATTTTTTTTTTTAAAAAAAAGACAAACGTGTTGGTACTGTAGCAACCCGCGGTTACTGTAGCAAAACCGCCTTCAAAACTGCTCGAGGGGAGGAAAAATGCATGGTTTAAAAAGTTAGGGAGGTGATTTGTCCGGTTTTGGAGTTGAGGGAGGAAAAGTGAACTTCCGTGATAGTTAGGGGAGGAAATGTGAACTTTTTACTTCTTTTATCACTCACTCTCTCTCTTTCGGCCCGTAGCCAGAACCAGCCCAGCAAGCAGAGCAGGCGAAGCAGCGCCTGGGCCAGCACATTGCTCGCGGCCCAAGCCAGCACAAAGCCGGCGGCAGCTCACCCAAGCAGCAGGTGCAGGCCCAGCAGCAAGGGCAGGCGGCCCAACGCGAGCAGGGGAGCAGGCCAACAACGCTATGGCCTGGCATGGGGTGCGACGGGCCGGCCCAAATGCCAAGATGCAGGAGCAGCAGCCCATTCCTTCAACCTTTCTCTTTTCATTTGAACAACAAGAACAGCAGCGGCCGAATTGGCTTGTAGTTAAAATGGTAGGGACGGTCCGGGTGGGGCGCTACCCACCGGGGTTCAAATCCTGGTGCTCGCACCTTTTCCTGGGATTTTCCTACGATTTTCGGCATTATGCATTGAGTGGTAGCGGCGTTCGTCGACGACGAGGCGCCAACGGTGACTTCGAGAATCTCTAGATCCGCCGGGTCTTTCCCGGTCCCGGAGGTGCTCATAGGGGTAGGGTTTTGCGTGACGTGTGTTCATAGGGGTGAGTGCGTGCGTGTTGTGAGCGTCTGCGTTGTCTTGTGTCATTCTCAAAAAAAAAAAAAAAAAAGAACAGCAGCACTTCCAGCAAGCATAATATCTCATTCTTGATTCAAATGTTTAATATTTATCAATCCAAATGATATAACATATTTTCCATAGCATGTCAAACCTCGGGAGAATAATTAGATAGCATTTCTTAAACCTTTTCGAGAGATAACTCACCATCTCACAAGTCACTGACCCAAAATGCAAATGCAATATGAAATTCAAGTTAGTGGTACTAGGTAAGTAAAACAATTAAAGTTTTAACCTCTTCATAACCTAAATCACTCATACCATCTATGGTGTCCTGAGTGTAAACAAAACTGGCTCTATCATTATACCTTTGCCTTGAGTTCATTTTTTGTATCTCTCTTTCTTCTTTCATGAGTTTGATCGTTTCACCATGTCCATGATCATCATGCTCCACACAATATACAATCCTATATTATAAGCACACTTAGAGTAAAAGATTAGTATACATAGATTTCATCATTTATCCAAAACCAAACAAAAAAAAAAATCACTACCTCTTCCCGTCTCGTGCTCTAATATTATAGTGAATTGATGCAAAAGAAACTGAGCAATCTGTCGGTGACTAGTGAATTATTGTGTACGATACGTCAATACTACCTTTACGAGATTTCACAACTTTCACATGCAAAGTGTGTCTTCGGTAGGTTGGTACATTCAACAACTTGTGAAACAACGGCTTCCTTTTATTTAGGATAAAATGAAAAGAGCACGCTGTTGCGTTTTGGCTCTCTCTTGATTATAACATAAGTATGGTCTGGATCCACAACTTTGGTAGTTAGATTTGGCTGTGGTGAAGTCAAACAACTCACAACTAAACCTAGCTAAATTTTAGCTAGAGGATAAAATGCACACAATCTATTTAACTATTCAACCTAACTATCCCCTCTATCTCTAAATAATTATCGTTTGTGCCTCCCAAGAAATAACTTTGACTATAAATATATGCCAAGATATATATTAATATTTATGGTACGTAATGTCGTAATTAGTATCATTGGAAACATATTTGAATCTAGGTTTTTTATATATTTTTCTGGATATACAAATGTTACACGTATTTTATACAAATCGAGTCAAACTTGTGTCACATACATCAACGGTGACACTTACTTAGGGGATGGAGGAATACTGACTAAAAGGCATCAACAACGACCAAACTAAGCAAGTTTAAGTTTAGCTAGAGAATTTAAACACCTCATCAGCTAAAATTGAGCTAGCTAAACAATGGAATTAATAAGAGGTAGCTAAATCCAAACATATATGCCTGAACTACCCCCATAGAAATTGACCAAATCAGGCGTGAACTGATCGGCGTCGTGGACATATTCCACCCCGTTTCACTCCCAACAGCTAAAATTGCGTGTTCCATCTTCCATGGAGTCAGCATGCTTTGTTCCATTCCAATTCTAGAAGCCAAAAGCACAGTGATTTACGGAAAACGTGTTTCTTGTAAATGGTACCATCGTAAATCAGTAGCTTGACTCCAAACATGTCACATGACTGCACGAGAGTCAAGTGATTGGTTGGAATATTCTCTCCTCTTTTGCTAGTTAATTCTTGCTTTCGTAATCATGGCGAGAGGGAGCCAAACATATGCAGCAACCCAGGGTTAGCTTTCCTCCCTCTGCTTTTTAGCTGTTCCTGATCCTCTCCTCGTCGTCCTTTATTTCCTTGTCCCGTTTCCCCTCTATTTTCTCCCTATCTTAAGCACAAATTTTATATAAAAAGAAGAAAAAGAAAAAGTCCTTTCTTCTTGGCGGAAGACACTCATCCATCTTTACTGCAACTTGTAGCCAGAGAATCGGTGCTGACATTTCGAGCTTTTTCCGCTTGTCCAACAATTTCTGTTTGCATTTTACTTTAACACAATTTTTATTCCATTCTAAAAGCCATTAGAGGACATAAATAATAATATATTTATGAATCTATATTCTTATAAAACTATTTTTTGCTATAAGTTTTAGTCACCTACATCACCTTTCACTGACTATTTACATCATCTCCCTGTGATCCTACTACGTTCCAACCTCTTAATGCAACCAATTTTGATTAGAATAAACAGAAGAACTTATAGGGTGTGTTTAATTTCTTTTTGGGTGCCAAAATTTTTTGCTCTAAAAGTTTTTACCAAAAGTTTTTTGCATAGTGTTTAGATGCATGACAAAATTTTTGCCAAAGGGAGATATATTTTGGTAAAATGGAAACTTTTGGGCCTCTAGAGTCCCAAATGCCAAGATTTTGGACCCAAAGTTTTGATTTTTTTTTTTTTTTCCCATAGTGTTTAAATGCAGTTTCCAAAATATGGAATAAAATGCCAAAACTTTTGGTAAAAAAAAGAGGGAATTAAACAGGCCCGTTGCACCGAGATTTGGATTTTGTCTATAACTTGTAGAGAAATTTAATACGGTTTAAGTATTTATGAACAGTCCAAAGTATTTAATTTTAATTAAATGATTCATCAGTGCTCTTGATGGCGTACCACCCACCATTATATCAAGACCTATAGCTTTTACAAACAAGACCTAAACAAAAAAAAAAAAAAAAAAAGATGCAGTATTTTAATTCTAATTGCAATTACTTATGGAGTTTTGTTATATATAATTCTCCAATTGATCTGTCTATCGACGATAATCTCTCTATAAGTTGTATAGATCACTACATCAGCCACTCACTTACTGAAGCCACTCATTTTGAAACTATACCGTATAACCATGGGTCTTTTACGGAGATATATTTCACTTGTCACATGAATCATATGATCCTAGCGCGCTATGGAAATTATGAAATCTATATGTATGTGAAGATTAATATATTAATATTGTGTTGAGCCAGCCCATCAATTTGGCTTTCCGTGTGTGTTTCCCACGAAACAATTTGTCTGGTTGAAATGTGCTGTTCATAACAAGACATGAGACATCATGATCATATCATAGGACTTGGATAAAAGAATCACTATAAAACCTTAACGTTGCCGATGCAAATTTGGTTCCTTCTGGGAAGTGCCAAGCAAAACATCCACCTGACGAACGAACAAACAGGTTGGATAGATATACTACGTACTATGACATACTAGCTAGCGTGTGGATCGGATAATGCACAACTAGCCACAGACTGGTCTCCGTCGATATTTATCTGGTCTGCGATGGACGGATCGACGACATGCAAATCCACAGTATTATATGGACATGGGGCTCGCCAAGGTGGCCGCGGTTACCGCCGTGGTTTGGTCGTCGACTGCTAGTGCTAGCCCGCTGAAGATGACAACCAAGCAACGCGCGGACAAGAATTGAGGCTTGATTAGTGGCCTCATCATCTCATCAGGGGCGCGTGTGCAGTGCAAACCTGTCGTAGACACCGCTCATTCATAGTATATATAATAAATTGACTATATACGAAAACAATTTTCTAGTTAGTTGCAGATTAGTATTTTTTTTTTTTTTTTTTTTTTTTAGCAGATGATTAGCACGCAGCTGATTTCATATAGCACCATACGCATATGCATGTTACGCAGTTTGCCAATCAGTGCTGAACCTTCTGGTTACCTGTCTAACTTATGTATCAATCAAATCATGCCGACTGCAAGCCGTGAGTCGGCTCACCAGTTTTTGTTTCTCCCCGGTATGCAGTTGACTGCACGCAAACAAGGTGCAGCTGCTAGCCTGGTTATTTCGTAGTGACCGATCGATCCAGGAGGCAGGGGCGGAGCTACAAGGTGGGTTGGTTGTTGGACCACCGTGCGCCATGCATGAAAAGCGAATAGGTATTAGTAAAAGTTAAATCAAAGTACATATATATACTCACTCGGTTCCAAAAAAAAAAAGAGTATCGTCTCTTAGGTTTTCCATACACCTTTCATTCACCCCTTTGTGTTGCTTTCCCTCATCAGCCTCGCTTAACAATTAGTTCTGGATTCAAGTAGTATTGATTAGCAACTAGTTTGCAAACTTTTAGCTGGCAGTTTTTTTAGCCAACACTAACAATTAATAGTCCTAATTTATCCAAACAGAACCTTAGATGAATTGCGAATACATTTTTAAGATATAATAAATTATCTAGATAGGGAGTGTACTCCTATAGCGACTATTTGTACCACACGGGCAATATACTCTTAGCATGTTTGAAAGAAAAGGTTTTATATCCACGGTCAGGTTGGGCCACGGTACCACCCAAGTTCAGTAAATGTAAACGGTAAACCAACATCGTAGTGGGAGCATTATGAAGTCTGAACATGAGCAAAACCACATATTAGTTTGGCGGATGTCATGCCTCCCGCTACACCGTGATAGACTTGAGGGTCAATCGAGTTCCCGAGTCCACCACCACTATAGAGAGACCTTCCCTACTTGCTTCCTTCATGTCCGCTCCAAAAACCCAATAAAACACACATTTTCTTCGCCCCTTCGCCTCGGTTTCCCCACCAGCCTCGCTTAACAATTAGTTCAGAATCCAAACAAGTGTTAATTGGCAACTAGTTGGCTAATGTTTAGCTGACTACTTTTTAGCTATGACTAACAGTTAGTATCATAGCGTCAGTAAGAAGTCTGAACGCGGGCAAAACTGCGTATTAGTTGGGCGGCTGTCCTGCCGTGCCTCCCGCCGCGTTTAGCCGTGATAAACTCGAGGCGAGTCGAGTGCCGTCAGCAGAACAGGCTCCTCGCCTGTGCAACTCCGCGGGGTTTCTAGTATCATAGCGGTAGTAGGAACTTTGAACGCGGGCAAAACCACATATTAGTTGGGCGGCTGCCTGTCGTGTCTCCCGCCGTGTTTAGCCATGATAGACTCGAGGTGAGCCGAGTGGTGTCAGCAGAACAAACTCCTTGCCTGCACAACTGGTTGGGTTTCATGCTAGTACCGTAGCGGCAAACACGAGCAAAATCGTGCATTAGTTGGGCGGCTGCCTGCCATGCCTCCCGCCACGTTTAGTCGTGATAGACTTGAGGCAAGCCAAATGTCGTCAGCCGCCGTCAGTAGAACAGGCTCCTTGTATGCGCAACTGCACGGGTTTGTATCCTAGACCAAGTTTAGTTATCTTTCAAAAGTTATAATTTTTTCACTCTCTTCGTCATATCAATTTTTGGATGCATTTATGGAGCACTAAATGTTGGTAAAATAAATAACTAATTATATAGTTTGGTTGTAAATCACGAGATAAATCCTTTAAGTCTAGTTAGTCTATAATTAGACAATATTTAAACTACAGATGAAAATATTATCATTACAAAAATTCTCTAAACAAGGCCCTAGCGTACTGGGAAGTCTGAACACGGGCAGCAAAACCGCGTACTCCGGCCGCGTTTAGCCGCGATAGAGTCGAGGGGAGCCGAGTTAGTCCACCACTTGCTTCGTCTTCGCTCCAAAAACCATAAAAACGCACTTTCCTTCCCCCTTCGCCTCGCTTTCCCCCACCAGCCTCGCTTCCTCCCTCGATCCCCTCGCCGGGAAGATCCGATCCGATCCCACCTCCACATCCACCTCCAGGCGCAATCACAGTTTCCCGTCGGTGCGCAATCACAGTTTCTTGTCGGCGGAGTAGGAAGGCGGAAGCCAAAGGAATGTTGCACCTTTGAGCGGCGCGCGCGGCGACCCGGGTGTTTCATCCTGCCCGGCGATGGGCTGCTTCTCGTGCTTCGACTCTCCGGCGGATGAGCAGCTCAACCCCAAATTCGGTGGCGCCGGTGGGTACGGCGGCACGACCTCTGCCGCCGCGGCGTACGGAGCCGGTGCCGGCGCCGGCGCCGGCATCGGCCGGCACGGTGACAGGGGGTACCCGGACCTGCAGCAGGCGCCCATGGCGGCCCCGCGCGTCGAGAAGTTCTCCGCAGGTGCGTGACGTGCTCCTTGCTGAGCTACGCGTTCCACAGCTTGGGGTGGGTGGTTGGGTGGACTGGATCCCGGCGCGCGGCTGGTTGGTGGCCGGGTTCGGATCCCGGCGCGGTGGTTGATTTCCCCCGCGTGGTGGTTCAACCGTACCGGGCCTGCTTGATCTGATTTAGTACTGCTCCGTGTAGCTTGCGGCAATCTTTTCGTGTTGAATTAGCGTCTGTAGTTAAGAAATTCTCGATAGGCGGCAAAGGGAGAAGAAGTAGCAACCATCTTGACTTGCTGAATAGAGTAGATTGTTACTTTTACTACCTTAGGCCTTGGAGAGATGTATATGGGTCGTTGGGAGATGAACTCGTGGACTGGTGCGATCAGCACATGCTAATAATGATTCTCTTTGTCTGAGTCGAACTGCTGATTATAGTTTACTGAATCTACCTCTTGTCTATACGTGTGCAGCGGCTGAGAAAGCAAGAGTTAAGAGCAGTGTGCTCACCAAAGAGACTTCGGTGCCAAAGGATGCCAACGGCAATGTCATCTCAGCACAGACTTTCACCTTCCGTGAGCTCGCTACCGCTACCAGGAACTTCAGGCCCGAGTGCTTCCTAGGAGAGGGAGGTTTTGGACGTGTTTATAAGGGTCGCCTTGAAAGCACAGGCCAGGTAACTTTGACTTCAGCAAGTGCAGCCTTGCTCTTTTCTTGCTATCTGCTGTCAAAGAATAGTGTTAGTAGCAAATTGCACTGTTGTAGAATTGGGACTTTGTTTTAACCCACAGATTTCATGTTGTCCCATGTGTGAAATAGTAGCTGTTCAGTGGAGAGCTGCTTTGCTTGATTCTTGTCTTTTGACTGTAGACTAAGAATTGGCACTGCTTGTTTTAGTCCAAATGTTAAAACTGTCCATGTGGGTAGCTGTTCAGTGGAAGTTGATTTCGTACCTTTGTCCTTCTCTTTTGCTAGTTTACTGAAAGAATGTGATGTACAATGTAGTAGATGCAAAAGAGAAACGAGGCTGGATTAAAAAAAATGATGGTTCAAGTGTGATTGTTTGCTGCAGGTTGTTGCTATAAAGCAGCTTAACAGGGATGGGCTTCAAGGAAACAGAGAATTTCTAGTAGAAGTTCTCATGCTCAGCTTACTACATCATCAAAACCTGGTTAATTTGATTGGTTATTGTGCTGATGGAGACCAGCGACTTCTTGTTTATGAATATATGCCCTCCGGATCACTGGAAGATCATTTACATGGTACAAATGCTGTTGATATGTGCTGTACTGAAACTGTTTGCATATGACCACCATCTGTTACCATTCCAACCAGTGTTCTCTGTGTGACTAGCTGCATGCTTGTCCTAGTGTGTCTGCCTATCTGTCACATGCTTGCTTGTCTAGGGTCGTCAGCTTGTTCTATCTTTGTTAGTCTTCTGCTCTTTATTGTATGCATCTATCGTCGTTATTCTTCCTTTTTATACTGGGCAGATGCTTGGTACGTAGCCCTTCACACACTACCAATAACATTACTATTTTGTTATCAAAAAAAAAAAAAAACATTACTATTTTGCTTTTGAAATCCTATTCGAGGCCAATTGGTGATGCAGGGTGCCATACCATGCACCCCTTTATTAGCCATGTTTATATTACATTTTCCTCACATTTTACCCTCTGTCAGTGTATCATCCTTCTGTTACAGTTACCTCACATTTTAACTATTGTTAATGTAATGCAATACAAATTTCTTTGACATTGGTTATGATAGATGTTTTCCCCTTCTGTTTTATGCACTGAGGATGAAACAACATTGCAACCAATTAATTTTTTTTGTGCATTCTACCAAAGTCTACCTTTAAAGGTATATGCTGGAACCAATTGAATAGATGATCTGGTGGAATATCATATGTTGTGATTGGGTTTAAACATATGATCTGGTCGGAATATCTTATTTTGTGATTGGGTTTAAACATACTAAATAAATTTAACCATTGCAAATTGAAGAGGACTTGAACCAGCTCCCACTAACAAAGCTAGGTTGAGTTCCTACTATTTGAACTCTCTCTTAAGGCCAGTGTTGCTGCAAAGGGCCATGTAGTCTGTTTACACGCCAATTTAATGCTGCACAATGACCAACCGTGCCCATTTATTTGGCTGTTTATCCCGTTCAATTGACCGGGTTGCTAGTATTGAGAGGCAAATATGCCTCTAACAGGACGCCCATGAGCTCACACACAAAGAACACACACGAGCACAAGTGGATTTGGTAGCTGGCATGTCCTTTCTGTTTTTCTCTTCCAGTAATATAGCCAAACCTGAGCTACAAATCAGGTTTTGATAACCTCCTAATTAATACAGAATATTGCCCACTAATCATCCTAAATTACTACATGCTGAAATTTAGCTAAGTAAATGCTACGAACCTAGACACTAGCATGCACCTAGACACACAGGATTATTTCCAATAAGTTTAAGTGGCCGTGTAACCTAAATAAATGCTAAATGATAGGCGCTCAATTGTTTCTCGTATAGAGTTTTTGTGAACATTGCTTAAGGCCTTGATACTTTTTAGATTTATGCTCAAAATGTGTACCATTTCATCCTTTTTAAAACTAGTTTGTTACTCTGCCATAATTTTGCATTCTTTGAACTAAATGGTTGAACCAATGTCTCTTACTTTATGAACTGAATGTCTGAATGATTGCTCTTGTGAACTGTATGGGAATACGTGATAGTGTACTATAATGTCTTAGCTTTCTTCCTTCAAGTAAATAAATACATAATATATTCCTCCAAACAGTGAGTTCATTTCGTTTTAATCTGTCGTGGAGTCTCCCATTTGACCTAAATGGTTCCACTTGATGTAGATCTACCTCTTGATAAGGAGGCCTTGGACTGGAACACCAGGATGAAAATTGCAGCAGGTGCTGCCAAAGGGCTGGAATACCTTCATGACAAAGCTAATCCACCAGTTATTTATAGGGATTTCAAGTCATCGAACATTCTGTTGGATGAAAGTTTCCACCCGAAGTTATCTGACTTTGGACTTGCTAAGTTGGGTCCAGTTGGCGACAAATCACATGTCTCAACACGTGTAATGGGTACATATGGTTATTGTGCACCAGAATATGCTATGACAGGGCAGCTGACAGTGAAGTCCGATGTGTATAGCTTTGGGGTTGTCTTGCTAGAGTTGATTACTGGTCGTAGGGCTATCGACAGCACCAGACCACATGGAGAACAAAATCTTGTCTCATGGGTAAGTGATGATCTGTTTACATGTAAATGACCCTGTGTTACTTTTTTCTTACATCTTCACATCGTAGTATATCTGTTGGCATCAGACACTAACTACTTGTAGATACTGTAGCCGTATAGCATTGGATCGCTAGTTAAATATTTTTCATATTGATTTTTTACTAAATTTTCCAAGTAATCAGGGTTAGTCCTGTCATCCTCTACTCTACATCCTAAATGAACACAAACCATCTTTGGTTTACCAGCAAGTGGTAATGATTCTACATGAAATAATGGTTAAATTAGATTTTTTACTTATGTTATACTGCTGCTGGGTCACTCAAGGCTAGGGTAGAGGAATTGGAGATGCTAGCATATACTGTAAAGGTCATATTTCATTTTGTTTTGACAACCCCCTTCGACCAACAATTACTTTATTACACATAATTTTTGTCACACAAAATTAATGTTATTAGATTGGATTTGTATAAAGAAAATACTTAATATAATTTTACATCACAAAAATGACATTATTGGAGTAATTGTTGGTCAAAGTCTTGTCCTAGGAAATGAAACAAGCCTTAACTTCAAACAGAGGGACTATTGTGAACTGAGCAAGTAGAATTTGTCATCTACCAACCTCCATTATGCTGATTTTCCTGGTTGGTTAACAGTACAGATTGTATGTTGTGGTTGGAAAGGATAAAGTGCATGTGCTCACACTGATCATTGGTTGGCAGGCACGTCCTCTTTTTAATGACAGAAGAAAGCTCCCTAAGATGGCTGACCCGAGGCTGGAAGGGCGATACCCCATGCGTGGGCTTTACCAAGCCCTTGCGGTGGCTTCCATGTGCATTCAGTCAGAGGCTGCTTCACGCCCACTGATTGCAGATGTGGTGACTGCTCTGTCCTACTTGGCATCCCAGCCGTATGATCCCAACGCAGCTCTTGCTTCAAGGAAGCCAGGTGGCGATCAGCGGAAGCAGGCCTGGTGAGAACGGCAGGGTGGTTTCGAGGAACGATGAGACTGGGAGCTCGGGCCACAAGTCACCAGGCAAGGACGGGAGGACTCGCCCAGGGACCTGCCACCAATCCTGAACAAGGACCTTGAACGCGAGCGCATGGTGGCGGAGGCGAAGATGTGGGGCGACCGGGAGCGGATGGTAGCGGAGGCGAAGATGTGGGGCGACCGGGAGCGCATGGTGGCCGAGGCGAAGATGTGGGGGCGAATTGGCGTGACAAGCGGCGTGCAGAGAATGGGCAAGGGAGCCTTGACTAAGCCGACGACTGGGAACAGCTAGGGCGCTGCAAACGATCAGAAACGAGGCTTTCCACACATCCTCCACCCACGCATGTCATTTGTTTATCTCCAGGTCGATTTTCATTCTGCGGTGGCGGTGGCCGGCATGGCCAGGGAAGGCAGGGAGGGTTAGATGTACATTTTTAGGGCAAGGAAAGAGTGGGAAAAAAAACGGCAGCGTTGTACTGGATGGTGAATGCATGTGGTTGTACTTGTAAATTCTCAGAAAAATTTTGTGAGAATGAAAGGACGCATTATTTGAGTTCCTCTTGTAAATCATTTGCCTCCGGCTGTGGTCTCTGTGTTTGGGGTGCCAGTTTCGTCTGGCCTCTTACTAGGCAGCTCCGTTTCTGGCCGGAGGACGGTAGCTCATCTTGTTCTCGTGACGGTAAGGTCAGTAGCCGGAGCATGTATATACTAGTGCGGTAGTGCCAGTGAGCTCTAACTTGTTCTCGTGATGGTCGGTCGCTGTGACCCTGGCAGGATGCTGGAATAGTCTGCGACTGAGGTTGGAGAAGAGAAATATCTCGATCGATTTCGGACGGCCGACACTACAAACACAACGCGACCGGGCGGTCATCTCCGGCGTCTCCGAACACTTGTCCGGTGCGTGTTCTCGGCTGCGTGGTCTTCTGCTGTGTCTATGTGTTGGTTGCTTGCTCTGGTCTGAAACTGAAAGGGTGCCCTTGTTGCCAGGCATGCATGCCACACGGACACGGTTGTAGTCGTGACGCTGTCGGGGTCGGGCCGAGGCCGGGACCCGGTCACCTTGCCTGCGCGACCAAGTAAGGAAGCAGCAGGCAGCGCCGAGACGGTGCTCGGTCGGGTCTCGGCCGATTCGACGGCGACCGTCGTGCTGGTTCGGCTGCCGACGCCCGCCCGGAAGTCCGAACCGAACCGAAGGGCGACGACGAGGCCAGGGCAGCCATGCCGGCATGGGACCGTCCGCTTGGTGGTCAGTTGGCTTGTCCGGAAACCGCAACTGCTGGACGACCCGATGCCGGACGGGTATATACACATACACACGCACCGCACCGCACGTGTTTGTTTCGTCTCGAAAAAGCGCACTCCCTCAACACTCATGTACGTAGTACGAATTTGTCTCTGAAAAACCCCAAAGGTGCGATGCGATGCGACGCGCGGACGTGCGCCCGCAGGCGGCCGGGCTTGTCGTCCAGCACAGGTGGCACAGAGAGAAGCCGATATTTCAGCCGTGCCGCGTTGCCGGCTGCTGCCTCTCTGCCGTCGCCACTTGGTTGGCTCACCAGTTAAGGGCCTACAGCGGCAAGGCCCTCTCGGCGAGAACAATCGTTATTGCTCTACGGAGCTGCGCGCGGCGGTAGTGGTACAATACAATCAGCATGTTGGCTCAATTATAGGACTGTGCGGCGCATGATAGGGGGCCGGCCTTTGCGTGGTCGACCGTGCGTGCGTTGTGCGTGTAGGAATCGAAGGCGCCTTGCCTACGTCTTCAATTCATTCCCGGAAGTCGTTGAAGACGCGGCGGCGGAAGCGGAATCGTGTGCTTGCCTGCTGGCTGCAACTGCAATGCAATCATGCAGCGATCGTCAGAAAAGCTCCGTGGATCGGTGACGTTTTCGATTTCCCTGGACATGGATGCTGAAGTCGTCGACGACGTACGGACGAATTTGGTTGTTGCCTGCAATGCAATCATGCCTTAGTCGATCGCCATCAGGTACGTACGGTAGCTAGCCCGACCGGCCGGGGCAAGCACGGCTGAGAACTCATTGGCGCCTCCTGGTCGTGCCAGTTGTGGCGCGCCGCCTGGAAGGGCAAAGCCATCAAACGACGGAGGACTCCATGGAGAAATGCATGGCTACTTGGGGTGCGACAACGCTGCCATCGGGTTCCTCAATGTTGTGCCCTAGCTGCCTCCTTCCTATACTACTACTAGTTCCTAGTTGATGGGCGTACGTGAGCCCTGAGGTCACCAAATCCGTCACCCCTCGTAAGCACCATGAACAATTTGGCTGGCACGTAAGAGAAAGTAAATTGAATGACAAGAAATTAATATGCACTACCTCTGTTCAATTCAAAAGTATAAATCTCACTCTACAAGAAATCAAATAGTGTTAAAGTTGTCTAAGTTTATACAACATATTATCTACATTTAGATATATAATTAGGTTTAGTGAATTACATGGCCGGTGCCTAAACTATTATTGAGGTTTTATTCTGGTCTTTAAACTCTCAAAACGACCATTTAGGTCCCTAAATACAGTGAAGCTGTATTAGGGAAGGCGCTTGGGTGGGCTGAATACAGCGAAGCTGATATGATCCGCGCGAATGGGCCAAGATTGACCCACCTCTGGCGTAAGCCTCCCGGGCCACGTGATGGGCCTAACCCCGTTGCTAAGGCCTGCTCCACCCACCGCGCTCCGCACCTACCGGCTACCCACCGCGCTCGCACCTACCGGCTAACGACGGTGGATTTTCGCCGCGCCCCGCTCGACCGCGAGTACTAGGCGACACACGCGACGCGACGGAGACATACCACGCGGACGGGTAGGGCACAGCGAGCTTTTTTACCGTGGCCGCGGGGTAAGGCAGGACAAGAATTGCCGTTGCGGGTCTGCGAACACATGGTTGATTTAGGTCACATGTGTTTAGTTTTGTGATTGAGTGATTGTCAACGGTCAACATTCTCCTTCTATTTTCATTTATCTTTTATGCTTCGGCTATGTTCACCGGCACACACGTGGAGTGTGTCAAGACGTATCTCTTGGTTCGTGTTGTGCGGGTGTGGAGCTCGGAGATGGTAGCCGACGGCGAGGTGAAGGGGCCAGGAGGACGTCTTTGGGCCGGACGGACCGCGGAGGTGAAGGACGGACGTGAGGCTTGGACCGAGGGACCGGATCGCCGGGTGGCTAGCCATGGTGGGTGACATCCGGGACATCGACGGATGCAAGAGGACGTGGCGTGACCGTGTCGATCGGGTGAAGACGGCGAGCGTCTGAGCGAGAGCGGGGAGCTCGGATGACTTGGCGACTTCGGGCGGTCAAGACGGGCGATGACACGTGTCGAGGAGGTTTGGTGGTTTGTCCTCAAAACCATCGGGCGCTGGTTTCGTGGTTTGGGCCTCAAAACCACGGGCGCGGGTTTCGCGGGTTTGGGCCTCAAAACCCGAGGTGTTCCGTGGACTAAGGACGGCACGTGGCGGCATCGGGGAGGTTGCGTGGATGCAAGGCTACCGATGAGGAGGCGCGGTGGCCGTCGGATCGAAAAATATCCGTAGTCGACCAAAATAGCCCTAGGGTTAGTGGTTTGGGCTCATATGTATCGGAGGCAAAATAGGGATGAGAAATAAGGACCATATATAGAGGATGGCAGCCATCCTCCCCTTTGCCTCTTCCATTTTCGTTTTATTTTTCCCCAATTTTGGGTTCTTTGTTTTTAGAGGTCCAAGAACACCAAATCGGTGGTGACACTTTTGTGGTGATTTTTCGTTGGGAAGGGAGCCCCAAATCTCCCCTGTCGTCTCCGGGCGTTTTGGATCAAATTTCTTCACTTTTGCTGTGATTTTTGTTGGAGATTTTGGATCTTTTGTTTGCCTGTGTTCTTCTGTTCTGTGGTTTGTGCAGGGAAACAGCCGCGCTCGGTCGGCAGCAGCAGGCGGCAGGCCAGCTCGGGTGTCCACCTGGGCCAGCAACGCTCGGCAGGCCCCCGAGCGGCCATCGTGCTCCAGCTCGGGCGTCCTCGCGCGAACAGGCAGCAGGCCTCCAGGAGCGAGCTGCTCCCTGCCCGGCCGACCGTGCACGGGAGACGAGATCCTGACCGATCAGTCCCAGGCCCGGCGCCCCTGCTTCCCTTTGCTCAACGCTGTCCCCTGCTCGACCATCCACGCGAGCGAGCAGCAAGCAGCGCCGTGCTCCCTTTGAGTCCAGGATTCGATTGCGTGAGTGCACCTCGTCTCAGATCCAAGCAGGTCAGGTTCTGGTGTCCGTCAGGTGGCTTCTCGTCGGTGTGCAGATCCATCGATTTGGTCTGTCTTCTTGTCAACAGGTAACAAGTTGATTGATTGGCAAGGTAAAGCAAGTCAATTTCAGTACGTTATCTATGAGCTGACATTTTTTAGAAATTGTTTTCGAGCTGCAGCAGCATGCACCTCGATGCTCGAGCCTTGAGCTCATTTATTTTGCTAGAATACTTCTCGGTTTGCAAGCAGTAGATTCCGGTTCCTTGTTGGTTTCTAGTTTGTTCAAGGTAGATAGCAAGCAGCAGCTTTTGATTGATCGGGAATTGAATCATTTCAAGTTCAGGATGCAATTTCATTACTTTGTTGCATATACGTGAACTACTTCTAGTAGTAATCATTAGCTTGACATTGGATAATCAATTTATATCACCTTGGGTAGATTATTATTCACGATGTACAAGAGTCAGTGCTTTCTTTGTTTGTTTGTGCTTCGTTTCTGCAGGTTCATGGCTTTCGCCGATCATGTGCATGTTGTCCGAGAAAGGCCTTTCAGCTTGCGTGCTTTTTTAGCTGGGTCTAGCGGTGTTTGAGCTTGAGTGGTTCAAAGAGCTTTTGTTTCACTAGTTTTCCTGTGCTTGTTTCGATTTCTTTTAGAACGTGTCTGTTTGAGCTTCAAATTGAGAACCGGTTTTTGCGTTGGCCTTGTATCGATCCGAGGAATTTTTCTAGGTACTCTCGTCACGAGTTGACGTTGGTATTCTAGTGTCGGGGAACCCGCTTCTTTTTCGATAGGAGTTGGGAATCTCGTTTTTCGTTTCCCGTTTGAGTTTGTCTCGAGATTGGGGGTTGAGCCGATGAACCAAAAAATTGAGAAGAAAAATTGAGGCTCCCATTCACCCCCTCTGGTCGCCGTTTCGGTCCTTCAATTGGTATCGAGCGGTTAAGGATCATATCCACCTTAATCGGTCCGTGATCCCGTAAGGCGACATGGGAGAGGTTCGGTCACTTTGGTGGCAAAAGCCTCTGAGTTCGATGACACCAACTATCCCTATTGGAAGATTAAGATGCAAGCACATCTTATGGGGATGGATTGGAGAGTGTGGGAGATTGTCGAGGATGAGAACTACCAAGTGCTAGCCGCTCGAGTGGGTGAGGAACAAATAGCCCAACACAATGCCAACAACCGAGCGAGGAGTGTCTTGTTCTCTAGCCTCAAAGACACGAGTTCGAGAGAGTTGCCACTTGTGAGACCGCTCGTGAGGTGTGGAAGACACTTGAGAGCTACCATGAGGGAACCCCACAAGTCAAGGCCCGCCTATATGAGACCTACAAGAGAGAGTACAACAACCTAATCCAACTTGATGGCGAGTCCATCGATTCTCTCTTTGCTAGGTTTCGCACGACCGCAACAAGCTTAGGGGCGAACAAGCCGTCGGAGAGGAAGCGGCGACCACGAGAAAGGCGATGCGGCTCTTTATGCGCTCCGGATCGGAAGGTGTGGGATGTGAAGGTGTCCGCGATCATGGAGTCCGCCAACTACGACACCCTCACACCCGACGAGCTCTACAGCAAGCTCAAGTCCTCCGAGATCGAGGCTCGGATCCAGCGAAGCTTAAGAACCCATCGGCGCCCGAATGTTGCTCGTTTTGGTAAGGGTAGTTCAAGTTCTTCTCGCTAACCCTTTTGATTTCGTTTGCCTTGTCTTCTTTGGTATCCGCGGAGGAGGAGCGAGATGGAGTGCACTCGGGGCGAGTTGGCTCGTCATCGGCCGATTCTCGCGGTTCCACAACAACCGCTTGAACCGTCGGCGTGGCGGTGGTGCATCCAAGGGCGGATGCTTCGAGTGCGGGCGATCCGGACCACTTCATCGCCGCTTGCCCCAAGAAGAACAAGGACAAACACTCCGGGCGAAGTACTACGACTCGGCAAGCGCAAGGACAAGCGTGAGTACATCGCCGGCAAGTACAAGTCCAAGAAGGGCCGACAAGGAGGCGATCAAGAAGAAGTACCTCAAGCGCGCCATGGAGAACAAGGGCGCCTTCTTCGCCTCCCTCGGCGATCTCGACAACGACGGGCAAGCTTCCTCCAACGACGAGGAGCGAGAACCAAGATCGAGGGCGAACGAGCGGACTTTGCTTCTTCGCCGACTCCAAGCATGGGGCTTCGCACCATGGCCCTTGACGAGCGGTGATCGACGGCGTCGAGCCACACGGCAACGACTCTTTCCTCGAGGTATCACCCACTACCATCGAATCCTCTCCCGAAGAAGTTGATTCTTTGGGCGATGCGCTTGTGTGTCGTGAGAAGTTGCTCAAGCGGCGGCTAGAGAGAGGAAGGAGTTTAAGGAGAAGTGGGAAATGGCTATGGTTGAGATAGAGTTGCTTAGGAAGCCCGTGGATGTGTCCCGATGAGACTGAGTGTGACGCTTGTGTGCTATGCATATGTCTAACATCATGTCTTTGCAATCCAAGTACTCGCTTTACTAGATGAGCACGTTGAGTGAAGGCTAGGCCTATGTTGTTGAGTGCGTGCAAGTCTTGTTCTCGCTTGCAATCTGAGTTGGCGAGAGAAGGTTGCCAAGCTTGCTATGCTTGAGAAGGCCGGCCGAGATAGCACTTGTCTTTGAAGTGTGCTAAGTGTGAAGCTTTGGAGATGGAGGTCATGTCTTGTAGGCATGACAAGGAGGGAGTCGAAGAGGAGAACAAGTACCTTCGCTACGTCCCGAAGTTGGGTGTCTAGTGGTGAGCCACAGCTTGGTATGATGATGAGTCAGTTCAAGAGGGGGACTGACACATCGGGATTAGGCTTTGCTATAGGTGGGAAGGGTGAAGTCATTTATGGCAAGGTTGGTCAAGGTAGTGGTTTGAGCTCGAGTGAGAAACCCACAAACACTCCCAAGTTGACCAAGATCACCCCCCTGAGCCCCGCTAAGATCATTGTGAAAGATGGCATTCTCCAAGAGACCCCAAAGACTCCACCTCCCAAACAAGTGTGGCTTCCCAAACCAAACCACCTCAAGAACCCACTTGACACTTTGCCTAAGATCCCTGAGGAAACCCTTCCTAAATCCAAAACCACAACAAAAGTGAACCAACCACCCAAGAGAGTGAACCAACCACCACCCAAGAGAGAGGTGAGGTATCACTGTGAGTACTGTCAGAGGGATGGTCACTTGGTTGAGTTTTGCTTTAGGAGGAAGAGGGATGCTAGGCGTCAAGTTGAGTTTGAGAACCGTGACATGTATCACCCACCACTTGGCTTGTATGAGAGGGGTGTGCAATCGGTTCGAGAGGCAGTTTCTTTGGGCCTAGAGGTAGGATGCCTCAGAGAGCTAGGGGCGCGATTTGTGAGACCCCGTGGTGGTCGTGCTCCGCGAGTGGATGTTGATCCTCGCTTTGGGAGTTTTGAGTTTGACAGGAGGAGTGCACCACACTTTGTTGTGCGTGGTGAGCACTTTGGGAAGAAGGGTCATGGGATGTTTGCTGTGCCTAACGCCTATCTTGGGCAAGATGGTCGACACTGGTATTCTTCCATGTTTACTAACCCCAGTGTTGTGCCATTTGCTCATCCCATGTTTTTCCAATGATGTAGGTAACTAAGTCTTGGGTTCCCAAGTTTATGCTTGTTAACCCTTTAGGATCCAAGACTTGGGTTTCTTTGTCCTCTCTTGTGTAGGTATGAGGACATGGGGTGGACAACACATGCTTGGTGGAACTTGATTCCTTGTGTGGTGTGATCAAGACTTGATGGTTGTCTACACCACTTTGATGGCCTCAAGAGGCATGTGCCTTATTGTGACATCTACACACAGTCTGTGAGCTATCATATACACTCATGCCTTGTATATTCATGATTCCCTACTTTTGGTATGAGATGTTCATTTGCTCACTTGTATATTTTTGGCACATTTTGGTTCTATGTCTTGCTTGTGTATATACCATGGTAGGCTAGCCATCTTATTCATGATAGCTTTGTGTTATCTTGTGTATTATATGCCATGCTAGCCTTTGTGCTCTTTTGTTTCCTAGTTTTCTTTTGCTAGGTGTCTTTGGTTGAGTTGGGCGTGTGCTACCCTTTTTGAGGGGGTAGCTTTTGTAGTTGATGTACAGATTTAGTTTTAGGTTTGTTTTTGCTTTTTTGTATCATACTTGCATATCATGAGCTTCACTTTTATATTGAATTGAATGAGGTTGTGCTCTTAGTAGTATGAATATGATAGTGCTTCTAGCTTTAGCTCTTTTTAATCATGTGATGTATGTTATGAGCTGAGCAACTTTTTCCACATGTGAACTTGATTAATGAATGATGAAATTAAATCTTGGTTCACCTTTGAGCTAGCTTCTATCATGAGTAGGATGTTGAGATCCTTTGAGCTTTTATGTGTATGCTAGGTAGCTATGTCTCATGCTTTGATTCATTCACTTGCTTAGATCTTCATGATAATACCATGCTAAAACGTGAAGTCTAAAGCTAAAGTGATGAAAAGATCGAGTGGGTCCATTTTGCCACACTTTGAAGTTTGAGACTGCTTTCACTTGCACTCTTGAATGAACTTGGACTTCATTGTGTTTTGACCCGGACCATTGTCTTAAGCTAATCATTGCTCACGCATAGGCTTGACATGGTTGATTAGTAAGGCAAGGCAAATGTGGATAACCACTCGCATGCTCTCTTGTAACTTGTGAACCGCTGCAACTCTGAACTAAAATGAACACAAGTTTTTGCCAAAATGTCTAGCATGATGTCTGAACGCTGCTTGGGGTAGTTTATCCAGTTTACATGTTTGAGCACTTAGTTGATTTCCTATCTACTTGTGCTAGGTGCTATGTTTGATGGTGAACCTCCTTTTGCAAGATACTAAAATTTGCTTAAAATGCTTTGTGCCATATTTCATATCATCGATTAGCTTGAGCTATGGCTAGCACTTGTAATTTGTTGCTATGGTACCACTTTGAGCACTCTCTCATTGGTTGAATATAATCTTGAAGCTTTGCATTGTGACATATTGCATTTCATAGCTTGATTAGTGCATTTGCCAACAAGGGGGAGAAAGATTCAAAGACGATTAATACGCATGTTTCGGGGAGTAGCACTTTGAGCTAGATGTGTTGAGCCTTTTGCCTCTATCTTGAGGGTCTAGCTGTTTGTCCGTGAAAGTAATCGGTTTGGAGTCGTGCTAGTGGTGTTGAGCCTGTTCTACCTCTTCTTGAGGACTAGCAGTTTGTTTAGCTTGGTTGTGTCGAGCCTTTTGCCCATGTCTTTGGGAACCAAGTTTCTGCTCCATGTTTGCTATCCAGTGGTGTTGTCTTAGCTTTTATCTAGCTTTTGTTCACCTGGATGTGCTATCTTCTACCTTCTTCTGTCTTTGTGTTGAATGTTGACAATGCACTCATCAAGGGGGAGATTGCGAACACATGGTTGATTTAGGTCACATGTGTTTAGTTTTTGTGATTGAGTGATTGTCAAGTCAACATTCTCCTTCTATTTTCATTTATCTTTTATGCTTCGGCTATGTTCACCCAAGCACACGTGGAGTGTGTCGAAGACGTATCTCTTGGTTCGTGTTGTGCGGTGTGGGAGCTCGGAGATGGTAGCCGACGGCGAGGTGAAGGGGCCAAGGAGGACGTCTTTGGGCCGACGGACCGCGGAGGTGAAGGGACGGACGTGAGGCTTGGACCGAGGGGACCGGATCGCCGGGTGGCTAGCCATGGTGGTCGACATCCGGGACATCGACGGATGCAAGAGGACGGGCGAGGACCGCGGTCGATCGGGTGAAGACGGGCGAAGCGTCTGCGGAGCAGCGGGGAGCTCGGATGACTTGGCGACTTCGGGCGGTCAAGACGGCGATGACACGCGTGTCGAGGAGGTTTGGTGGTTTGTCCTCAAAACCATCGGCGCGGGTTTCGTGGTTTGGGCCTCAAAACCACGGGCGCGGGTTTCGCGGGGTTTGGGCCTCAAAACCCGAGGTGTTCGGTGGGACGGAAGGGACGGCACGTGGCGGCATCGGGGAGGTTGCGTGGATGCAAGGCTACCCGATGAGGAGGCGCGGTGGCCGTCGGATCGAAAAAATATCCGTAGTCGACCAAAATAGCCCCTAGGGTTAGTGGTTTGGCTCATATGTATCGGAGGGCAAAAATAGGGATGAGAAATAAGGACCATATATAGAGGATGGCAGCCATCCTCCCCTCTTTGCCTCTTCCATTTTCGTTTTTATTTTTCCCAATTTTAGGGTTCTTGTTTAGAGGTCCAAGAACACCAAATTGGTGACACTTTGTGGTGATTTTCGTTGGGAAGGGAGCCCCAAATCTCCCCGTCGTCTCCGGGCGTTTTGGATCAAATTTCTTCACTTTTGCTGTGATTTTTGTTGGAGATTTTGGATCTTTTGTTTGCCTGTGTTCTTCTGTTCTGTGGTTTGTGCAGGGAAACAGCCGCGCTCGGTCGGCAGCAGCAGGCGGCAGGCCAGCTCGGGTGTCCACCTGGGCCAGCAACGCTCGGCAGGCCCCCCGAGCGGCCATCGTGCTCCAGCTCGGGCGTCCTCGCGCGAACAGGCAGCAGGCCTCCAGGAGCGAGCTGCTCCTGCCCGGCCGACCGTGCACGGGGAGACGAGATCCTGACCGATCAGTCCCAGGCCCGGCGCCCCTGCTTCCCTTTGCTCAACGCTGTCCCCTGCTCGACCATCCACGCGAGCGAGCAGCAAGCAGCGCCGTGCTCCCTTTGAGTCCAGGATTCGATTGCGTGAGTGCACCTCGTCTCAGATCCAAGCAGGTCAGGTTCTGGTGTCCGTCAGGTGGCTTCTCGTCGGTGTGCAGATCCATCGATTTGGTCTGTCTTCTTGTCAACAGGTAACAAGTTGATTGATTGGCAAGGTAAAGCAAGTCAATTTCAGTACGTTATCTATGAGCTGACATTTTTAGAAATTGTTTTCGAGCTGCAGCAGCATGCACTCGATGCTCGAGCCTTGAGCTCATTTATTTTGCTAGAATACTTCTCGGTTTGCAAGCAGTAGATTCCGGTTCCTTGTTGGTTTCTAGTTTGTTCAAGGTAGATAGCAAGCAGCAGCTTTTGATTGATCGGGAATTGAATCATTTCAAGTTCAGGATGCAATTTCATTACTTTCTTTGCATATACGTGAACTACTTCTAGTAGTAATCATTAGCTTGACATTGGATAATCAATTTATATCACCTTGGGTAGATTATTATTCACGATGTACAAGAGTTTGTCTTTCTTTGTTTGTGCCGTTTTTCGAGGTTCATAGTTCGCTGATCATGTGCATGTTGTCCGTAAAGGCCTTTCAGCTTATGCGTTTTTAGCTGGGTCTAGCGGTGTTTGAGCTTGAGTGGTTCAGCAGCTTTTGTTTCACTAGTTTCCACGTGCTTGTTTCGATTTCTTTTAGAACGTGTCCGCTTTGAGCTTCAAATTGAGAACCGGTTTTTGCGTTGGCCTTGTATCGATCCGAGGAATTTTTCTAGGTACTCGTCACGAGTTGACGTTGGTATTCTAGTGAGGGAACCCGCTTCTTTTCGATAGGAGTTGGGAATCTCGTTTTTCGCTTTCCGCTTTGAGTTTGTCTACGAGATTGGGGTTGAGCCGATGAACCAAAAATTGAGAAAAAAAATTGAGGCTCCCCATTCACCCCCCCCTGGTCGCCGTTTCGGTCCTTGATTGCCCTACCCGTGAAAGGTACGGTGTCCTCGCCGCCGAGACGTGGCGGACTGCGCTGGATTGGAGCCGGACAGTCACAATCACATTACTACACTTTACAGGCGCGTGTCCCCGGCTTGCCCTGCCCAGCCCAGTTCGGTGAAGAGGTTGAGCTACAAGTGCAAGCAAGCAGCGGAGTACGCTAGCCGTGTCCATGTAATACTCCATACATACAAACAAAAAGCTTCCAAGCTTTTGATGCATGGAGGCTGACGAGTAGGTTTAGCTGAATGTGGCAATTCTTTACATGAATGAATGAACCTTTGAGCTCGCTCGATGATGCATCAAATCTATGGATGGAGATAAGGGTTACCCTGTTGGTGCAGCCCTGTGCTGTGTTTCGACCTCTCTCTTTCGCCGTGTTCAAGTGCCCCCGTTCACTTACTTCTCTGTTGCCGATCGATGCAACTCCAGCAACAAACAGTATGGATTGGATGGTCTAGACTCGAGAATGACGCAGTGGATGTGATCTAAAGCTACAGATGAAACCCTACGGGGCGGGGCAACCGTCGCAGACCAGGGGCGTCGGCGTGCAGGGTAGATCACGGTGGCGACAGCCGGAATCCATGGAGAGGCCAGGGGCAGACCACACAGGCCGGCTCCGGCTGCGATGTGCGGCAATGCCCATGCATGAGGCGTGGAGTGGAGGGACCAGCAGCGAGCAGAGCAAAGCAGAGCAACGACCAGAATCAGCCGGATCTAACTACCGGCAGCCGGAAACGAGTGGTGTCAAGGAGCCTGACAGCGACCTGGGATCAAATGTTGCCGCACCGGCACCACACACACTCCCATTTCTTCAATTCTTCCCCAAATTAATCATCCCGCAGCAGCTGGAACGAGCTAGCGGTTCTTCCGAGATAAGCATCATCAGCGGCCGGGAAAACTGTATACTGACGACTGGTGTCGCCGGTGCCTCCAGTCTTGTCCTGTCCAGTCCGGCCCGGCCCGGCCAGCCTCTGTGTTGTGTCGCAGAGACGCACACCTCGTGCCTGCCTGCCTGCCAGTGCCATGTCTGGGTACGGTCATTTTCAGCATTTCATCATCCCACATGCGCTCCGGTGGCCAGACCAGCCGCCGAGCAACCAAAAGCGCACCGGAATCCTCTTCCTCGCTTCAGCGCCCGACGCTGCACGCGACGGCCGGCAACCAACACACTACTCACTCCTTTGCAAGTTTGCAACGCAACGGGACAAGGCTGGCTTGAATGCGCGCGTCTGTCCGTCCCGCCCCCCGCTTGGCCCCGCCCCGTCGTCCTCCATGCTCCAGCTTTCCGGGGGCACGTTCGTTCGCCCTGCGCCTTCTGCGTGCGTGCATATGCCGCTGCCCGCCCAGTCGCGCAGCGCCGCACACTTGTCCGCCCCGCCCCGCGCGCCGTACTCGTACCATTCCTCTGCCTGCCTGCGCGTGACCACCTGCCCTGCCGCCGCTGGGCCTGGGCGCTCTGAGCTTGTTGTGCTTGTGCTGCGAAAATGAAAGGGTCGGCGGGGCTCGGCAGGTGCGTTGGCCAATAGCAGTTGGCACGCCCCGGCGTCGGCGTCGCACGGGGCCGGGGCCAACCACGGGGGCAGGCGGGTGTCGTCGTTGCACAAAACCACCATGGACACACGCGATCACACGAAGCGGAGATCCATGTAGGTAGAAGGAAGTGAATCGTCCATTCCAAGTTTATTACTGCGACGGCATCAATGGAATGAAAACAATCATCAGACTACTAGGACACACATGGCGGCAAAGCTGATGGGAATCGATTACAGACACACTCACACAGATGTAGAGACAGCAGCAGCTACCTAGTAGCCGTATTCTGTCTGAACCTGATGAACCAACCACAACCAACCCTCTTGCTCGCTCGCTCGCATTATCTCATCTCATCTTCTCTTGCCGGTTCATCATCACACAGGCCAGTAGTAGGGCTGGCCCGTGGGTGCCTGCCAAGGCGCTACTCGCCTATAGCTAATAGGGTCCGGCTACTTCCATTCCATTTCCATCTTCCCAGCTCAACGGGCCTGCATGCATGCAGCAGCCAGTAGTAGTATACAGGCCCCTAGCTTTCCCTTCCGTTCCTCGAGATTTTTTACTACTGACTGATCGATACCGACTCACTCTGCTACTAGTACTAGACATGTTCAACCAACCTACGCCTCCACGGCAATGGCCATGTCGGGCTTGATCGCCGGCTGCTCCGGCGCCGCCGTGACCACGCCGGCCGCGCCGTCAGCCCCTGCTGCTGCTGGTGCCACGTCGATGGCTGCAGGCTCCACGTTCACGTCGATGACCACGACGGCATGCGGATCGTGGCCGACCTCGGCGGCCGGCAGAGTGAGAGTGTCGATGTCGATTGGGTGCACCTCGGCGCCGCAGCTCGCCCTGCTGCCCTCGTGCCCCGCCGCGCCCACGGCCACCACCACCTCCTTGTCCGGCGCCGGCAGCTTCACCTCCTCCACCATGAGCACCGCCGCCGCGGGCTTCTTGTTCCGGTACGCCATGTACAGCGCCATCTGCGCGACGCCGAAGACGAAGCCCAGCACGTTGGGGAAGGCCACGAACACGTCCTTCTTGAGCGCGCCGTACGCGAACCAGATCACGGCGCTGAGCACCAGGAAGAAGGAGAGCGAGATGGGCATGAACTCCACGCTCTTGGTCCGGATCACCTGCCGCTGCAAGTCGTAGGCACCCAATGCATGATATATGATTTCAGTTAAACCAGCTCGATCGGTCGTAGTAATGGTGGTGTGCGAAGAAAAAAAAAATACTAGTTACCATGATGCTTAGCGGCGCGGCGAAGACGCTGAGCGCGACGCTGACGCAGATCCAGCCGAGCACGTGGACGCGGAGGTTGGCATTGTGGAGCACCATGGTGACGAGCGCGACGAGGCCGAAGACGCCGACGTTGAGCCCCAGCAGCATCTTGGCCGTGAGCACCCGGGCGGCCTTGGGCGCGTACACCAGGAACATGCCCAGGTACACGGTCTCGATGACGCAGCCGACGCCGTTGATGGTCACCAGGAGCAAGGCGCCGGACTTGAGCAGCGCGTAGAAGATCCACAGCATGCAGCTGAAGAGCGTCACCACGTACGGGGTCGACTGGAAACCCTCCGTCGACTTCTTGCGGTACACGCGGTAGAAGGTCGGCCTGAAATTAATTGCAATGCAAATAATTAACCACCTTAATTGGCCATGATTAATTACTCACTAATACTTACTATGTTTCATTAATTTTACCATATGATTAGTAGCTAGTGTTTCTCAATAATAGCATGTACAACACACCTACCCAACAGTGACACTGCCTCGCAACTAATTAAGGTGACGTGCAGTACGTGCTAGATTATTTTCCCCTTTTGATCTCTCTCTCTCTTTGTCATGCGAGAATTTAATTCTCAGCAAGATTCGTAGCTCTGTTGTCTTCAGGTAGAATGGAGAAGAAATTCTAGAAGAGTAAGTATGGACGATGGTGACACCTCATAGATTCAGTGATGACCCATGCGTGCCATGTTCTTTAATATTGCCATACCGCACCTGATGAGGGTGGTATTTTTGACCTTTTCATAATTTATTACTCGATATAAACATTGGTCTTGCCGTCTATTAATTGGATAGTATAAGACAAAATATGAAATTAAAAATCACCACAGGTTAATTAAAAGGCAAAAAAATTAAAGCAGAGAACTAGAGTTACTTACAGCGGCGAGAGGAACACCATCAGTGAGATTATGTTACCTGCAAAGCAAAGGAAAGCCAAGATGAGTTAAATTGCTGTGGTTGATAAAGAAAGAAAGAAATAAACATGCGAGAAGAAGGAAGACACATCCGGCCGGGGTACGTTGGCTGCAGGCAGAAGAAATGAAACAAACTCGTCATACAGAGACGCGCCGTTGCACGGTACGCTTCTCGTGAATGAAAGGTATACATGCATGTAACATGTATGACGGTTTCGGTTTCTTTGTTTGGGCTAACCACCTCATTAGGTCCTAAAAGTTTGGTTTTGGCGGTTCCATTTATTTGGCTTGTGTGGCTCGGAAAGAAAGAGGTAGCTAGATCGGCCAGGACATGCTGTCCCGTACGCATCTCAAAGCCGGTGACGATGAAACTGATTAACCACTAGTAGTAGATATATAATCAACCAAAAGCTTGTATTTTTATTTTTTAAAAAAAAAGTTGAGGAACCAAAAACATATATATCTCTACTAGAAAAACGTAGGGAAGATTATGGCGACTGCTTTAGATCAGTCTGGACACCGGTATGATATGAAGGACTCAAAGACGACGATGGCATGGATGAATCTGAAATCAAAGGATATGCATGGGAGAAGGAACCAATGCAGAAACTGATGAGGAAGGCAGGCAGGCAACACATCGATCTGAATGCATGCGCGCGTGAAGGCCTGGCCTGGAGATCTGAAAGTTGATCGGTTGACGATGCATGCAGTTAATCAGTAGGAGTAATTTGTAGTACCTAGGATACCAAAGGTGAAGGCCCAGGTCTGCAGCTCCATGTTGAGGAAAGCCATCTCGATCTGATTGATCTTCTCTGGTTGGTTCTCCGGCCTCTTGATCGATCGAGCAGTAAGAAATGGAGAAACGGCGGTGCTGCTGGGGTGGAGGAGATACAGAGGGCAGAGGAGCTCGCTCCGCTCTCTACCTGAGGAAGGAGGAGGAGGAGGAGGCTCTCAGCTGCCTTGGGCTCTTGGGAACCTTGGAGCCAGCTGGGTCTCGTATAT